>JAGGCT020000035.1:7655852-7693614 GCA_017654935.2 Phymorhynchus buccinoides
TTACTAACACAAAAACACGAAAACAACACGAGAAGCTACTAATTGTTCTGTAGGGCCAAAATAAAAATGACAAAACTAATATACAGTTTTTGAATGACAGAGGGGGGGTTCAACGCCTATTTAAGTGTCTTAGTTTTCAGTCAGTTTATGTGCCATACAATTGTAGTTGATCGTGTTTTTTTCGTGGGGGTGGTTTTTTTTTTATTAACTTGTACTCCAGTAATTTTTTTTTTTTTTTTTTTTTTTTTTTTTTTAAAGGGTTAATTTCTATCAGTCAATAAATTTTTCTCCCTTTTCCTTCTTCTTCCATCGCCCTGCTGGCTGTCCCTTTTGTTGTTGTTTCCTCTATGTTGTCCCTTACATTTGACAAAAAAAACGGACACGTCTCAGTCTGAAACGTCCTCGTGGTTTTTTTTTCTTTTCTATTAAAGGACCCTTTTTTATACAGGAAAAGCATTGATTTGTTGTTGCCCATTATGGTACCTTGTTGTTGTGGCCAGAGTTTATGAGCATTTTAAAGTTGGTACGGTGAACTGTTCAGCCATTTGAGGGAACTCACAGTCTAAATCTAATAGCCATCTAAGAAAATGCATAAACCTACTAATTTTAAGCAATTTTGGACCATTTAGAGACCATGTCTTAAGGTAAGGGACTAATCATCCATTTTGAGGAGGAACTCACAGTCTCTAAAGTCTAGCCTTATCCTAAGAAAATTGCATCAACATACTTAATTTTAAAGCACTTTGGACATTTAGAGACCATCGTAAGGGGTAAGGGACTGTCATCCATTTTGAGAACTCCGTCTAAAGTCTAGGCCTATCTAAGAAAAATGTCATCAACCTAACTAACTTTAAAAGCACTTTTTGGACTATTTAGAGATCCCCTCTTAAGCTGGATCCTTGATGGATATGAAGGTAAGATGGTTAGAGAGGCACAACAAAAAAATACCGTAACTCAATTTTTCGATTGTTAAAAAAATAAAAATATTTTTGACTTTCCAAGCCTGTCGTGAGGAAAACTAGCCCAGCGACCCTTCCTTAATGTACCCTTCGTCGGTGAGGGTCAACATGTATGTTTTGGACATTGTTCTTCGTAAACGTTTGTCTCATTGTTTTCGATAAGCCCATTAAAAATTAATTATACAAGTGGTGGCGAATTGTGATGGGCGGGGAGAGTGAGTAGGTGAGATCGAGGTGAAGAGCATATGAGAATATGAGGAATCAAAATCAGCAAATCGGCGTGCTCGCATTCATGAGAAAACATAGGACGATTATTTGACCGCAGGGGGGGCAAAAAAATCCAACCACAGTAGGGGCTTAGCGCGTGAATATTCTTAGTGGGGTCGTAGTTAGAGAGAGAGAGAGAGAGGGACTGGACGAGGGGGAGGGGAGAGGAGAGGACGTGCGAAGAGAGGTGAGAGCGCGAGGACGAGAGGGGGGCGGATGGCCGAGGAACGAGAGAGAGAGAGAGGAGGAGGGGCGGGATTGCCACTGGCGTCAAATAATGTCCAAAGTTGACCATTGAATACACTGAAACTTGCATTGCTTAGAACTCCATATTAAGACTTTCCTCTAATACGACTCCCTCTAAAATGTGGTGACCTACAAAAAAAATTACTGATTCTCCCCCCCCCACACCCCCTCCCCCCCTTCCTCTCCCCCCACATTCATATCCGAGACTATGCTGAGTTGCTTCCACTACTTATATAAGAAACCCTCCCATAGGGACATCCTTTTGGGGCGGGGGCTGATTTTTCAAAAGGTTCATAATAAGGATGTTCCATTGCATAAAATTTAAAAAAGACTAAAATTTATCAACCAAAAAAAAGGAAATGGTTCAAGCAAAAAAAAAAATAGTATAAGTGCATGGCTTTAGTATCATCGATTTCTCGGCAAATATGTAGATTTACACCTCCTGCTCTATTTCTGGTTCTTCCGTGGGTGGGATTAGGAGTTAGGGGT
This sequence comes from Phymorhynchus buccinoides, assembly GCA_017654935.2. NCBI lineage: Eukaryota > Metazoa > Mollusca > Gastropoda > Neogastropoda > Raphitomidae > Phymorhynchus > Phymorhynchus buccinoides. Next base: position 7,657,814 of record JAGGCT020000035.1, read on the forward strand.
TAGGATGGTCTTTGTCTTTGCCACAAGCATCGGGTTTTTTTTTTTTTTTTGTCTCAAAAAGCATCTATTTTTTGGAAGCATTTAAAAAGCGCTACCTTTTTAAAAATAGCAGTTTGTGTGATCACATTCGGTATTTTTACAATTCGCACGAGAGTGTTCGATATTAAAGGTGGACTCGGACGGTATGAATTTTCTGCAAGGAAAGAGGAAAACGCGAGATCACCAGAAAGACAGCTTTTTCAAGATCGAACATCACTGGTTCTTAGAAATCACTACAACGTCTCAAAACGGCGATACCTCACTTGGGGAGAAATGCCCGTAGAGAGTAGCCAATTTTTGGATCGGGGGGCGTGCTTGAAAGGTCACTCATGTGGTTGTTTTCCGTTTTTTTTGTAGTGCAGTAAGTAAGAAGGAGAAAAAAAGGAGCTATTTCCTTTGTTGTGCGAGCGAAACCCCTTTAGATAAACTGTATAAAATTTTTAAAACAATTTTTTTAAAATAATAAAAAGGCTTGTATTGCGAAAAGTTCGTGCAAACGAGTTGGAGTCTTCTTCTAAACACCAGGCGGGCCATTAGAAAAGAGACACGACAAAGCCTTCTCTTGGGTGAAAGAATTTGACTTCCAGCACCTCGCCAAGGAGGAATCGCCTTTTTTTTGACGCTTGATTTCTGGGGAAACCAGAGGACGAAAAGTGAGAAAGTTGGCGATCCCTCTGCTGTAAAGCGGTGATTTTCCCTGCGAATCTGGACGTGTTTATCGCCCCAAACACTCATCCGTTCAGGTCCATTTTTAAGACTACAAAATATACTGGGTTCCCACAGTTTACAAACGCGAGGTTAAAGGATGTTTGGGGGTAAAGGTAAAGAAAGATAGGCTCGCCACCCCCCAATGCATTTCTCGGTTAATTGTATTTTTCCGTTTATTACCTTTCTTACCATAATAACGCTGTATGTAGGGAAACAGTTTTAGCTACTACCTTTTGGATATACTAACCCTAACACTATAACCCTAACCCTAAACCACCATACCCCACATTTATCATTAGTACTGCAGTACCCGCGATTGTCACAGTTGTGGTTCGTTGCGGTTTTTCGTCTATACGGCTCGGGGGTATGGTTAGGGTTAGGGCTAGGGTTACATACAGAACGCTGATAGGACATTTTTCTTTTTGTCTTCCTTCTTCTTCGTCTTCTGCTTAATTATTCGTCGACTTTCTTCTTCTTCTTTCTTCTTTCTTCTTCTTCTTTTCTTCTTCTTCTTCTCCTTCTCGCGTTCCCAGGTCTATGGCCATAATAGGGTTAATGGTACGTATGTGTTCCGGTTTTCAGTTTTCACTGGTCTCCCCGCCTGCGTACAGTCCACACATTCCGATTTCGGAGAAGAGAAGCTCAAAGAAGAAGAATACAATTATTTGGGAAGATTTTTTTGTTTTTTTTTTTTAGGCAGGAGGAGAAGAAGGAGAATAGTGAGAATGGGCCAAAAAAGTCAGGAAAGATATAGTAGAGGGATAGAAAGCAAAGGGAAAAGGCTAGACAGAGGGTCAAAGACGAGTGAACAGATTAGGAGGGGAAGACTACAAGATAGAACTTCCAGAAGGTGGGGAAATATTTTACGAAAAAAGGCCACCCAGGTATCCCCACAGGGGGAGGAGGCTGATAAGGACATTCTGGATTTTACCTAGAAGAATGATAGTCTTACATTTCTGGCTTTATGACCCCCAATATTAACTTTGACTAAGGCGATGTTGATGTCAATCCAGAGGTCCTGTCTGTGAAGACGCTCTTGTGGCCACTTCGTAAAAACCTCTGCACTTGATCCTGAAAGAGCCAGTATAAGTTAATAGTTATGTGGTTCGAGTTATAAGGAAGTTCTATTGTTTTTAATAAGAGGGGGAGAAAAGAAAACCGGGAGGGAAAAAAAGAAAACAAAGAAAAACCGACAAAAGCGAAGAAAAAGGGAGAAGAAAGACAGAAAAAAAAAAATAAGGCAAAAAAAGAAGAAACAAAGAAACACGTGGGGCTCGTGAGTGTGGATATGTGAAAATGAGCGAAAAATGGAAGTGCGAAACTGGAAACCGGATTTTGACACCGTTGCTGATCCTGGTGGGGCTGGCGAGTCTGGTCTCTCTTCGTTTTCTTTCTTTTAGCTTTCTTTGACATAAGGCCGCACTCCGCCGAGACGCTGTTTAGTTGGATGGCAATCCACGTCCTTTTTGTCTGTTGAAGGACGTGGCCACTTTAGTAAACCTCTGCAACTTGAAGAGCAGTTTTTATAAGAGGGAGGAGGCGAGGGGAAGAAAAAACACGTAGATGTTGATGAAACCCGTGATTTTTGACCACGTGATTTGGTGGGTCTTAACTTTGACCTAAAGGCGATGTTTGATGTCATCCAGGGAGTCCTCTTGTCTGTGACACAGAAGTTATCTTTTGTTGTGCCACTTCGTAACCATCTGCACTGAACAGAGTCAAATCCACCTCAATTTCCAGGCCCCCGTAAGGTCACCCTTTGGTATGCCTGATGAGCCCAATGGACGATCCCCACACCTCACTGCCTGCAAGCAGAAAGTGGAAGGTGGGGGGTCTTGAATGGGTTTACTTTTATGAGTTTGTTTTTGTGTTGTGGACGTGTTTGTTGTGGGGGAACATGTTGTATTTGTGGAGCCTATGTTTTTGTCGTGTGGATTTGTTTTTGGCGGTACATAAAGGGGGGGGGTACATATAATTATGGGCCTATGTTCTTTGTGTGGAAATGTTGTTCATTTGTGGCCTGCTGTTTCAGTTTAAAAAATGTTTGCATGTTTCTGGCCTATGGTTTTGTGTTGGGTATTTGTGGGCCACGTGTTTTGTGGAAGGACAAATGAATTGTCTTGTGACCCTTGTTTTTGACAAGGTGGATATTTTGTATATGTGGTCTATGGTGTTATTGTGGAATTTGTTTTTTTATTTGTGAATCTTTATGTTATTGTATAATTGTGTCACCCGCTTATGGGTGTGCCTTTCTTGTCAGTGCCACACACGCCAAAGGTGTAAACAGTCACGGTGTCGTTGTGTGTGTCCCTGTGTGCGTCGTTTGTTGTGGACATGCACGGGTTCTAGGGAGTTGAGGAGAGTATGGGCATTTGAGTTTCTTATCTGTTTTGTTTTTCAAGATGTGTGTTTGTGCCTAAGTGTGCACCATGGACTTGCAAGCATGACTGTTGTATATTTATATTGTCATATGACTTTGTTGTGTTGCCATGTCAATGTTTTTGTTCTTGAAGTCTATAGGTATAAAGCTGTTAAACTCCGCTACGGCTCGTTTTGAGTGAGCTACGTGCTTGTTAGTGAGAAAAGAAAAAGAGTGCTAAGTGAATGCAAACTATTAGGATTGTTATTATGTTAATCAAACATCATATCAGCAGCAAGCAGCAGCAGCAAACAGCATAGCCAGCGAGCAAGCGAAAACATAACAGTAACAGTAGCTCTTCTTCTTCTTCCGTTATTAGGTGATGATTATTCGTGATTCTTATGTATTTTCTTATATTGCTTATGATTATTATTTCTTTTCTTATTAATGAAATAAGAATTTCTTAAGATCTTTTTTTGTGTGATGATTAAATCATTACAGGTTCTTAATTTAATTCGTTATCAAATCCATCATCATCCAGCATAATAATATAATCATATCAGCATCATCATCACTGTTCTTATTGTCACCCATCAGTCACATCACAATAATTAATTATCACTTTTGGTTGTCCCCCCCCACCATCAGAAACGAAATGCATCCATCAGCTATGTATGGACCCCTGGGAGACGTTGAGGTGTTGTCCCCGGCAATGGTTGATCAGGACCTCCTCCCACCCCTTGAGGCAACTGGCCATATTCGTGCTGGTGTTACGTGGTGTTCGTGGTCAAGCATTTCAACTGGTTCCGCGGCTATCTATATGGCACTTGGTGACCCCTATCGACTCTCCCCACTTGATGCGCTGGCTGGGTTCTTGATTCAGGCGTTTATGGTTTCGTCGGTTGTTTGATATTATACTACAAGGTAAGTAATTTCAACGTGGGATACCGGGGCGGTCTTCTTTTACCTTTTGTAAAAAAGAGTTCCACCAACATCTGGAAGTTCTGTGCTTGTAAATTACTCTAATCGGCCACAAAACTCTCTTTGACTCTTGCCTTTTCCCATTTGCTTTCTATCATCTGTTATCTTTATGACTTTTATGGCCCCCAATTCTCCTGCCCTTTTTAAAATAAATCCTTACCAATAAGTTCTCCTTTGAGCTCTCCGAGGAAACGGAATGTGTCGGCGTACGCCAAGCGGGGAGAGGAGATCGTGGAAAAACTGAAAAACCAGGACACAGGAACATAGTACCTTACCCATTATGGCCATATGGCCGGGGCAACGCAGAAAAGAAGAAGAAGAATATACAGTAGGAAAAAAAAAGTTATAATCCTTGATGTGTAACAATTTATATTTTTGAGCAATCAAACTATGAATTAGTTGTTTTTAAATTATTTCTTTCAGAAGCCCCTTCCATCTGGACACCTCCATACCCTATGAACTTCGTTCTGACCTAACCTACAATCTTTCAAAGCCGCTCGTAAAACCCCACGTCCTTCCTTTCACATACCTCTGATATTATTCGTGTCCTGTTTCCTGCCTTAAAACTATGTTTCCCCACATTTGTTGTGTGAGAATGCACGCAGACGGATGGATGTTTTTGTACAGTAAGTGCGCGTCACTTGTCGTGTTGTGGATGTGCCTTTTATGTGGTGTTTGTGATGGGTCATATTTTAGTAGTTTATTTAATATTTAATTACTCCATCTATTTATCATTGTTTAAATCATTGGGTGAGCCCCTAGGCTGATCTCGACCACAAGAGAGGGAAGAAAGGGTCGTCGCTTCGAAGGGTTCGCAGTCGCTTTCTATCAAATTAAATGTGAAGTATTTTTATTATTATTAATATTGATCATTTCAAAAACATCAGACGGACTTCTTGCATTGGTACTTGCATGCAAGAGCACACCGAGCCAACCCCCGTGATAATTCCAATATTTTATTGGTAACAAAAAGTGCACACGGGCCTGTCATGTTCAGGGTCGCGAAAGGCCATTAATTTAAAACGGATATTTCACCACTATTTCCATTCTTTGATTACCAAAATTCCTTCGATGTTACAAGTTTGTTTCGTTTTTGTGTGTTGTTTATGTGAACATATTCAAGGCTAGAAGGCTTCTTATGCCACTCTTGGATTTTAGATGTTGATTGGTTTGCATGTCGTCATCCTGTCTCCATCCTCTCCTACTCATTGTTGATTGTGAGTTTTGGTTAACTGTATACATGTGGGTGGGGTAGGGTCATCATAAGGGTTCATTAATAAGGCCGAATTGGGGCACCATTTGGCGCATCTATCTATCTCTCCCTCTCTCTCTCTCTCTCTCTTCTCTCTATCTCTCTCTATCTCTCTCTCTTCTCTGTCTCTCTCCTCCTCTCTCTCTCTCTCTCTCTCTCTCTCGTCTACTCTCCTCTCTCTCTCTTCTTCTCTCCTCTCTCTATCCTCTCTCTTTCTCTGTCTCTATCTCTCAGATTGGAAAAGAATAGGCGTTCGTTACCTAAAAAGCGATCATCCTTGAAAAATAAAGTTTAGAAAATAAAGTTTAAGTTTTCAAGTTGTCTCTCTCTCTCTCTATCTCTCTCTCTCTCTCTATCTCCTCCTCTCTCTCTCTCTCTCTCTCTCTCTCTCTCTCCTCTCTCCCTTCCCTTCTCGCTCTCGCACAAACCGGACCAAAACAGTTGCGGTAACAAAGTTTGTCACACAAGTCACGCAAAAATTTGCCGACATCAATACAGTGTGTCCCAGTATGCATCTTAATTTTTTTTTTAATTATTAATTTAGTATGTGGCACTGGGAGACTCTCGACATTCACAGACACAGCATAATTATTATAGTTCTATCAATTGAAACATTGCATAAATATCCTTTGCAATTTCTAACCAACAACAAAAATATTGTTGCAGGAGGATCGCAGAAACAGTGACAGATCGTACTCGCATATTCCAAATGGTGTTTTCCTAAGATCCCTCTAGCGGAGAAGGATGAATGAGGACGAAACCTTTCAAAAATGAGATGCAACAAAACTTCTGCACGGTTATGTATTGTGATGGTAAGTGGATCGATATGTCATGTATCGTAACAACAAACAAACAATTGATCACGGATAAGGCGAAACTGTGTTGTCCTTTTTGTTTTGTTGTTGTTGTGTTGTTGGTGTTCGTTGTTGTTTGTTGTTGTTTGAAAAAACAGTTTAACCTTTCAACGCTAGCCATGCCTCAGCCAAAATTTACCATTAAACTTACCCGGGTTGGTATTAGAGACAGATTTCATACTACAATAATTTGGGGATTACCTGGTGACGATGCCTTAACAATAGGTCCGGTCATTACCTCCCAAAATTTAAGCAAATAAGGTCATGGCTATCAACCCTCATTGATGCCTTTGAGTGACATGGGTGTCAAATCATTGTGGTGCCAAGAGGCGACAGTGGCGGTGAATTTTGAAAGGGTTACGTTGTAGGTAGCATTGATGTGGGTAGTACGGTGGTGGCTCAGCTTTATCAGTAGTCAGTAGTAGTAGTCAGTAGTAGGTTCGTTGTTGTAGTTATGTAACCAGTATTAGTAAGTAAACCAGCAGTAGTAGTAGGCCTAGTAGTAGAGTATTCAGAGAAAGTTATTAGCTAGTAACCTGTAGTCAATTTAGTAGTCAGTAGTAGTTCAGTAGTAAGTAGTAGTAGTAGTATTAGTAGTTAGATTAGTAGTAAGTAGTATAGTAGTAGTAGTAATAGTAGTGAGTAGTAGTAGTCGTCGTTAGCAGTAGCGTAAGTAGTAGTATAGTGTTTTTACGTGTCTTGTGCGTGTATAGGCATATAATATATAGGCATTATATTAGTGCAATAAGTGTGTATGTATGCTCTTGTTGTGTTTGTGTTTGTACTTTGCTAGAGGGGGCTCGGCTTAAGGGCAATAATTTTCCGTGCAACTTTATCTTGAAACAAGAAATGCTAAGATTATTTCAAATATAAATCGACAACAAAATAGGTGTGTTATATGGGGTCTGTGTGTTATGTGTGTCGTGTGGATGCAATGTTGCAAATATGTTTACTGTGTAGTCTGAATCATATTGGCGTGATGTGTAGTCGTTATGTGTCGTGTGGAGTGCTGAAGTGAGTGTTTTGCGAATGCGTTGTGTGTGTTGAATGCTTTTGTGTTTTTGTGCCGTTGTGAGTTGCTGTGTAGTGTGTAATGTATGTGTCGTGTTTGTGTGTGAGCACTGGAGTAGTACGTGTGTAGATTATCTGTGTGCTGTGTCTGCCTGCTTATGTGTGGTACCATTAGTGTGTGTGTATGTGTATGTGTACTTACGGTCACTATCATTTTTTACCCCATCCCTCCCCCCCCCTCCTAGCCTTGTATATCGTGTGTATGTTTTCGTGTATATATTATGTGTGTGTGTGCTGTGTGTGATGTGTGTTTTGTGTGTGTGTGTGTGTGTGTGTTATCTACCTTCGCTGAATCCTTCTGTGTGTGTGTGTGTTGTGTCTGTTTCCGTTGGTCCACTGTTCTGTGGCGGCGTTGACGTTGGTGGTTGGCTCTAGTTTTCGTGTTGTGGATGTACCCGGAAAACAAACGTGGATGGAAAAGTGGAAGTTTCTTCGGATGGCCAAACAAGGACCACGGGTTTCTTCAGAGCGAGAAACTGGCCTAACAATCGCCCTTCGAACTTCGCCAACTTCGGCAAAACAGAAGCACACGACTGATCAAAGCTGACAAACATTTCATAGGTGTGTTTGTGTGTGTGTGTATGTAGTGTGATTTGCCCTGTGTGTGTTTGTATGGTAGTGTGTAAACCAAATGTGTGTGTGTGTGGGGTGTGAGTCCTATTGTTTTGTATGTGTGTGTGTGCGCGCAGTCTGCGTGTGAGTATATGTATGTGTCGGTTGTGATGTGTTGTCTGTGTGTTGTGTGTGTGTTATCGTGTGATGTGTGCTCTGTGCTGTGAGATGTTTGTTCAGTAGTGTCTGTATTATGTATGTGTGTGTGTGAAGGTTGTGTGTGTGTGATTGTAGTGTGCAATCTGGTGTTTCGTTTATTGCTGCCTGTGTGCGTGTGTGTCTGTATGTGTGTGTGTATGTGGGTGTGTGTGTTCTACGTCGTGATGGATTGTTGTCCTTGTTCTGTCTGTATTATGTATGTGTTGTGTGTGATAATGCATGTGTGATCTGTTGTCCTCCCCTAACCGTGTAGTGTGTATGTGTATACCATATATATATATATATATGTGTGTGTGTGGTGGAGCGGCTGCTTGGGGAATAGTGGTGGGCCGGGAGGGGGGGTGGAGAAGAAGAGAAGAGTCGAGTGTGGTCGTGTGGGTTGAGAGATGATTTGGATGGTGGGTGGTTGGATGCTCTGTTGTATGTGGGAGGCCATGTGTGCGCGCGCATGTGGCTGTATGTGGGTCGGGTATGGGCATGCATGTGCGTTGCGTAGTGTACGTGTGTTGTGGTGTGTGTGTGGTGTTGTTGTTCGGTGTGTGTGTGTGTGATCGTGTGTTGTGGTTGGTAGTGAACAGTCTAGAATGTCAAGGTTTTACAGGGGTTTAGGAACCACCCCACCTACACCCGCCCCCACCACCCATCGGACCAAGCCCCGGCTCTCCCCTACGTACTGTGTTGTGCTTTCCGTTCCTCAGGGTTGCCTGGGCGGTGTTGGGTGTGGGGTGTGTCACCTGCCCGGGACTATGGACATCACGGGCGGAGGGGTGCCAGTTACGATTTTATTCAGAAGTTCCAGCAGCGTTAGTGCCAAGGAAGTATGTGATGAGGGAAAGGAAAACAGCTTCCAGCCACGCTCACAATCACGAGTGAACACGAAGGACTATGAGGTCAGAATCCACCTGACCCGGCACCACAGACAGATGGACAAAGACAGAAGGTTAGATAACGGCGAGCGATAACGATGATACCTCGAGTGAGGGCCATAGCCCCACTTTTGAAGAGGGGGATAAAAACAGGAGAGCAAAACGTGACAAATCCACCACTCTTGACAGAACAGACAGACAGACAATATGGACAGACAGACAGACGTTAGATAAACGCCTAACGATGAGTCTTCGCCTGCGCAGGTGAGGGCCATTAGCCCCATTTGAATGGGGATAATAAAACAGAGCAAATTTTGTGAACAAATCAAAATCGTCTGTATTTGACGAAAAAAAAACATTGGCATTGATACATTATGGATATAAACGCCAACGTGGGGAAACTGGGGAGAGCATCTCAACTTAACCTAATATAAAAACAAGACCAGGGGAGCCTTCAAGGCTCACGTCGGGGGGTGGGCGGTTGGTGGCGGTGTTTTAAGTATAAGATGGCAACAAATAATTGACTTTGAGATGAGGGTCGTAAACATGAGATTGGTGGGGGGGGGTTTATGGGGGTTTAGGTTTTGACGGGGGGGGGGGGTTGGGGGGGGTGGGTTTAAGTCAAGACTGCCAACAAAAAAAGACTTTGAGCTTTGAGGGTCTTCCATTAAACATCTGAGGGGGGGGGTAATTTGGGTGTTGGTTTAGAATTTTTTTTTCTTATTTTTAAAGTACAAGATTGCCAAACAAATTGATGACTTTGAGGATTGAGGGTCGACACACATGAGTGTGGGGGCGGGTGGGGGGGGGGTTTTTAATTTCTGGTTATTAAATTGTATAAAGGCTTGGTTGGTATTATTGGGGTTAAGAGAAAGACAAGGATTGCCAAAACAAAATGACTTTTGAGAAATGAGGGATCGTAAAACATGAAGGGAAGTGTTTTAAAGAGTACAAAGATTGCAACAAATAGACCTTGGAGATTGATGGGGAGTGTAATTTAAAACTACAAGATTGTTAACAAATAATGACTTGAGATTGAGGGTCCCGTAAAACATGAGGGGGGTGGGGGGTGTTTTAAAAGTAAAAGATTTGTTTAACAAATATTGACTTTGAGATTGAGGGTCGTAAACATGAGGGGGATGTTTAAAAGTACAGACTCGCCAACACAAATAATGACTTGAGATTGAGGGTCGTAGGGACATACGGGGGTGTTTTTTTTAAAGTCAAGACTGCCAAACAAATAATGACTTTGAGATTGAGGGCAGGTCGTGGGACCCATGAAGGGGAGATGTCAAGTACAAGATTGCCAAAATAATAATGACCCTTTGAGACGGAGAAGTCAGAAAACATGAGGCGGCGGTGCTTAACGTACAAATGAAAAACTATCGTCAATAGGATACAACACACAACAAAAAAGTGGCCTTTGCCGAGAAAGATCGAACAGGAACCCTCCCCTCCGCATTGGCAATGAGAGACAGACGCTCTGTGGAATTACTTCGAACCCACATAATCTTCAAACTGTTACCTGTTTATTATATGTTTACAGTGTTTGTTTTAAGTATTAAATTATCCAAATCATCTAATTGTTTGAAAGCTTGCTATAGGACATCTATATTGTGCAAAGCTTGATCGATTGATGAACACGCTTTTAGATAACGAGAAAAAAAAGCCAACGTTATTTTCTAAATTACCACAGGCACGGACAACAACAACAACCATACAGTTGTTTATACGGCGCTGAAATCTGATAGAAAGCAAATCAAAAGCGCGCCGCAACACACACGTTTTAGAATCCATAACGCATTCAAAAAAAATGCAATACCAAAGCGAAACAACCGTTCGACCCATACTGGTATACAACAGGCAGAAAACAGACCCCCTAAAGCGCCAGCGAGAGAGAAGAAGGAGAAAGAGAGTGGAGCCTCAATGACGGTCGGATGGGAACAGGTGGGTTTTGAGGGTTAGATTTGAAGGCTGAGAGAAGGGTCGGTCGTCTGGACGGAGGAAAGAGGAAAGTTTGTTCCAAGATGTGGGTCATTGGACAGCACAAAAGAACGCCGACCAACAGTTGAAAAGCTTTATACCAGGGCTACCTAGGATCTGGAGAGGCGAAACGGAAGGTCCAGAAAATGAAACGTAAAGTGCGACGCTGGCGAACGTAATGGTAAAATATTTGGCGCAGAGTAAGCTTCATGGATAGATTTATGAGCAAAGGGTCAGGAAAGCCAGTTGCAAAGAACGAGAAGAAGAGGGCTAACGTGATTCGAACTTTTTCTTCCAAAGGACAAGACGAGCAGCGGGTTTTGAATACGTGGAGACAAGATATATGAAGAGACTGATAGGCAAGAACAGGAAAGGAGAGATTTCTGCAGTATAGTCAAGAAGAGATAGGTTGAGAGAAGTAACAAGTTTTGATGTGGCTTCATACATGAGAGATACTTTAACGAATAGAAAGGAGAGCATTGCAGTAGTCAAGACGAGATAGATTGAGGGAAGTGCACACAGTAACAAGTTGTGCTGTGTGCTTCATATAGAGAGATATTATTTAAGGAATATAGCCAATGCGACGAAAATGATAGTAGCAGGGACTGACAGGTCGAGTCAGGAAACTCTGCCATGGAACGAGATTGTCCAAAGTGACACCTAAGTTTTGACAGAGTCTGAGAGGGGAATGACATTGCTACCCAGTTGGATTGACTCTATGGAAACAGAGGATAGTTTGTTTTTTTAGTTTGCCTACAAGCAATTGCTTAGTTTTTTCACCATTTAATTGAGTTTATTGCGAACCAGTCACAATTTTGAATATCAATATAGCCATTAGCAGTGTGTTAGCTTTCTGAAAGAATTGAAATTCTAGAATCTTCAGGGTTGCTACTGTTTTGGGAGTTCGTTGAGTTCATACTGCAATAGAAGTGAGTGCCTCATGTTGTGTTGGTAGTATTGCAGACAGACAGGCACCCGTAAAACCAAAGAAACGCATTCGAGAAAACATAGACTAACTTTGTGCGTTGACAACGAGTGAGCCCAAAATACTTTAAAATTAATGTGAATTTGTGCAACAAATCAGTCTTGGACAATCTTTTATCTAAGGCAGAGTCACGTCTTCTGCACACGGGGAAAAATGCTTCTATATAAAATACATCCGTAATATGTATAAATTCAGGCCCTATTCCCTTTTTTTTGTTTTTAAGTTTAGGAGCAAAAATTATTTTTAAAGAGGGTCCAACTTCACTAGCTGGCTGGGCGGGATGGCGGTAATGCATAAAGCGAATAATACATAATAATATGTCGCAGATCTGAGGAAAGAAAAAAACACACCCCACAAAAAACAACAGGACATACGAAAACAAAACAAAGAACTCCCTTATCATCTTTTGGCAGATTTAACATTGCAAATCGCGTTGTACCTTTGGACGATGTCCAGCAATATCTGAAATACCAAATCTGAATCTTGTGAGTGAACATCCGGACAAACCTATTTAATATTCATAGATAAACTCGATTTAGTAAGGATTACGCTGTGTGCTGTGTGTATGTAGCTCTGGTCGTGTGGTAGTCTTATGTGTCAGTGTGGTGTGTGCTGTGGTGTCTGTCCGTGTGTGTGTGTGTGGGTCACTGTGTCTCCTGTTGCACTGTGTGTGTAGAAATGTGTAATTATGTAATGTCACTGTTGTGGTGAATGTGTTGTGTAAAGGCTTGTTGCTCTGTGTGTGTACAAGTGTATGTGTCTGTGCACTGTGTTGGTGGCGGTTGGTCACTGTGTGTGTGTTTCTGTGTGATGTGGTGCGTGCGTGTGACGTGTGTGTGTTGTGTTTGTGTGTGCCTGTGTGTATGCTGGTGTGGGTGTGCTGGACCTGTGTGTGTCTTCCATGTTCGGGTGTGTTGTGTGTGATGTGTGTGTGTGACTGTTAGCTGATGGCCTAGTGGACTAGTTAGTATGTAACTGGCCTTTGTGTGTGTGTAGGGTGGTTGGTGTATAGTGTGTGTGGATTTTTTGTTGTCTTATCTTCTGTTTTCTGTTGTTGTTGTTTGGTTGTTGTTAAAGCACCTTCGTTTTCGCCTTCCGCGCCTGTGCTTTAAAAAAAAATCCAAACTGGATATTTGTGACAAAGGTTTTAGAGTGGAGGTGGTTGGAGGATGCATATCATTATGAATGAGCCATTGGACAGTAATTTGTTTAATAGCTATTGGGCTCCCAGGGGTCTATGAAGTACTAACATTCTAAAGGACCTCTAAAAGAATGTGCAAAGGGGTCCCGGGGTATTGCACTAGAAAAAAAAATCTTTTGGGCCATCGCAATGCCAACTGGGACCCTCTATCCCGCCTCTACGAACCATTATGCTATACCGTAAGGTGAAGGGAGTCCCTTGCGGACCCCTTGTGTTGCGGGACACGATTGGGGAGCCCTGTGTATGTACTGCAATCTATAGCTATGTTTCAGCTGGGGGGGATACACGCGGTCGCAGATGCCTGACTCATTGAGTGCTATCCAAGGGATCAGTAAGGCAGTGATTTCTTCTCCGGAAGGTTATATGACAACTTGCGGGTCATTTGAGGAATTTTAGCTTCGAGGTAAAAAACAAATCTACCACCCACCCCCCCTCCCCCCCCACCCCCTCAAAAAAGGAACAAGAACTGCACACCGCAAACTGCGCGTGCGTGCATACTCACATACGCATACCACGCATACGCACACATACACGCGCATACGCAAGCACACCTGCGCACTCTCTCTCTCACTCTCCCTCTCTCTCTCTCTCTCTCTCTTCTCTCTCTCTTCTCTCTCTCTCTCTCTCTATCTATCTCCATCTCTCTCCTCTCTCTCCTCTCCTCTCACACACACACACACACACACACATACACACACACTATCACAATCACATTAGGGGCCCCCACCCCCCAACACTAGCACACTAGCACACTCACACCAGCACACTCCACACCACACATCACACAACATACACACGCACATACTTAAAATCGTGCTCGCGCGCGGCGCGCCTGCCCGCGAACAATACACACACAAAAACACACCAACAAACACACGCGCGCGCGCGCGCTTTCATTCATAATCATATCTCATCATCATCATCATCATATCATCATTCATATCATCATCAATCATCATCTATAATCATTATAACGTCGGCAAATGTTAAGACAGATCAGCTCCCTTCCGCCTCGCTGTTCCAGGTGTTGAAGTTTGCCCAATCAGCTTAACGGGAAAAAGAAGAAAAAGAAAGAAAAAGGGAGAGAAAGGGAAAAAAAAAGGTCAATCGGAAGCGCAAGCTTGAAAGATGAGAGCTACTGAATTGGCCAACTTTCACCCTGGAACAACAGCGGGAGGAGCTGAGCTTGAAGATGAGCTGAGCCTGATCTTAACACTTTGCCTAATTCGTCAATCAATATAGGCGTTACGTCGTAATAATAACAAGTGCGGGTTATAAACGTGATCGGTCTTCCGTCGTCAAGACTGTCAAGATGTACAGGGAAAGAAAGACAGAAGCAGAGAGCAGACAACGAAAAAAAAGAGAGGGAAGACGAGTTGAGACGAGACGAATGTAATAATAGAAATACGAGGGAGACAAGACAGGGAGGCAGGGGACAATTTGTTAAAAAACTGACAGGAACAGAATTTCCGCTTGGTTGTTGTGTCGTGTGTGTTGTACACGGCGAAACGAAAAAAAAAACCCGACCCCCGGCCGAAAAAAAAAACACCCCGAACCCCCGAAACCGAAAAAAAAAACCCTAACCGAAAAAAAAAAAAAAAAAAAAAAAAAAAAAAAAAAGAAAAAAAAAAAAAAAAAAAAAAAAAAAAAGGAAAATCTCTTCCCACCTCCTCTTTTTTTTATTTTATTTTTTCTTTTTTTAAAGAAGAGTCCCCTCCCCCCCCCCTTTTTTTTTTTTTTTTTTTCCCTTATTTCCGCTTCCTGTCCCCCTTTTTTTTTTTTTTTAACATTAACTCTGAACGGCCTCTGGGAAGTAGTCTCCCTTCGCTACTTGCTTCACTAAACTTGATCGAAGTAACAAAGAGTGGTATGCTACGTCCCTACATAGTAGGCCCCGCCCGCCGCTAACTACTCTGCGTGAGTGGATAAGACGTTTCCCTGAACTGTCCCTGTCTGTCTGTCTGTCTGTTGGTTGGTTGTAATCTATGTATGTAGTTAGGTGTTCTTCCGTTTCTATCTGGTTTTAGCTGCTTTGCTGCCTGTTGCCTTTGTATGTGGGTTTGTATGTGGGTGTGTTTTTGTGTTGTGTTTGTTTTGTTGTCATTGTCGTGTCGTTGTTGTAATGTATATGTACTTCTGCGTGAAGTTTTGTTTGTGTGTGTATGTGCGTGTTTTTTCTTTGTTTCTGTTGGTGTTTGTGGTTGCCGATATTATGAGTGCTATGTGGTTTGCATTGTTGGTGCGTTGTCGTGGGTAGCTTGGTTGTTGTCATTGTGTGCGTTAGTTTTATGTGGGTGGGGTTGTTCCTTTTTGGTTGTGGATAGGGTTTTTGCTGTGTTGTTTGTGTGTGTGTTGGGGGGTGTGTGTGTGGGTGGGTGGGTGGAATCTGGCTGTTTGAATATGTCTGGCTGTTTGTATGAGTGTGTGTGTGTGTATGAATGCGTGTGTGTGTGTGTGTGTGCACGCGCGCGTGTATGTATATGTACTTGTGCGTATGTGTGTGTGTGGGGTTGTCGTGGCCCTGTGGTGTGGGGGGTGAATCTGGCTGTTTGAAATCTTGTGTCTGTCTGTGTGTATGTGCTTGTGTGTCTGTTTGTCTGTGCAACGTGCGCGTGTATGTTGTGTATTATGTCCTTGTGCGTTGTGTGGGATGATGTGTGTATTGCGTGTTGTAGTAGCGTGGGCCTGTGTGGGTGGGCTCATGTTGTTTTTGTGGGTTTGTTGCGTGGTCGTGTGTGTGTTTGTGTGTTGCGTTGTGTTGTGAAATCTAGTTGTTTGAATTGGTTGGTCTGTTGTAGTTTGTTGTGGTCCCTGTGTGTGTTGTGAGTGCACGCGCGCGTGTATGTGTATGTATATCGTATTGTGCGTATGTGTGTTTGTGTGTCTGTGTCTGTGTATACGCAGATCTGCGTTTTGTGTGTGTGGGTGTGTCTGTCGCGCGCCTGCGCGCCCGCCGTGTGCGTGTGTCTGTGGTGTGTGTCTATGAACTGACTATGAACTGACGCGCGCTCTACGTCATCCTCGCTTGTGTCCCTTTTGTGTGCTGTATCTTTCAGTATCTAGGTCTCCGCGTCGGCTAGCTGGCGTGCGTGTATCACTTTTTGTTGGTTGTCTTACTGGTTTATTCTTCATATTTTTACTCTGTCGAAACCGTCTGTTTCGTCCTGTCTGTCTGCTCTATCTATCTGTAGTCCTGTCTGTCTGTCTATCTATCTGTCTGTCGTCTGATTACTAAAGGTGGTAAATGCACTAACGTGTTATAACGAAAGGGGAAAAAAGGAGATGGTTGATGACACGCTAGGCCATACCCTCGATTATAAACAACAAACAAACGACGACGATGCATATGATGTTGGTCGGTGATGGTGTGATGATATGGTGATGATGATAAGTGAGACGGATTTGACGATGATGGTGGTGGATGATGATGATGTAGGTTTGACGAGATGGTGTTGATGATGATGATGATTGATTGGTTGGTGGTGATGATGATGATGATGGTGGTATTGATGATGATGATGATGGTGTTGCGATGATGAGACGATGATGGTGATGATGGTGAACGGTGATGGTGATGATGATGATGGTGGTGGTGATGATGATGGTGACGATATGATGTATGATGGTGACGATGATGACGACGACGACGACTATGATGCTGGTCGATAACGACGGACGAGTAGGATTATTATGACGACGACGATAATGATGATGATGACGGTTATGACGACGTTGATGACTACGACGACGATGATGATAACGACACTGATAACAACGAACGACGACGTTGACGACGACATGATGATGATGATAAACCACTGGGGAGACCTTTATTAATCGCAGGCAGGCAGCCCCACGGGTTTGTAGGCTACGTGGAAATCACCGACGACGTATTGTGGCCCGGGGGTACCACAGTAAAGCCCAGATGCCCCGAAGGCTTCTGCCTGGGCAATGACAGTAAGAGACTATTAGGTAGAGGTGGGGGGGGGGGGGGGAAACGTTTGAACCGAAAAACGGTTGCTAAGCTTTCGCGTTCGAAAAACCCGGTTCGGAGTTGCTGTGAACCGGGTTTTGACTGCAAACGAAAGTAAGTTTTTCTTAGGGAATAACGCATTTCTTTTCAAAAAAATAACACTGATTTCAGAGCAGATTGGTGTTTGTAAACCAAGAGCAGTGTTTTAGTTTGGGTGGGTGTTGCTTTGACTGAGGTGAGTTGAGTGTGGTGTGTGTGTGTGGTGGTGTGTGGTGTATAAAGTCATAAGTTTTTGTATGTGTCACTGTGTGTGACGTGCGCGCGGTGCGTGTGTCTGTGAATAGTTGACAGCGAGTACCGGTTAAAAAAAACCGGTTCGGTAAACTGGTTCGAGAGGGAAAACGGGTCGGATTTTTTAAACCGGTTCTCAACTCTAGTGTTAGGCCGTGTACAACACATAAGCTGATATTTCCAACGCGGAAAACCCGTCGTGCTGTTTGTGTTAATGTGTTGTGGTGTATGTATGTCTGTGGTTCTGTGTGTGTGTGTGTGTGGGTGTGTGTGGTGTGTGTGTGTGTAGTGGTGTGTATGTGTGGTGTGTGTGTATGGTGTGTGTGTGTGTGTGTGTGATAATAGTGTGTGTGTGTGTGTATTTGTGTGTGTGTGGTGTGTGTGTGTCGAGGTCGTGGTGTGTATGTGTCGTGAGTGTGATGTGTGTCTCATGTGGTGTTGTGTGTGTGTAACATGTGTGCTGCGTTTGTTTGTGTTGATGTGCTTGTGTGTCCCATGATCGTATGTGTGTCGTCGTCATCCTCATTCATTCACTGTGTCGTAGTGTGTCCGGTGTGTGTGTGTGTGTGTTGGTTGTGTGTGTTGTGTGTGCATTGTGTACGGGCTCTCGGAAAGTAGCATAAGTGTATTGCTGCTGTGTCTTGTCATTGATGTGTGTGTGATGTGATGTGTTGTGTGTGTCATCCTGTGTTTTTTCACCATTCATGTCATCATCATCAATGGTTTCAATGTGTCATCGTCGTCATCATGCGTGTGTCAAATTATCGACATCATCATCACAAGCAGTAAGCACAGCGACAGCAAGTGGTGGCAGCACCCAGAAGCCGCATGTGTTCATGGGGGTTCACCCTCATCATCATCATCATCACCAAGTGTTGTTGAGGGTGTGTTCGAAATAAGGTACTGGAACAGTGTGTGTGGTGTGGTTCTATGTGTGTGTGTGTCATTGTCCAGGTGTGTGTGTGTCATAACATCATCCCCATTGTGATCGTATGACATCCATCATCATTAGTACATCATCATGTGTAATGGTCATCACTGTGTGTGTGTGTGGTGTGTTCTGTTGTGTGTGTAAAAAGAAGGTGTTGTGTCATGTCATCGTTATACATGGTCATGATGTGGGTAGGCTCCAGTGTGTTAGTGTTGTGTGTGTGTGTGGGTGTGTGGTGGACTATGTGTGTGTCCAGTATCATGTGTGTGTGTGTGTGTTGTGGTCATGGTGTTCATATGTGTCGTCGTCGTGGTCGTGTGATAATCATGTGGGTTGTGTGTGTGGTCGTGAGTCATAGGTGCGTAGTCATGGTTTTGTGGTAGTCATCCTGGTGTGTGGTGGTGTGGTCCAGTGGTGTTGAGTGTTATGCTGTGTTGGTGTGTGTGTGGTATGAAACTGTGTGGACAGTACTGTGGTCTCATCGTGTGTGTGTTGTGTGTGTGTGTTCTGTGGTGTGTGTGTCATCATTTTCATGGTGTGCGTCATCATCATGCGTGTGCGGTGTGTATGTCGGTGTGTATGTGTCATCATGCATCGTCGTCGTCGTCGTGCGTACGTGCGTCGTCATGCGTGCATGCTGCGGGCGCAGCGCGGTAAGTGTCGTGTGTGTGACAGAGAGACCGATGAAGATGAGAGACTAGAAGAGAGAGAGAGAGAGAGAGAGAGAAGGAGTAAAAGACTAGATACAGAGAGAGAGTAAGAGAAGAAAGCAGAGATCAGGAGAGACAAGACGAGGTAAGAGAGCGTACAAAATAACTGGTCGTCGTCGTCGAGAGAGGATAGGGAAAATGTCACCATCAGGACAACGAGATACTGGATGACAGAATGAAAAACGCATAGACATTATCAGCTACCTGACATCGATGTACCAGTCAGAATACAAGAAGGAGAGAAGTATCAACATGCGAGAAGGTCTTCGTCCAGAGGCTTATCGTCGTTAACAGAAAAAGAGGACAAGGTACAAGACGGTCTTCAACTGGACAGACCGAGACTAAACAGACAGACCGACAGACAGATATCTGTGCATCGAAGAAAATCGGTGAGAATTTTTAGGAGTGTTAATCCTAATCAACGATGTATAAAGAGGTAGGCCGCCTCTTCCTTTGGGCGTCTTGTAATGCTGACACTACAATATTGGAGACAAGGCCTACAACTAAGACTAGCAACTTTTACTACTACAACATATTTGCTAATGCGCTGCTGCTGCACTTTTTCGCTGCTGTTGCTGCTGGCTACTAAGAACCTCAACAAAAACCATATTATTAAAGAGAAGAAAAATTACCATTAATAGCGCCTAAGATTACACTAGAGTGGTTAGCGGAACAAGCCAAATGAATAAAACAAGCAAGCAATCTAGGGGTAGTAAAGGTGGAGGTGATTACACACACGCGCACGCAAACGCACGCACATAATCACTAACACACAGACACACGCACTCACCTAAAACAGACAACGCACTTACACAACTACACACACACGAAACTCACCACAACTACGCGCACACTAACAAATCGATCCTACGCACACACACACCACATCAACACCAACTCACGCGAAAATTCAGGGATGTTTATGCTTCTTCGAACACATGCACGCACTAACAAACCAACAACGCAATGCAAAACATAACAAACTACGACGAAACAGAAAATACTTATTGAATTTTCTAAACACAGTACTTTGAAAACAAGATATAGCAGGCTATGATTTGAAAATAGTAGTTTTGAGAGAAGACTTAAATGAAAAAAGGGAGTTGGCAGAACGGAGAGGTAAAGCGAGTCTATTCCAAGAGGAGGGGGCCTCGAAAGAGAAGGAGCGTTCGCCAAGGGTCTTTGTGCGGTAACGAGGGATCTGGAGGAGAGAAGTGTCAGAAGAGGAGCGTAACTGTCTAAGAAGTGTGCAAAGGTTCAGAAGATCAGCGAGATAAAAAGGAGCCAGACCATTCAGGGATTTGTAACAGAGCAGAGAGAGTTTGTAGTCGATAGCCTGCCGCAGGAAGCCAGTAAGAGATTCAAGCAATTGGGGAGGAGGAGTGAGAGAATTTGGAACACCTCCAGTACAAGGCAAGCAGACATTGTTCTTGAATGTTCTGCAATTTAGCGCAAAGATTTTGTGGGAAACCAGCAAGAAGGGAATTGCAGTAGGTCTAAGCGAGAGGAGAACCAGGCAGAGATAAGAGTTTTGTGGCGTCGTCAGAGAGAAGGTGACGAACAGAAGCCATGCGACGTAGTTCCGATAGCAAGCACGACAGACAGAGGAAATTGTATTTTTAAAAAGAAAGTGTTGGTCCAGTGTGAAGCCAAGATTGCGAACGCTTGTCAGAAGTCGAATGGAGGATTCTCAGTTGGATAGAAGTAGGGAGCGAGTTTGTAGACAAAAGTCTCTTACTACTAAACTAATACTATACTACTACTATACTACTATACTACTACGACTACTATGCTACTCCTACTACTGCTGCTGCTGCTGCTGCTGTGCCTGCTGCTGCTGCTACACTACTACTACTACTACTATACTACTGCTACTACTAATACGTGCTTACTGCTGGCTGCTACTACTACTAACCTCTACACTACTACTGCATTGCTGCTGCTATACTACTACTACTAGACTACTACTGATACTGCTGCTGCGACTACTATGGTTGCACTGCGACTACTACTACTACTACTACTACTACTGACTACATGCTGCTGCTGCTGCTGCTGCTGCTGCTGCTGCTGCTACTAATACTATACTATATTACTACTACTACTACTACTACTACTAACACTACGACGACGGACGGACGAGACGACGAACGACGACGACGACGACGACGACAATCACTACTATGACGACGCACTATACAAATACGATTAGATTTTGTTTTCTTTTACCCCTTCTTCTTCATCTCAGCCAACCAACTTCATCAGGATGAAGATTCTGTTGCACTGTGGGGGGGAGGGGGGTGGGGGGAGCACGTAGAAAAGATCCCCAGAAACAACGAATTAGAAAGCAGGGAAGAACACGCAAAGCAAAACATAATTGACCCAACACGACGAAAGGACATTACTCGAACTGGGCTAGTTTCTAACAGCAGGCGTGCAAAGTAAAAAAAATCTCATAATCATCATCATATAGTAAAAAAAGCCAAGTGTCCGTCGTGTGTGTGTGTGTCTGAAGCACAAAACGGGCCTTATAACTCCGACGTTTTCGACCGAATCGCTTCAAATTTGCTGGAGCCCTAACGGGCGATGGCAACGGCAACGAGCGGCCGTTGTCTTGCGCGTCGGCAAATGCGCGAAACGCGCATCCGCGGCCTCTCGGTGCCCGTATCTCCGGTGTTTCTGGACCGATTGCCTGCGAATTTGGCAGGAAGATGGGACCAAGGACCGTGATAGTCCGTTTACCACACCAGAAGCGAAACCGGTTCAGAAACGCGCCGCGCTATACCACTCCACGTCTTATACCGAATCGCTTCCAAATTTGCTGTACTCAGCGTTACCAGTACTTGCGTTACCGGTTACCGTTAATAGGCGTTACGGTAACTCGCGTGCGCTAGTTTTAATCAATTGACTATGGTATGTTGTGTTCTCTAACGTCTTAACTTTTTACATATTTTAACTGATAATCTGATAATACATGGTCTCTAAATGGTCTTATAAACCAATCCGGCTAGCAAAAGCGCTCACCGGGGACGAACCCCGAGCGGCACAGCTCCCGCCCTTCGTTTACCACTACTTTGAGAAACAATTGTGTGTGATGGTGGGGGTATATAACTTTATTCGCTGTTATCCAGGCAAGAATATCCGGCTAGCAAAGCGCTCACTGGGGCGACCCCGACCAGGACAGCTCACGCCCTTCGTTTACCAATACTTGAGAACAAATAGTGGGTGTATGCGGTGGGGGGTGGGAGGATAGACCTTTAATTCGCTGTATCTCAGGCAAACACCAATCCGGTTAGCAAAGCGCTCACCGGGACGACGAACCCGACCGGCACAGCTCCCGCCCTTCGTTTACCACTACTTGAGAACAATCGGTGTGTGTGTGTGTGGTGTGTGGCGGGGCGGGGGGGGGGGGGGTATAGAACTTTATTTCGCCTGTATCCAGGCAAACCAAGCAGGCTAGCAAAGCACTCACTCGGGATCGACGAACCCCGAAGGCACAGCTCCCACCTTCGTAACACTACTTGATCTATATTATAATATATAACCCTACTAGTAGTTCCCTACACATAGTTCAGTTTCAGTTTAGTGGAGATGGGGTGGTTTTGTATAACCTCCTTTGAATGCCTCCATGACTGACTGAATGAGGCCAATTCTTCAGGAGGGCCGTTCTACTAGGATGGTAGGGGGGGGGTGGGTTGCTAGCCGGATTGGTGTCGGGATGAATGAATACTGGTCACTTTAACATAATACATTAGGTACAAGAAAA
The DNA here is from genome assembly GCA_017654935.2 of Phymorhynchus buccinoides. Lineage (NCBI taxonomy): Eukaryota > Metazoa > Mollusca > Gastropoda > Neogastropoda > Raphitomidae > Phymorhynchus > Phymorhynchus buccinoides. The sequence goes on from JAGGCT020000035.1 coordinate 7,680,555, forward strand.
ATAAAAAAAAACACAAACGAATTTGAAACCAAGCCGGCAGGGTGGGGCTGCGAATTGGGATTCGGAACGAGCGCGTATGGAGCAACGCCACGTACGGCCCAGAAGATGGGGACAGCACAAAACAAGCGCGAATCGCAATAGTTGTGGCACGTGGTCTATTTTTACCACTCCAATCATGAGTAACCTCCTCCGGCTTTCAATAATTTTAAATCTGTTTAAACCAGAATGTATCTTCTGCACCATTCGTAACTTTGAACCTTTGGAAAACATTTTAAAATAGGTATCTACGTATATCTCATCAAAGAAGCGCCGCATACTCGTGAGTAGTCTGTTGTAGGTCTGTTATTACGTATGTTATTTATTTTTGTACGCTTTAAAATAACATCATTTTAAAGAGCGGCCTCAATTTGAAGTGTCGCTCGATTTGAAGTTGCGCGACAATTTTGAGACCGACGCCCGGACAGCCAGACCAGACAGACCGACCGACCGACAAAGTGAGTTATAGGTTGTGGCTTGAGCCACACACAAAAAAAGGGGAAAAAAAGCCCGTAAACGCCCCATATTTAGTTGCAGCGAATCTTCAAGCGTCTTACACACTTTCTTCAGTTCCTATTGTGACACATGTGCCAACGTTATGGCACAGATTTAAAATCCGTGACTTGTTGTATTACTTCTTTAGTTAATTTTTTAATTAGATCCAGTGTGGCTACAGTTTTTACGGAATGGCATTTCTATATCAGCGTTGCGCGCACCGTGTGTGTATATAATGCAGCGTGTGTGCTTGCGCGCGCGTGGTATGTATGTAGTATGTATGTGTGCATGTCCTACGTCCGCATATTATGGGGGACTGGTGTGCGTGTGATACACATCGCACGTGTGTACGTACGTATGTACGCTCGTTGGCACATTATGCAGGGGCGGATCTGAGGGGGGTTCCAGGGTCCCAGAAAACACCACCACCTTACCTTTTTTTTAGCCCAGCATGTACCTTATACAAGAGTAAGAAAAAATGTTCAAGTTGTGCTGTCATAAATCACTACATGCAAAAAATCTTTGGGGGGGGGGGGGGGGGGTCGAGAGGGGCTTTGCACCTGGGCTCCCACAAGGCAATACACCTTAAACCTAGGACTATATGCCTGATCCCGCGAAAACACCCCACACACACACACACACCTACGCAACACACACCTCCTCCCCCTTACGAAATCATTTGTTCCGCCCTGTTATGCAGGAGAAGAGATACGGATCTGGGACGGAAAGTGACTGGATCATCACGTTAGAGATTCTCTACTCGTCTCCAACAATAGGAAGAACACGCCTCCCGTCAAGGTAGGATTCACCTGGCTCACGTTGGGATCTCTCTACTCCGTCTTCTCAGCAATAGGAAGGACCACGCCTCCATCAGGGTAAGTTCAACTAGGATCACGTTGGAGGATCTCGATCTACTCCGTCTCCAGCAATAGGAAGAACACGGCCTCCCGTCAGGTAAGTCACTAGGATCACAAGGGGGTCTCTACTCCGTCTCCAACAATAGGTAAGGAACACGGCTCCCGTCAACAAACAAAGGGAAGTTCACTAGGATCCGAGGAGATCTTAATCTGTCTCCAACAATAGGAAGACCAGCCTCCCGTCAGGGGAGTTAACCTAGGCTCACGTTAGGAGGATCTCGATCTACTCCGTCGCCAACCATAGGAAAAGACCCCACGCCTCCTCAGGGTACGTTCACCTAGATCACGTTGGAGGATCTTACTCTGTCTCCAACAATAGGAAGAAAACGCCTGCCATCAGGGGGTAAGTTCACCTAGGATCACGTAGAGGATCTCTACCGTCTCAAACAATAGGAAGAACACGCCCCTGCCATCGGGGTAAGTTCACCTAGGATCCACAATGGGGGTATCGACTTGTCTCCAAAAACAATAGGAAGAACATCGCCTCCAAGCGGGTAAGTTCACTAGGATAACGTTGGAGGATCTTACTCTGGTCTCAACAATAGGAAGACCACGCCTCCCGTCATGTAAGTTCACTAGGATCACGTCTAGAGGATCTCGATCTACTCCGTCTCCAACAATAGTAAGACCACGCCTCCCATCAGGGTAAGTTCTACCTAGGATCACGTTGGAGGATCTTACTATGTCTCCAAACAATAGGGACCAGACACGCCTCCCGTCAGGTGATAAGTTCACTAGGATCACGTTGGAGGATCCTTTTACTCTGTCTCCAACAATAGGAAGACACGCATGCCATCAGGGTAAGTTCACCTAGGATCACGTTAGAGGATCTCGATCTACTCGTCTCCAACAATAGGAAGACCACGACTCCCATCAGGTGTAAGTTCACTAGGATCACAATGGGGATATTACTCTGTCTTCCAACAATAGGAACAACCCGCCTTACAGCAGGTAAGTTCAACCTAGAAATCACAATGGGGGGATCTTACTCTGTCGCCAACAATAGTGAAGACCACGCCTTCATCAGGGTAAGTTACCAGGATCACGTTGAAGGATATCGATCTAATCCGTCTCCAGCACTAGAAGAACACGCTACCGTCAGTAGTCACCTAGGATCACGTTCAGAGGACCTCTACTCGCTCTCAACAATAGGAAGAACACGCCTGCCCAACAGGGTAAGTTCACCTAGATCACGTTAGAGGATCTCTATCCGTCTCCAACATAGAAGAACAGCCTGCATGCAGGGTAGGTTCACCTAGGATCAACGTTGGAGGATCTCGATATACTCTGTCTCCAACAATTAGGAAGAACACGCCTCCATCAGGGTTAAGTTTCACCTAGGATCACAATGAGGATCTCTACTCTGTCCCAGCAATAGGAAGACCACCCTCCATCAGGGTAAGTTCACCTAGGATCAAGTTGGAGGATCCGATCTACTCCGTCTCAACAATAGGAAGACACGCCTCCCAATCCAGGGTAAGTTCACCTAGGATCACGTGGGAGGATCTTTACTCTGTCCCAACATAGGAAGACCAAGCCTCACCATCAGGGTAAGTTCGCTCAGGGCACATCCCCACTGGGTAGGTCCCGATTGGCCCCTTTACCGTCTCGTCCTTCTTTTGATCTTTGCCCGCAGACGCTCCTCACGTGGAGCTCCTTAAAGGGCCCCAGCCACACTGCTATACGATTGATAGGGATATGAGTGAGCCATGAGAAAAAAAGCCCGGGGCACACCCCACTCTCGCCTTCAATCCTCCACGGGGCTTTATCATGTAGGGCGAGATCCAGCCATGAACAAAGCCCCGGGGCCCCCACAATCATTACCACTACAGCCTTAACCCAGGACCTAGGCAGCTCACTCCCTCCCTGGATCCCCACAGACACACCCACCCACCCACACCCCTCCCCCACCCTTACGAATCCTTGGTCCGTTCCTGTCAGGCCCGTCCACCTCGCGCGCGTTGTTTTCCCATCTCTCCTTCTTCGGAGAAGAAGATCAAAAGAAGGGCCCTCATACCCTAAGCCAAAAGGATCCTTGGGATCCCTTACTTTGAGGCAGGAGGATTGGGAGCCTGATGTTCTTTCTTCTTCTGCGTTCCCAGGAGGCCGTCTGGCCATAAATGGATTAAAGGTACGGGCGTGTCCGGTTTTCAGTTTTTCACTGGTCTCCCCCGCGGCGTTACAGACCTACACATTCCGTTCGGAGGGCTCAAAGGAGACAATTATTTTGAAGAGTTTGCTTTTTATATATGATAAAAAGAAAAAAGCAGGAGAATGGGCAATAAAGTCAGAAAGATGCATATGATATAAAGCAAAGGAAATCGAAAAGGCAAGAATTCTAAGAGAGTGGCGATTAGCCACAGAACTTCAAGGTGGGTGGAATTATTTTTACGAAGACCCCCCCCCCCCCCCCCCCACCCAGTATCCCCGTATCCCAACGGTGGAGAGACTAGTTGAGAGGGCGGGGTCGTCCATCTCCCCTATGGAGGCACGAGGCATCACCCATTATCACATTGCCCCTTTGCTGGCCCCCCCTCGGTACCCTGTTTGATTGTTTTTTTTTTTTTTATCTCACCAACGCCAACCCCCCCACCCCCCCACCCCCCCTCCGCCCCGTGGGGATACCGGGGGTTCTTTTTGTATAAATAGTTTCCCCCCCCCACTTTCTTCTGGAAGTTCGGTGCTTTGTAACTTCCTCTAATCTGTCACTCTCTGTTGAACTCGGGTTTCTACTCGGTAGGCCTTTCCCCTTTGCTAACGGTCATCTTGCTATCTTTTCTGCCCTTACCCGGTTTACCCGCCGGTCCCATTCTCTTCTCCTGCCCTTTTTTTTTTTTTTTCCACGACCACTTTCAAAAGATTTCCTCATCCAGCCGAAGTCCGGAACTTTTGCCTTGCTAGGGAGGCCTAACTATTTATCTTAGTTTAGGCGCATAAAATAACGGCAGCATGAGACCAGAGCCATTTGCGCTCATAAGTGGACAGGAAACTGTCTGAGCGATATCGAAGAAGAAAGAAGAGAAGAAGAAGAATTGTTCTCATTTTTTATTTTTTTTCAGAAGGGAGGAAAAACAAACCTTGGCACACAGACCGGAAGAGAACGACGGGGCCCCACCAAGAATGATCCACTACCTCGTCCTGAAGACCTGACGGCACTATGTGCAGATTTTTCAACCTCCAAGGTTACAATTCCTCTTGTCCCAGTTTGTTTGTGTAATTCCTTGGGGTCCCAGTTGTTTGTGTAGTTGGTCCTGGGTCCAGTTGTTTGTGTAGTCCTGGTCCCGAGTTTGTTTGTGTTCCTGGTCCAAGCAGTTTTGTGTCGTATAATTAAATAATTGTAGAAGGTAAAGTCAAGTCAAAAAGTTTATCCTTATCCCCTCCCTATTCCTTATTCCCCCCCCCACCCCCCCTGAAACATGAAAAATGTTACGCATCACAATGTAACCCATACATAACTACTTATAATTCGCTTATAATCGATACAGCAGAAAACACAAACGGCATAACATGGCATGTGGTGCAAAGGCATATTACACGCACTGACCTGTTCACACACACCTAGACCTCCGCACAAACATACACAAGCACCGAGTTTACTAAACACCAAAACAGTTGAGCTGAACAATATGAAAAATGGATGGTCTATAACTCGAGAATAGCGGAAACATGTTGTTTATGGACGAAATTGAACAAAGGTAATTTCTTTACTCTCCTTTTTCTAAATTACTCCAACTCCTCCAGGACACCAAAGTTGATTACGATACCATTCCAACCTAGGCAGTGGCGGTGGTCAGAAACCAACGTGAGAACAAACAAAGCATCATTCTTCCTTAAAAAAGGAATGTTCCAAAGCTCTCCTTTTACTGACCCTCACCCCCAACACAGTAACCAAAAACAAAGACATCAACAATTGGTGGAGATGAACAAACAATAAACAAACACATCTAACAGCAGGTCCAAGAGTGTGAGTTTAGGTTTTTTGATTTTGAGAAAGCGTTCCAAAATAATTTTTTTTTTTTTTTTTTTTTTTGAATGAAACAAAACCTAATCGTTGAGGGAATTATTCGACTACTTGTGCTTTCCCCCCCTTGTTTGAAGTAAAGAGTGGAGAACTTATAAGCAATTTGTCTTTTTTTTGATTATTTTTCGGTAATAAATTTTAAACTAATTCGGTTTCCTCCCTTTCCTTACATCCAGAAAAGCAGGGCATTCTCAAACAGGAGGTATTGCATTATTCCCTGGCACCGGCTTCCGTGTCAAAAGACAAGAATAAGACCCGAGTTTTCCGAGGCCTTGGGTGTACAGGGGATTTTTTTTTTTTTTTTTCCCTCATTTTGGCAGAAGCTAGGGGGACTTCCGCTACAATCGAGTATCTTAGGGGGAGACTAGAAAGGCCTACATCTCGTGCGTGTCTGAAACGGTGGAGTCTTTAACTTCGGATGAGACGATGAAAACCTAGGTCCGATCTTTTTTCCGCCCGTTGTGCCCATGCACTAACTTAGTCACAGCACAAACGTTAAAAAAACCCAAAAAACCCAGTGACAAACAACCGAAAAGTTGTCATTTGGGTCACAATTTTACCCCCGGCCTCCTTTTCCTTCCTCATCAGTCCCACACAAAAATCGCATGCAAAACAAAGGGAGGAACGAAAAAAAAAGGGTGTCTGGGCTTCTACGAACGCTCTATCCAGGTGGAGCAAGCCAAATTTTCACACAGAGACGCCTCTGTGACTGTAAAGTACCTAATAATACCGTGGAACGAGGCCTTATAAACCTTTTTTTTAAAATCCACTGAGGTCTTGTACGGGAGGGAATCTGATAAGGGAATTTATTTTAATACTTACCAGAAGTGCACTGTCCCTAAGTAAAATCAGGTCTATGTGGAGGGAGTCTTATAATGGGAAGGTTCTTGTCAGGAGTGATTCTGATAAGGGAGGAATTTTTTTAATGCTTGCAAAGAGGGCTAGTGTCTCAGAGAACCAGGTTTTGATTGTGGGGAGGGAGTTCTATAAATTGGAAGGTCTTGTAGAAGAGGGGGATCTGAATAAGAGGGAGGTAAGGCGGGAGGGTATTTTTAAAGCTTGCAAAGCAGGGCAATGTCTCCGATACCATGTTTTATGTGGGAGGGAGTACCCTTATAATTGGAGGTCTTGTAAGGGAGGATCTGATAAGGGAGTCATTTCTTTAATACTTACAAAGAAGGGCCAATGTCCTCGAGAATCCCGTCTTATGTGGGTGGGAGTCTTATAATGATGGGAGGTCCTTGTAAAAGAGGTTCCACTGTATGTTGGATGGACGACAAAACAACCCTAAAACCTAACCCTAACACTATACCCCCCCCCCGCCCCCCCCCCTATAAACGGAAAAAAAAACGCAATAACCACGAATGTACAATGCCGCGGTGTACTGCAATACATTAGGGGGGTGGGGGTGGGGGGGGAGGAAGGGGGTGGCCTATTCGATAATGGCCCTTTATCATGACTGCAATTAAATTATTGAACAAAATATTGTAATGAAAAATGTTCATAATACAGCTTCATGTTTGTAAGAAAGTCAAAAACGGAAAAATGGAATTAACCGAGAAATGTAAAGGGGGTTGGCACATCTTGACCTATATAGGTTGTTTTTTAAATCACAGAAAATCAGATCCCCTTCAGCTTTTTGGTGTGCTTTTTGGGGGCGGGGTGGGGGTGATTTTTCACTGTCCTACACTCTAAACGATTCGTTGTCAAGATTATGGCTCGGTGGCTATGTTGACGTCATAGTGACGTCAGCGTGCGCACACTGTCCAAAATCAAAATGGTCCTTAAATTTTAAGCCATATACATAATGCCAAGACCATTTTTGTTATAAAAGTGGTATAGAATTATTACTATAGCATAGCATAGAGACACTATAGGCTTTTGATTTAGACGTTTCCTCCCTTACAATAGTTTTTTTTTGGTTTGTGGTTTCGCATCATCGCAATCGATGACTACTAAATGCATATGTGGTTATACTTTTGAACTCATTCCGGAGACGAATTATGGGTATACATCGGAACAGGAGACGACCGGTCAGGCCTACTTTATCCTTATGACTTATTTCTTGGAACAGCGGATTTTTTTTAGTCTAAAACCTGTCCGATGCTTTTTTTTTTTTTTTTAATCCAAACCAACGGTTTTTCCGGTTATTCTCTTCATCACTGTTCCAGCCAGCTTTCGTTGAACTTATGTGGGTACTTCTATCTTAATTTTTAATGTTAAAAATGTTATTTAAAAAAATCGGCTCTAGACCAGCGTCAGAAATACTCTGCGTCCCGAGTCCATATGGCCATAATGGGTAAGGTACGTATGTGTCCGTTTCAATTTTCACGATGGTCTCTCTCTCCCCGCTGGGTCCGAGACCGACACATTTCCGAGTTCGGAGACTCAAAGAGGGACAAACATTATTTGGGAAGATTTGTTTTTCATAAAAAAGGCAGGAGGAATGGGGCCAACTAAGTCCAAAAAGATAGTAGATGATAGAAAAGCAAAGGACAAAGGCAATAGTCAAGGAGAGTGACAGATTAGAGGAAATACAAGCACAGAACTTCAGAGTGGGGGAACTATTTGTAAGAAAGACCTAACCGCGGCATCCCACGTGGAGAGACTCGTGGAGGGGGCCACGGTGATCTTGGCACGAGGCAGCCACGCGCCCTGACCCTGCAACAATGACAAATCGTTATCACGTTTTCGGATTATGACTACTGGTGGGGCGGGGGGGGGGGGGGGGGGGGGGGGGGGGGCGCCTGTGCAGGTCCACCGTTCTGGACCACAGCTCGTGGCTCTCAACACGTGTCCAAGGACAAAACGTCCCACATACACCAAACGACGTGTTTCTTGAGGTCAACCAGGATGGTCATTCGGGTCACGGTGAGACCAAAATGGATTGAAAAAAAAAACACAAAAATTTGTGGGCCCCGTTTTTCCATAAGTTTACCGCATGGGTGCAACGTTTCCTGGTAATACACTAAGGAGTTCCTGTTCTTTGGGATTTTATTACCAGAAAAATTGCATTTCGCTTGGGGTTTTTTTATTGTCAAACAAGATCGTTTGTGTGTCGACCTGTATTTTTTTAAACAAGCTCTTTATATTAAAAAAAAGCCAAGTGTCTAACCGTGGTGTCTGAAACACGAAACGGGGCCTTGATAACTCCGGCGCCTGTTTTTCGACGAATCGCTTCAAATTTGCTGGAGCCCTAACGGGGCGATGGCAACGGCAAACCGAGGGCGGGACGTGTCCCATTTTGCGCGGTTTGGCAAATGCGCCGAAACGGCGTATCCTGCCGGCCTGTTCCGCCGGCCTCATCGGCGAGGGGGCACCGTATGATATCCGGTATAGTCGGCAGATATAATGACCGGTGACAGGTGACTTAGCGATTGTGCCAAATCGGAACGAATCGATCCGAAACACGCGCCGTGATTATACGATGCTTCATCTTTTCCACAAATAACTCCGCTCGCCGTTTCTTAACCGACTTTTCGCTTTGAAATTTTCTGTCTCATGGCTTGCTGTTCGCGGGGTAAACGCTGCAGAAAATTTGAAGAGATCGGGAGTAAGAAGCGCGAGTCACATCATCGGCAGCACCAACGGGAAACGGGGGTTTAGTCTTATAACTCCGACTCTCCGCCGTTCTCTTTTCTTAACCGAATGCCTCGCCTTTCAATTTGCTGTACTTACTAATATCAGGCGTTTATCAGTTACTTTGCGTTACCGGGGGGGGGGGTTACTCATTACTTTACTAGGCGTATTTAAACGCGTTACTAGGGAGAGCGCATCACTTCTCAGAGAAGCAGCGCCAACGGGGAAACGGGGCGGGGCCTTTACTATTAACTCCGAAAAACTACTCCGAACCCCGTACTTCCGCCTTTTCTTACCCTAATCGCTTCAAAATATTGCTGTACTCAGCGTTAAGCCATACCTCTTTGGCGTTACGCCTTTTACTTAAGGGAGAGAAGATCGAAGCGTAGAGTCGCGGGTCACTCTCAGAGCAGAGGCGCCAAACCAAACGGGAAACGGGGCCTGCCTTAATAACTATTTAATACTCCAGACTCCGAACTTCTCGATAACTCCGCCGTTTCTATCCCAGCCGAACGAATTGCTTTTCAACAGTTGCTGTATACTACTTCCAAAGCGTTACCAGTACTTGGCCGTTTAAAAGTTAACCCCACGTACTTAGGGAGAGAAGCGCGTCAATCTCCAAGAGCACAGCACAAGCGACCAACAACGGGAAAAACGTGGGCGCTTATTTAAATAAACTCCGTTCAGTGTTTCTCTTTAACCGAATCGCTTCAAATTTGCTAGTTAACTCCTATCACTCAAGCGTTTACCAGGTACTTCGCAGTAACTTGGCGTTTACCGTTACTACCTAGGAGAGAGGCGGCCTCTCAGAGCAAGGGCGCCAACTGGGAAAACCGACGGGGCTTTAAGAACAAAACTCCCTTTATTATAACTCCGACATATATAACTCACAAACACAACTCAGAAACACTCCAAATCCAATTACTAACTTCCACTCCAAAAATCCACCGTTTCTTAGGGCCGAATCAGCTTTTCAAATAATTTGCCTGTAACTGCAACACTTTACTCATGCTGTTACCAGTACTTGACTAGTACCTAGTAACTTTGGGCCGTTTAGCGTTGACCGTTCTAGGGAGAGAAGCGTCACTCTCCGAGCAGCGCCAGAAACGTGAAACGAGGGGGGCCATGTGAAAACTCCGCTCCGCCGTTTCTAGCCGAATCGCTTCAAATTTGCTGTACTCTAGCGTACTGTTACTAGGCGTTACCGTACTTCGTTCTGCTTTTCGGCGGTTGCGCTGAGTTTGGAATAAGTTTGTGGAATAAAGCAACTGCCATAAAATACTTTCATAAATCTTTTTTTTCTTCGCTGCAGTGGGTCACATTACCACGGATTACCCCGGCCTTTTCAGAGGTTTTTTTCATTTTGTGTAGTTTGCAACCCTCCACGATATAAACGAACGTCCCCGAACTTTTCCACTGTTAACCTGTACACATAATTATTGCTATGGGGCGTATCTGTGTACTTGCGGGCAATTTTTGTGTAGCTGAGCAGCTTTGTTTTTTTTGCGCAATACGTATACGGCGAACTGGCGCAACGCCAATTAAGGCTTGTTTTCATGAATGACGCAAAACCAAGCTGCGCAGATACAATGACCTTGTGGAACTTTCGTTCTGCTCCAGATTTCGCAGTCGCCGAGCCTGCGCGGCATCCCACACATCAACCAAGCTGGTGGGGGCTTGTTGCGTGGAGCCGGGTGAACATCAATCTGGTGTGGGGCTACTGCCGCAAGGGATCTCTATATCTGCGCGGAACGTTCTCTCCCAGTGCAAAACACGAAAACCTTCCGCCTCGACTGGATGGGTTCCAGATCTCTTTCAAAAATCAATATTCAATCGAACGGACATTGGCTAGGGTGTGGGGAATTTTCATTCATTCATTTTCCTAATCTGTCTCTGGTCTTTTGTCTCGTCATCTGTCTGTCCTCTGTCCTGTCGCTGGCTTCGGCTCATCTCCCATCTCTCATCTCCCTGGTCCGGGTCTCTTCCAGACTCTTCGTTGTCCTCGTCCTTCTCCTTCTCTACTAGGGCCCTCTCGTCGTCCTCCCGTCCAGTCCTTTGTCCCGTCATCTACTTCTCTCACTCTCCATCCCTTCTTCTTCCTCTCCCTCAATTCTCATCTCTCTCTCCCCTCTCTCTCGTCGTATCGGCTCCACCTCACCTCATCTCACTCTCTCCATCTCATCTCTCTGTCTCGCGCTCCTTTCATCTCCGGTCCCTCCCACCCTCTCTTCCAGGTCCTCCCCCGTCTATGTCCTCCTTCCAGCTCACATCAGCTCCTCCCTCTGGGCATTCTCTCTCTCATGACGGCTTCTCGGTCGCTGTTGTATTTCCCTTCCTCCTCTACTCCCCCTTCCGGAGCCCCCAAACGTCTCTTCCTCTGTCCTCTCTTCATCCAACATCCTCTCATCTCGGTTCAGCGCCATCCACTCCTCTCTATCTCCCTCTCTCATCGTATCAACCGCCCACATCTCCCCCACTCTCTGTCCTCGCTCTCTCGTCTACCTCGTTCTCGCATCTCCTCGGTCCTCTGGCTCTCCTATCCGCAGGCACGTCTCCTCCACACTCTCGGGAAGATCAGACACCGGTTCGACAAACCCCTCACGTGACTCCCTCCAATCCCTCTCGCGCTCGACTCAATTCTCACGCGGGCAATCCCCGGCAGTTACGTCTCGTCAGGGAGGGCTCTTGGCAAATAAACCCAGCCTCGACTCGCAGCCTCTCCAAGCACTCCTGGCATCTTCTCTCGTCTCCTCCTCGTTCCAGTCTCTCCTACTCTCGCCATCTCAGATCTATTCGGGTGTCTCAATCTACGTCAGTACGCTCTCCCTAATAGTCTCTCCTCTGTTCGAGGTCCACGAGGAATTAGCTCGGACGTCTCAACTCTATTATTCCACCTCAACTCCTCCCCTTCCTCTCCTCCGCATGTTCCGGTTCTCACAGGCTCTCGTCGATCTCTTCCAATCTCCTCATCTCCTCTCGTCATCAGGACAATCGAGCGGTTTGTTCGGGCCTCCTCTCTTGGCTAGTCGTCCCTTAAGGTCCTCTCTCTCATCTCTATGTCTCGACATTCCACCTCTCCCAATCATTCTACTCTCACTCACATCCCGTATCTCTCCACGTCGGTCCTCCCAAGCTCCTCGCCGCTAAAGGCTTCTCCGTCGTAACTGTCGCCGCTCTCCAAGATTTCGGCGCTCCCGCCCTGTCCTCCCGTCCCGCCTCTAAGCGCTCTCTCAAACTCGCTTCTCACGGCGCCCATCGATAGGTTCTTGGTCCCACTCTATACATCCAACTACTTCCTCTCTTTCGCGGAGTTCACCATTCACTGCCGGTTTCCCGCTCTCGTCGTGAACTCGTCCCATCCCACGGTCCAATTACATGCCCTCTCGGATATCCATCAATCTCACCTCTCCTCACCCTCACCTCTTCAATCCATCTCGGGATCCAGCTCTTCTCGCTTTCTGTAATCGGGCTCCTCTCTCCCCCCCCCAAGCGGTTTCTCTCCGGCTCCTCTCTCTCTCTTCATCGCATGTCTCCTCTCTCTCGGCGTCCCCTCCACCAAGGTCCCCTCTCTCCACTCTCTCAGCTCCTCTCCTCCATCCTCACCATCCACTGGCTGGTTTGAACTCATCTCATCTCTCATCGCATCTTCTCTCTAACTCGATCGTCCACTCATCTCTATTAGCTATCTCTCTCCCTCTCTCTATCCTAGATCTCCTTGCAGGCTCCGTTCCTCCCCCCGGACCGCGCCCTCCCTCTCCCTGAGGCGTCTTCACTATCCCCTCCCTCTATGACTCTCAGGGATCATCGCACATCCCGTCATACCCCGAGGGCTTTGCTTCTCACCCCTCTCGTCTGACTTAAGATCCGCATCTCTGCCCCGCACGAATTCATTTCCCGGACGTATCTCTCTTTCGCTCAGGTCTTCATAGGCACTCATCCTCCGCGTCTAACCTTACCTCTCCCATCGTCATCGGAGTCCTCATCCTTCATCTGCCGCCCTCCCGGTATCAGC
>JAGGCT020000035.1:7694114-7713383 GCA_017654935.2 Phymorhynchus buccinoides
AATCTAACTTTTCTTTTTAAGGAGAAGAGAGAGAGGAGAGAGAGAGAGAGAGAGAGAGAGAGAGAGAGGAGAAGAGAGATAGAGAGAGAGAAAAACTTTTTTTAAGGAGAGAGAGAGAGAGTGGTGAGGGAGAGAGAGAGACAGGAGAAAAAGAGAGATAGAGAGAGAGAGAGAGAGAGAGAGAGATAGAACAAGAGGGAGAGAGAGAGAGAGAGAGAGAGAGTAGAGAGATGGTGTTGTATGGGATGAGATTATTAATTATGCGTTTATTTCATCACTTACATGTCCTCTCTAACACCCTAGGTGTATGGGTGATTTAAATCCACACATTTCTTTTCTTTGTCGTTTGCAACATGGCCGACGTCCTATGATTTTAGAAGTCTACACGTGTAATGGTAGACACGGTTGTACCATTCAGATACGTTAAAGTGATGTGAAAGGAATGGTGTTGGGGGCAATAGCAAAGTTGGAAAATAGTTAGCCCTAGTTTAAACCCATGTTCTACAGTCTTCAAGAATGTAGCACACATTTCCCTCTTATCAATAGCGGATTCGTCATATTGATTGTTAGTATTTAATTGCTCATCTAACAGATCATTCATTTGTGTAAAAGAAACAACACTTATCATTTACATAAATGTTGTTAAATTTCCAGTAGCCTGGCCCTGTAGTAAAATTGCTCTGATTGAGTTCGGTAATGACTATTTTGTGGTCTGAGTCAGGGACAATCAAATGTTCACACGAAATACAACAAACCAGTAAGCTTACCGAAGAGAAACAGTAGTCCAGTCTACGGGTAATAAACGGGTTTGACCTGTGCCACGTGAATTCGTTTTTTCATCTGGGTGAAACACCCTCCACAAGTCTGCCATTTCAAGATAGCTTACTGCGTGATTGAAAGCTTTGATTTTTGGCTCCCGGTGTGCACGACCTGAAATTATAACTAATTTATCATTTAAAACACAATTCAAGTAACCAAATAACAATATGTTTGGGTTTGCAATGTCAGCTATTTTCTCCTTTAAGTTTCTAAAAAAAACCTATTTTGTTTGAAGTGTCATTGGGTGCATATGTATTAGCCAACAAAAAGTTGTAATCCTCATGCGAGACAGAAATAGCTATTAGTATGTCTTCTGATAATTCTAATTTTACACTTTCTGATAAGTGTTTAGCAACCAAAGCTAACTTCCCCTTTGCTACGATTACTCCCCTCATTCCAGAAAGGTGTCCCACCCCATTGCTTTTCCCACACATGATCGATCATCCCTGCTTGTGATGTGTGTCTACTGGAGGCAAATAATATCATATTGTTGTTGTTTTAAGTAGTGAAAAATAGGCGTATGTTTAATTTTACTTTCTAATCCTCAAACATAAAAGATGTTATTCGTAGTTTATTCATTAAGTACCCACAATGTTATTAGGTAGGCCTATTAGGTATTAGGTTACTTTTATAGTCAAAGAGGCGTCTCTGTGAAATTAGGGTTTCTCCCACCTGGAGAGCGGGCAGGGGGTGCATCGCAGCCAGAGGCGTGCCATCCATTTTTGGGGGGGCATTGTATTGTTTTCCTTACTTATGTTTATGTTCTGAAATAGTATAACGAAGATATATAGGTAACAATTACATCAACGTCAAAGCAAAACCATTAAGAAAAAAATCACAGTCCGTAAGACATAGCCAGATCGTCAAAAGGGCAGAGGGTGTGTGTGTGTGTGAGCGGGGTGGGGTGCACAGGCGGAACTGGTTCTGCTGTCCTGGTTCCTAGCCAACAGCAAGCTCTGCAGAGAGAACGCAAGTGGAGGAATCTGCATCGTTGGACAAAATAATGGTCCTTCTGCAGCTGCAACCACCAAGTGTCGTTACATGCATCTCGTTGATATTCTAGAGTTCGGGGTGCTGTCTTGCATGGGTGATGAACTGGGCTGATTTCTCCATTTCGTTTTTTATTCATTTACTGGTTCATTAATGTAACGCATTAGCCGCTGGATCAGAAAACAAACTGAATATAGAAAGACCCGTTGTTGATTGATTGATTGGAATATAGTCGTATTGGGTTGGATCTTGCTTTCTTAATTTGCCTTTGTACTTGTTTACTTACACCTATATAACCTATTTTGTCATTTTTTTCAAATCCTGTTACGACCCACCAGATCCCGTGTGTCAAAATCACGGTTTTCACGTGCTTTACCTATTATAGCTGGTAAGAAGTCTTATGGCTTTGACTAGGTTTTGACTCCCCATAACAAATGCACCACCAAAACTGAAAACGAAACATCGTTTTAAAGAGCAGCCTCAATTTTAGGTTGGGGGCATTTTTATATGGGTAACAGCTACCCAGAAAAAAACCCAACAAGGGACTTAATCGAGGTGCGTCAGTGTGTCTATAATACTATACTTTTTGTTCTTTATTTGTATTGATAAAAGGTCTTCGTAACCCTTTGTCATCTTTCGTATCAGTCAGTTAATTATCAGTGAATCCATCAATCGATGATGTTTAATATTGTCTTAAAACAAATAATATTGAAAGGAAACGTGTCTGCAGTTACCATTACAAAACAATAGAACATCACAAATACACCCGCAGACAGACAGACAGACAACCAGACAGACAAACAGACTACATGTAGGCATGCCAGTCAGCGGTTTCTGACGCATGAACAGCCATACAGCAGATGGGGGTGTGATGCTATTCTCGCGTTGTTTATTTACGTTTTGCAGGCTTGGTCCACGGACTATTACCTTCAGCGAGCCGTAGTGAGGGACTCATCCCACATCCTGTGTGTGTGAATTTGCGTGTCCTGCCTGTTTGAAGCTGGATGGTCAATGGTCTAGCGGCTGTGCGGTCAACGCGCACCGAGTCCATTGCTATCCACTGCGTAGCCAAGCCATACATAGAGAGTGTCTCTTGTGTATCTATTGATTTTTGTATTTCGACCATTCATTGTTAGTTAGGTATATATTGTTGTGGGGGTTTAAGATGGTTTTTTTTTGTAGGGTGTTGTTGGACATGATCAATGTGCATGATTTGATAGAACGAAATAATAGAGCAGAGTATTGGATGGATTTCATAACCGGAAGTGTTTTTATAGGTTTTTGTAGATATATGTTATTTTAACATTTGTCCTCTCCATGTTAGTTGATAATTATAAGAAGAAGGTACAAAAGCATAACACACGTGCATGTAGACCCCATGGTGTCCACACCACAGACCACACACACGGCCACGCAAGCAATGTGTGCCAAAACACACACACACACATATCACACCATATCCATCAGCTATCTCGTCACTTATAGTCCTTCTAGTCTCCCTTGTAGTTTTTCTTTTTTTTCCCACTATAAGGGTTGACACCGGGGGGATCCTCTGATTGAGGAGATTGCAGATTCGTATAGGATTCTTTCTTTTTTTCCTTGTTGTTGTTATGAGTGGTTTTTGCCCCATTGTTTGTTTCATTTCCTTCTCTACTTGGCCTTGTCCATGTAATTTTCGATTTTCGGGACAAAGGGGGGGGGGTGTACAAATGGGGACGGATGTGCATCATTTCTTTACACGTATAGTGAAATTTTTTGGTCCTTTGTGTGTGTTACATATTGTCCATACATTCTCCGTGCGGTAACACGTCGTCACGCGTCTCCTCCAATTCATAAAGTCTAGCACATCAAACGGAATGAGTGTGTCAGTACACCACACACTAGGTCAGACATAAACCCTGACATTTTTGTATAAAAAATGATGACTAAACGTTCGCCAAAAAATAATGTCCATTGTAATAGTTCACACAAATAAAAATGTAAGAGAGTGTGTGTGAGAGGGGAGAGAGGGTGGAGTCGGACACAGAGAGAGACTATGTGGAATAAAAAACAAAAAAAGATTGTCAGTCCCTACGGGGGCCCAGACGAACGACCAACAAAAAAAAAAAAAACATTACAAAAGAAGAAAGAAAAAGAAAGGAGAGTCGGGGACAGTGTGTGGTCGTACAAAAAAAAAAAACAAAAAAGATCATTTGCAAAAACCGCATATAGAAGACATAAAATATTGCCTCTTTGCTTCTAATTGACTTGCTTTTTAACAAAAAACATCAACCCCCCCCCAAAAAAAAAAACAAAGAAAAAAAAGAAACAAAGCTGCTATTCTGGCGGGCTGGTCTAGAATTCCTTTACAAGTGGAGAAGCCTTGCCCAGACAACATCCCCACACTCTCTCGGCCAAAAGGATTTGAAAACGTGCGGATGAGGGAGTGTGGTGGTTAGGTGTTGTGAAGGTAAAAAAAAAGCCGAAAAAGGGCGCTGAAAAAAAACAAAACATAAAAAAAGTTGAAAAAAAGGCGCTTATCACCAGAGACTGGGGGTGCCAAGCGCCCCCTCAAGGTGTGAATGGGAGTCAAAGTCTTCAAAAAAAGACTAAACTGTAAAACAAAACATGAGTTTTCTATTGACGTGTCAATAAAATCAATTATTGACAGCTCTCATGTTACTGTTGGCCCCTACTACTGGCTAATGTCAAACCAATGATGAAAGCCATTTGACAAAGGGCCACTACATAATATCATACAATTGATGCATTTTCTTCAGCTACTAGGCAAAACTTTACACTGTGATGCCGACAGTCACCCTACCAAATTGAAATGCTTATAACTCTAAAACGGGAAAACATTATAAGAATGGGTCTTGCATCATTTGAAAGATACTTGTCTGAAGTTTTTAGCTGTACCATTGATCTCATAATGGTCATTTTGACACTTAATGTCCCTTTCGTGGTGCTAGGTCCACATTTTGATTTCTACAATTTTACATACTGGGAAAGAATCGTCAGCACCAAAAGGGCGAAGGATATTAGGCAAGAAAACAATAACAAGAGGTAACTAGAGCATTAAGATGCTAAATCACCAACCGCGCTGCAGCATTTTTGGCTCCAGTGACCTTGACCTTTGACAAAAAACCTTCATTCATCGAACTTGTCCTAGATCTTCCTAACTACCTCTCCGCAATGCAGCAATTGAGCCCCCTAAGTCCATCCCGTCAAATGATAGAGAGGGATACATACAAACATACCGTCAGGTCAGGTCAGGTAGATTAAGCACGACTAGGCCTCGTCGCGGCCTCCTCAAGCGTCTTTTCTTTTTTTCTTTCCTTTTTTTAACAAACAAACATACAAACATACAAACATACAAACACCAGCTCAGACACGAGTGGAAACATTACTAAATTTCAATTTTCAGACACCCGAATCTTGAGCTAGCATTTGGATCGAATGTGTATTGAATGAACTGCAGTCCATTTTTCATCTTCTTCTTTATGTATTGAATGACTGATGTATTAACGTTTGCGACTGTTTACGCATATCTGTGGAATAGCTTTGTAATGTATGAGCGTACGGGTGTTGCACGTTTGTGTGTTTGCCCCTATGAGATTGAACGAAAACCTAAACAAATGTAACACTCGTCTGGGTGGGCAAAATGTGGCTGAAATTTGCTTTATTGTCATAAGATGCAATTGGCATGTGGCTGCTTACCCGAGCCCGTGGGCTTTTTACGTGGGTGCATTTCTAATGGACCATGAAAAGATTATGCACACCCAGCGTTTTCATAGCCCCAAGGTCTACCTTCGTTTCATTCAGAAAGCGTATGCATAGCAAAGCGGGGACGCTCGTATGTGTGTGAAAAAATCAACCGGTAAATTCGGCCCTGGTTTCCATGGAACATGCGATTCTCTCCCTTCGTTTGTAATCATTTAACTGAACAGTGACATGTTCGTGGCATGGACACGGTAGGATCTTTGTTCCAGTTAGTCCTACCAGTGTTGACATCCTCATGGTTGGTAAATATTTTTACCTTTTAACAAAGTCAGAGGGCAAGCTGTGTGTGAGAGAGAGAGAGGTTAGAGAGGGGAAGACTGGTCCTCGGGAGACCGTTTTTGGTTTGTTTTTGAGACAGACACCGCCGCGCGAGAGCGCAGGCTTGTTCAATGAACAAACAATGTTCAATGGTTTACTAAACTGGGCGAATCTGCAGCTGGTCGAAACGAGACCCGCCTTGAAGAAGGGTTTAGTTTAGTTCCGTCAAAAAACTGTTCTTCAGGAATTTGATGGTGCTTGAGCCGACGGGAGTGGGAGGTGAAAGAGAGAGAGAGAGAGAGAGAGTTGTGGATGGTATTTTTTGTTTTTTTGTAAAGGAGAGATTGAGCCCGTGGCTTGAGATAACAGACAGTTTCCTAAAGAGAAGACAAATTGACAAACAACTACGATGTTCGTTTTCACACTTTAGCAATAATTATTTCTTCTCATGGTCCATTCGTCAAATGTCTTCCAATGTCCCCCCCCCCCCCTCTCTTCTGATCTCTTAAAAAAATCTCTCTAGCTCTCAACGTCCTCACGACACACACATGGCGGAGAGTAACATAAAACACACACACACACCAAACACACTACACAACACACACACACGCACACATTTACATACGCACACACACAAACCCAATTAGGTACGCATTACGCACCGCACGCCCGCAACGCACGCAACGCAACGCATCGCCATCGTCCATCGTCGCCATCCGCACGCACACATCGTTATCATCGTCACACGTAATTACAACACACGTACAACACACATCATTGACACCGTAAACATCATCATCATGAAACACTTCTTCTTCGTCACACACAAACATCATCATGCACATCATCAAACACACAAACACACACTCATCACACATCATACACACATCTTCATCATCACACACACCAAACGTCACACACACATCACCATCACACACAGACCACACAACCACCACACACCACACACACACACACATCATCAACACCATCATTTTCACACACACACATCATCATCACCATCGTTGTCAACACAGCATCATCATCATCATCATCATCAACACCATCACACACACACACCGTCACCATTACACACCTCCCACATCATCATCTTCCGTCGTCGTCATCATCACGCTCGTGCCGAATCATCATCTTCACCACTCATCAACATCACTCATCTACACACACACTTCGCACGACGCCCATCATACACACACATACACACATCATGTATTTACATGCACAAGCAAACGCTGGCAACACTCAAACTGTAGAGTGGCAAAGTGGAATCGTTATTTCCCCCCCTATCAAGTACGACCCGAGTTCGAATCCGTGTACAGGGGAATGTTCCCACAGCAAAGACTTCCTTGAAAGAAGTAGTCTGACCTTGGTTCAACTTTACTTACAAAGCCATGTCAAACCGAGGTCCTGGTTGGCTCTCAAGAGAATCCAAAATACTAGAAACCTGAATGGGAAGAGAAACAAAAATATTGTAACGGGTCAGAACTTGCCCCCCTCCCTTGCATTGACAAATTCGCTGTGGTTCTCTGTTGTGTATATTTATGTGTGTGTGGCGTGGTGTGTGGGTTTGTGTGCTGTGTGTGGTGTGTGCAACCCGTTTGTTTTTGTGTGTTTGTGTTGTGTGTGTGTGTGGGTGTGTGTGTGTGTGTGTGTGTTTATTCTGTGTGTGTGTGTGTGTGCATCGTCATGTTTGTTTGTGTCATGATGCGTCATCATGTGTGATCAAAACCGTGTTTGCGTGTGCGTTTTCATTATCATCATCACCAACATTGTCATGTGTGTCATTCTCACCAACGTCATCAACTTCTCGTGATCATTAGACGGATAAGCTGTGTTGAATACTGTGCAGCGGCGATGAGAGCAATTCTGTGGTGTGTGTTGTCGTGTGCGTGCGTATTTTTGTTTTGTGTGTGTGTGGTGTTTTGTGTGTGTGGTATGTTGTGTGTGTGTGCGTCGTTCATGCGAAGTGGCTGTGGCGGCGTGCATGGTTCAATGTGTGTAGAGTCTGCGCATTAGCGCGTCTCTTTTTGTCCCGGTGTTCCTCAGTCGTTCCTCGTTTGTGTGTGTGTTGTGTGTGATCGTGGTTGTGTATGAAAGTGTGTGTTTGTGTGTGTATCAAAGTCAAAAGTCAAAGTCAAAAGTCAATTTTTTT
The DNA here is from genome assembly GCA_017654935.2 of Phymorhynchus buccinoides. Lineage (NCBI taxonomy): Eukaryota > Metazoa > Mollusca > Gastropoda > Neogastropoda > Raphitomidae > Phymorhynchus > Phymorhynchus buccinoides. Next base: position 7,702,114 of record JAGGCT020000035.1, read on the forward strand.
AATTTTCAGATGGAATATTGAGTAAGCAATAATGGTTTGCTTTTTTTACATCAAGCCATCCGTATAACACAAAAAGTGTAAAGAAGAAAATATTAAACATCGCGTGTACAAAAAACAAACAAAAAACACAAAAACAGCATTTGTGCGTGTTCATTTCACGCACACACTCGTGTTTGTGTGTGTGTGCGTGTGTGCTGTGTGTGTGTGTCGTGCCCGGGTGAGTAGTGCGTGTGTGTGTGTGTGTGTGCGTGCATGCGTGCATGCTTGTTGTATGTGTGTGTGTGCGTGCATGCGTGTGTGTGTGTGTGTGTGTGTGTGTGGTGTGTGTGTGTGTGTGTGTGTGTATGTGTGGTGTGGTGTGTGGTGTGTGTTTGTGTGTGTGTGTGTGTGTGTGTGTGGCAGGGTTTTCTGAAAAGCCGTGCGTATTTTACGCCTACACCTCTCGAGTCAAACCCCTAGAATCTCAAATCGTGCGTGAGATTTACGCTTTAAAATCACAAGTAGGAGGTGATTTGACGCATTAGCGTGGGCACAGTCGTTATTGTCTATGTACACGTGAACACTATCCACGATATATTTCTAGTTCCCCATGGCAACACAGTGATAGCCCACTCCTAGTATGACTCCTAGGAAATATAGATATATCGTGAATAATGTTAACGTGTAAACAGACCATTACATTTCGTAGTCTAATAACAATGCCTCCATTTGAAACGTCTGTTAGGCCTATCACTGATCTAGGCTACAATCTGACTCGCAAGCCTAGATGTGACTGAAAACTCTACAACGCTCATGCAGAAAGACTGGTCTCTAAAAAAACAAACCACGTCACGCGTCACCTTCCTCTTATGCTAGGAGATTTCTTAAGAATTCTTACAGCAATAAGAGGGAAACACGTGGAAACCGTAATTTGACACGTGACGTGTGGGTCTTTAAAGGCTGGCTACAGTCTGGCAAGCGTGCAAGACAACTGGAAAACAAAGAAGGAACAGGTGTTCGCAAACGAGAAAAACATCGTGATGCGTGCTGTTGTTGTATGTATGTGTGTGTACGTGTGTGTTTGCGTGCGTTCCGTGCGTTGGGCGGGTCACTGTGTGTGTGTATGTGCCGTGTGCGCGCGCGCGCGCGCGCGTGTGTGTGTGTGTGTGTGTGAGTGTGTGTGTGTGTGGGTTGTGTGTGTATGTGTGTGTGTGTGTGTGTGTTCTGTGTGTGGTGTGTGTGTGTGTGTGTGTGTGTGTGGTGTGTGTGTGTAGTGTGTGTGTGTGAGTTGTGTGGTATGTTCTAGTCACTTCAGAGACTCGAGTAGTGTATAAGTGGCCGTCTCCCTTCGCTGGACGTCATTCGTTTCACGACCTATGACTAGCCAGATAGGGCCAGATACTAATTCTGACACAGGGTAAGAATTTTGTTTTTGTAGCGAGATCTTGCCTAAGGCGCATGCCCCACTCTCTTCGTGAAGGATTTGGTTTCCGCTATGACTGCCAGTTAGTATACCTGGGTTCACCACGACGCCATCTTACACACATACAGAAAACAAATCCGAACACAATCCATCAAATAGAACCCTTAACACACATTTGTACCCACACTGAGCGCCATTTGTACTGAACATATTTTGCATATTTATGAGCTGAAGTCACGTGGCTGTCATGTGAGCGGGGTCTTGTCTGTGAGTGAAATCCACACCTACATGCGTGTCTTGCTAGTGGAAAGGCATTACTACTTATTAGTGGCGGTACCATACCCAATGAGGTATTAACCGAGGCGTCCGTTCTGTTCACTATACATCTGTATCGGGTTACAATCGGAACTTTCCTTGTAGTTCCACTGCTCCAGGCATTGCTCCAGGATTGTTCCACCCATCTTTATATCTACTAATGTCCATATGTGTCTGCTTCAGACCAGGATCGACGTTAAACGATTTTCATTCAGGCTAATTAGCCGTGGCCTCCGTGGCCCCCAGCGATTTTGTTAACTTAGACATTAAAGGTTTAGATTACAGCAAAGATAAAAAAAAAAAAGAAACTTCAAGTTGTAGTACCGTTGTACAGATCGGGCCCACTGATTACTAAACTCATGATCCTTTTAGGTTTAATTGTGTGTTTCATCGTGTTAAAGACTATCCTGCTTTCCTTAGACGTTTATGTATCCACATATACTGTATCGTTTATGTCATGATGTGTACGTTTTGCTCCTATTCTCTTGCTGAATGTCGATGTCTTTGTTATTCTGGCACCTGAACCAAAAAATTTTTTTTTTTTTTTTTTTTTTTTTTATTTGATTTGATTTGATTTCTAGCAAAATCCAGCGGCCCGTGTAAATACTTTATAATTGTGGTTCACTATGTCCGAACACTATTTTGCGAGGGCGAACTAGTATGCATTGACAATACTATGATGGTTGCATGGAAAAAAAAGCCGACGTAAGTCCCAGAGTGTTTGAGCAAAAAGGCAAATAGTCTGCACACCACCCCCAACCCCTATGAATGTTCTTTTAGGGCATATTAGGGTATGTCTTTTTTATGTATTCTATAGTATCTATAACATGAAGACATTTTGAATGAACGCATCCTCCACTGGAGCTACCTGTTTCTGCAAGGTCTCAGGTGGCTTTTCTGCCTCCTGAACCCACAGCACTCTACAGCGCCAAGCAGCTCTCCTTCAGGCTGTCGGTTGCTCAACAACGATCATGAAACAGGTTCGTCAACAGCATGCTCCTCCATCATCACGCTCCACATTCCAAGAGGAAGGTGCCATAACAGCAGCTACCTGACCCTCACTCATATTAGCCAGACACTAGCTGACACTACTTATCAGTAGATGGCACTCCCTGGCAGTACTGACACTACCTGGCAGTAATAATACTCTTTAAACACTAATTGACACTTATAATACTCATGACTCTAGCTGACTCTTACATAGCAAATACTGAACAATACCTGGCAATAGCCGACATTAGCACACTACTTGACAGAAGCTGACACTAACTAACAGAAGAGACACCTCCTTGATACTCCCTGACACTATCTAACTAGCTGACACTCCCGACACTACCGGACACTTGCGACACCATTATGACCCTAGTCTGACTCAACTGGCCCCCCCAACACCCCCCGCCCAGCTATCTTTGACTACTCCGGGACACCGTTCGACATTCGCCGACACTGCGACATTACCTGACTCTCACTACACTTCCTGTTTTTATTTATTTGACACTTACATGGCAATAATGATCACTACTTATACTCCCCTGACACTCTGACCTCCCTACAAAGGCTGACTTAGCATCATACTCATTGAACACTCCTTGACACTACTGGCCATACACCCTGACACTATTTCTGACACTTCTGACACTAGCTGACATACCTAACATTAGCTGACACTCACGACAATACGTGACAACTACTGTATACTACCATACACTCCTTGACACTAGATAACATAACATAACACTATCTGACACTCCTGACAATCATGACACCTTCCAGACAGTATAGACACTATCTGATACTACTAGACACTCCCTGCACTATCTAGACACCTACCTCACATTCCCTGATGCTACCCGACAATCACTGAACACTCCCTTGACCTTAATTCAGGCTCACTTAAAGTAGGAAATGGATGAATGGCTGTTTGCTTCTCTGTGTGATCTGTCAGCCCAGTGTCTGACCGTTGTCGCATCAAAAAAAACAGCGAACTGATCACAGACCCACGTTACAGGGGTGCTTATTTCTCTGGACACAAGGAATTTCTGGTTATCGGGGATGCTAAACTGTGGCTTCCATTTTCTCTGGCTGCAAAAACTTGTAGCTTTCTGATTTTGGAAGCCTTTTGTGTGATAGTCACATCAATATAGGCGTTAAAAAAGCCAATAATGTTGTATTTTTAAAAAGTGATGGAAAGTTGCAAAGTAGCAATTTTTCTTAACTGCGTGATCTTAAACTGGAATTTTGGCCCTGAAAATGTGCAGAACTGGACATGAATCTGTTATATATCTTCAACAGACCGAGGTCTTAATTTGTGATGCTGCTTTGTTGTGCACTGCTTTCAAATATATTTCGTGTTAAACAACAGACTGACTCCTCGTTCCGAATCGTCTCACTGTCCTGGCCATGTGGCACTGCTCTGGCCAATCAGATCGACAGTTGATATATAGCAGCTTTTATAACTTTGTCCAAAGAAACTCTGCATTTCATCATCATCCCGACTTTGGCAGGCCAGCTGAGAGGACACAACGAGGAGAGAGAGAGAGCCTACACAGCCTACCTTCTTGCTGTACACTTCTTGGCCCCTCCACTTTTGCCAGAGTTGATCCGCTGCTTGGCCTGCTCTGCTTAGACTACGTTCCTCCACAGTCGCGACGGTTGCTGACGGAAGATGGCCAACTACCCTCATTGAGCCGCTCCGCACACCGCGCCGGACGAAAGACCGGTTCTTCTTGGCCACCATCCTGCTCCGGTTCACCGTTAGCCCACACGTTCACCTACTCCGTTTCCCTCTGCGTTTCCTGAGGCTAGTTTTTCGCTTAGTGAGTATTAATAGGGAATAGGGTTTTGTTTTTCCTTTTTTTTGCAGTTTGATGTGTTTTCAGTGCCTAGTGTAGGGACGTAGGACATACTACAAAGTGGTAATAACCCAGTATGACTGCGCCGGCCATAGAGCCATGTCACAGCAGGACTCCTGGGAGTAGGTGCCTAGGACCTTGCAGGATAGTCTATTTTACTGGAGGAATAGAGAATGTTGAGAAAAAACCTTTTTTACCTTTTGCTTCACTTTCTTTTTTTTGCGACATATATTTCATATTCATTTCCTCGCGTTTTCCTGTCATTCCCTCCCACTCGTATGCTACGGCGCCTGTGGACACGGCTTCACATAGACTAGCTCTTAGGAAGTTCCACAATCTGTTAGGGTTCCGGCCATCCCTCCTACTTTGTTGGAGAGTTTGTGTGCGGGCAACTATTAGTCAGAATAGGTGTTAGGTGTAATAAACCAATAGGTCTGTCCTGTCTTTCCAATCTTTTTGGATATTCTTTAATTAATTGCCGTAGGGAACGTAGGATGATTTAGGAGTAAATATAAATAAATACATTTGTTTGTTAAAAGACTAAAGGTAATTGATTTTGTAGAAAAATAGAAGGTCTGTTCTCCCTCTTTGAACAAACACTAAAAATACAAGGTTATTTCCTATTAAGATAGGAGTCTTAAATCTATAAACATCCAAACATAATAATAAGAATTTTTGTAAACTTTGGTGCTTGAAATACACAGATAAAATTGATCTATGTAATAAACTAATATTTTCCTGTTTAATCTTGAATATGATCCCTCCAATGGATCACGGAGGGAGCTTTTGACATAATATCAATGAAAAAAAAATAGAAAAGGATAACAATAATTCCCAAATACTGAATTCGATAAAATTGTAACCTTTATAGAGGCCTGCTCACGACCTGCCACTCGTTAACAGTCGACTATGGTTAGAGAGCTTGATTCTTGGATTGTCGTCCCCGTTTTGCGAAGGCTTCCCATTGGTTCTTTCGTAGGCCGTTTGGCTTCAAGTCTAACTAATAGTACAAGTGGTTTAATCCACGGCTCAAAAATCCCCACGAGCTGATTTGCGCGTCGCTGGGAATACAAATAGATACGCTGTATGTCCTTCCCAACCGTGTGGTGAGGGCTGCAATACTTAGAGTAAATATCATAACCAAAAACAACTTGAATTTTGTTCTTTGAACACACTAAATTACATAACTAGTCATAAATTAAAAAAATGAGTTCGTCTGGTCTCAGAGGAAAATTGGGGCCAAAACCTGGGACAACGTCCGCAGGACCCTTTCATTTCGAATTAAACACAGAAAAAGAATCCATGTACAGTGCAGTGAGTCAGAGGCTGAGTCTGACGTCATGGAGGATTCTCCACAGTCACCGGAGGCTGCAGATCCTCTGAATGATAAGTATACCCCCCCCCCCCCCCCCCGCCTCTCTAAAGAGATAAATGAGATACCAACTTCCCAGTGTACAAAACCGGAAAGAAAAGATCCAAAATGAAGGGCTTTCGCTCTAATTCTGACACATCTAGTTGATCCGCTCCCTAGCGAAAAAAAATCAGGGAAGAATTAAAAGAACATGGACGACAATCCACCCCCGTTCTGCCCACAAGCCAGAGACTGAGACCCATTCAATGTTCAGACGGGAGGGGAGAAATAATTGAGATAATCAAGGAAAAAGAGGGCCAACGGCCCGTCAATCTGAGTTCTGCCCGGGGCTGGCAGAGGAACCTGGTTTCCAAAACAGCCTCTGGACGGGCACAAAAAACAAACAAAACAACAAGGCCATTGAAGACAGGAGACCAACCCCCTCCAGTGTTTGCAGTTCCCAGTGGTTCTGAGACCTGGGCACAGGCTCGGCCACGCTCAGGTCCCCTCGGACCCACTACCAGTTACAATATGGTGGTGCCAGACCACGGGCCATTCTTATTAGAGACCCCTGTCCAACAACAGGTACTTGCTAAGGTTAGCACAGAAAAGAACAACAACTTACCCTGGCAGGGATTAGAAACTTGCTTAATTTAACATAAGATGATACTATTTCCACGGCCCCACAACTGAAGGGAGTTGATTAAGGCTTAATTCCACATGAGGAAGTTGTGAAGAAATAAAGAAACCTATTCCAGGAGCCAAACAAGTGTCTAACTGAAAAACAAGGACGGGAGTGATTCTAGGCAGTCAGAATCACGTTTGACAGGACATACTCCCGTCCTTGGTTAATTGAACGCGGAGGAATTTTAAATTCCACCCTTACGTGGCGCCCTGTTCGCACAATGTAAAAATGTCCAGGCTGAGCCAGTCAAGATCAATGCATGATCAACAAGGGAAAATCTGTGTGAGGTTGTGCCAGCCTGGACACGGACAGCAAAGAATGCAAGAGTCAGACACTCAAATGTATAAACTGTAGGAGAGCATTCGGCTGCATACCAGGGCTGCCACCAATATCAACTGCGCCTGAAAGGCCAACAGAATCAGAGCAGGAAACATTCTTGCCTTATTCAGAGTCCATTAAGAAGGCTAAGGTCGTGCTCCAGCGAGAAGAAAACGACTCAGGACAAAGAAGGCACTCTCCACATTTGCACCATATAGGGCATGGAGAACGGAAGAGAGAGGCCCCCCAGGAGGACTGGAAACCTACTTTCGCAGATAAAGTGAGGGGAGTTGTGGACTCGGAGACTGTTATAGGATCCAGTTCAGGACCCCCCCGGTGACCGGAAGCATTGTCCCTCTACCATTAGAAAACAAGAACAAGATTCTTTCAAAAGAACAAAGACTAAACAGCAATATAAAAAGAGACTATTACAAGCCAAATCCCTCTGTAACTAAACACAAAACCAAGCGTCTCGTGGAAAAACCATCTGAAGTACTTGTGGCGGCACCAGATCCAAAAACTAGACAGAAACTATGATTACGAGTATACTAAACATGTTGGCTACAGACTATGACAAACTTCCAAGACAAAATGCACAAAAACTTGGATCTGAGTCCGCCCTGCAAACTACACACTATTCACAACCCATTGACTTAAAACAAATACAACAAGCAGAACAACAGTAAACAAATAAATACCCCGGCGAGAGCTAATAACCAAAATCTAATTTCTTACGTAAAATCCAGAATGGCAATAGCCCTAATACTGCTCCTTGACGGTTTGGTGCCTCCTCCCACAGACGGTCAGTCACCCATTCCTACCACACGAAGGCAGTAGTCTGTATCTCTGGCTCAGTTTGTTTGCGAACCGACTGAGGCTTCCAGACGATACAGATACGTGTCAATAAAGCCCTGTAAGTATCTTGAATGATACATTTCAATTAACATCCAGTCAAAAACACTCCTGTCCTTCTTCTTCTGTTAATATTCTTCAGTGGAACTGCAGAGCAGTGTCCTCCAACATATACTTCTGATAAACTTTCTCCGCTACAACACAACTCAATACCACATCCTCTGTTCCAATCATTAAATTTCACGTTATAAATCTACCCCGAATAGAGGCTTTTGCCATCCCCCTTCAATTAGGTAACTCACTAGATAAAGTAAAACAGCCACCTACGTAGAAAAAACATAGGCTATAATACCCTTGCCTCCAATCACAAATATCGATAAAATTCACATATTCTAACACCATCCAAATTCCATTTAAAAGATCACGCCCCTACTATAGTAAACGTATATTACCCACAGGGATCAAAAGGCTCCCACAACTAACTGGCTTAGTTTTCTTTGCCCTAACTTGGCTCCGGGGCTGTGTGGGGATTTTAACGCTCACCAGCTAGCCTGGGACAATTGTATAAAAATGAAGACCAGATTCTGATGAACGAAATTAACGAATCAAATTCTGGTTCTGCTTAACGACGGAACGAATAACAGATACCCTCCAAATACTAATAATAGAGCTACAACTGTGGGACCTAACCTTGATCAGTCACAGTTATTCACAAAAACGGAGCTGTGCCCCCTAATAGACTCCCTGGTTTCAGACCATAAGCCCATTTCAATAGAGATCGCGGCAGATATGATGAGTCGGAGATTTGCCCCCCAAGAAATTTTCTATACGAAAATGCCAACTGGGAAGTTTTTAAAGCGATTTAGAAGAAACACACCCACAAAATGAAGTAGAACATCAGAACATAGAAGTATCCTATACAATATTCATACACAAATTTTAGAAGCTAGTACAACAAGCGATTCCACATGAGCGCACAGTCCTCGGAAAAGATCAACCATACGCAGAAAATAATCCTGGTGGAACGAGGACTGTGCTGAAGTAGTAAACGATAAACATAAGGCAGTACCCAGATTTATAAATACCCCCATAAGAAAATTCAATGACAAAAACTAAGAGAACAAGTAACAAATTGGTAGCTAAATCCAACTGGGTATTTTACTAATGAAAAGATAACTGATTTCAAGGACATAGGAAAGCCTGGAAGAGCTTAAAAAGGTTAAAACTTAGTGGTTTTTCAAGAAGACAAGGTTAACAGTAAACAACAATCAACAACATCAATATCGAACCGAGCAACGTGTTAGCTGAAACTTTAGTAAAGCTACGCCAAACCAATGCCTTTGGCCACCACAAGACAGAAGAAGAAAAAGTATTCCTGATTTTTAATAAATCTACGGATAATTCAAACCCTATAAATTCTACAATCAAATATACCGAGCTTGCTAGAGCCCTTCGCAGTATAAAAAAAGGTAAATAAAGCACAGGAGGTGATATCATCTCCTACAAGATATAAAACAATTACCCCTAAATTATTTACAAATTTTACACGGATTTTATTCCAGTGTTGGCGAGGGGGGAAATTCCACAGCTTGGAAAGAGGCCCAAGTAATAGGATCCCTAAACCCGGAAACGCGAAGAGGGATCCCAAAAGTTACGCCATCTCCCTCACCCCTCTCTGGTAAAGTCTCTGAAAGATCGTGAGAACACGATAGATTACTTTTTACAAAAAAATAACATTTGCCCCCCTTCCAGCAGGTTTTCGAAAAATTCTCACTCCTGTATGGAACAAGCTAGTTAAATGGCCGCTCCCTGTCAAAAGAGCGTTTAATCGCCGAAGAATAATTTGCCCCGTTCTTCTGACATCAAGGGCGTACGACTCAGTTTGGCATGGGAGGGTACTACAAAACATTAGGTATGCTTCGGTATTGCGGGCAACACAATTCAATTTTTAAGCTTTTTTAGAGACAGAAAATGAGAGTCAACGTGGACAGTCCCTGTCCAGAGTTTACACTTTGGACTGGGCGTCCCACAAGGGAGACATGATCGCACCAACATTGTTCACATCATGCTCCATCGACATACAGAACCGTATCATTAGGCAATTCAAAAAATTTCTATGTATGCCGATGATATCGCGATATGTACACCCCCAATTACCAAAAATACTCATTAATGCAAGAAAGAACATCACAGCACTAGCTAATACCTCCAGATAATGGCTTCTCATTGTCACAGGACAAACATGCGAGTTTATGGGTTTTTTTCTAACAAAGAGACAAAATGGATTTTACAATAGAATATCTAGGTACGGAAAAAAACAGAGCACAAAGGTTAAATCGTTGGAGTTATTCTTACCCCTACCGTTAAACTGGGACCCCACAATGAACATCAGCAAAAAAGGCTTCGCAAGCCTTAAATTTTATTAAGTAATCTCTAAGAAGATGGGCAAGGACGCCAAATTCTTGGTTAATTTGGTTAGAGCCCTGATGCGCAGCCGATTGACCTACGAATGGACGCCTTCCACTCGTTCCATAAAAGTCCGTTCTTAAAACTACAAGCTATAGAGACTAAGGCCTTAGATTTGCACTCGGTGTCCCTGTGTACGCAGGTAAATACAAGTTAGTTTTGGGAGTTTACAGGGACATGGGTGTCTGGCCATTAGAAAACTGATGAGGGGGAAACGTGCCAATTTTTTGGTGCGCTGGGTGATGCAGCCAAAGACGGACTCTTTTAAAGAATTCAAAATGAACATAATAGATCCCTTTTTGTAATCAGGGTTAAAAAGAAAGATCCCACAGCAAGTGATAAGATACTAATATAATTCATTTTCAGTCTCTGACCTGTTAAAGAGGCTAACCTGGACTTACCGATGTCTCAATACAACCCTTCAGTATGTTCCCCCCATTGGAAAAGAGAGAAAGTCAATATGATAACAACCTTAAATAGTAATTTTTCGAAGAAGAGGTCCAAATTAATAAAGTATAGGCACGAAAGAAAAATTGAAGCAGGCAACAATCATCATTTACAATCTATACTGACGGTTCTAAAATGACCATAAGTTGGGTGTGCTTGTAACATCCCCTCCTTAGAAATACAAAATCTTTCCACTAATGCCATCTTTCATTTTTTAGTGCGAGTTATGGCAATACTTGAGTAGGCTCCTTCTAAATACCTAACTAATCTCCAATAACGTATTTATCTTACACAGATTCACTATCTCCATTCAGTCCTTCAGGGAGAAACAAACAACAGACTAGAAATTTATAAATGAGATCAGAAATTATACACCAATTATACTTAAGGGAACCTCATAGTAAAAACATGGATACCCTCCCATTTTGGGGATATATGGGTAATGAACGAGCGATAGGGCGGCCAAAAGTGCGCTGAGAAAGGATCAGGTACCCTAATTGACATCAAATTATCTATAAAAGATCAACAGCAATTAAAAAGAGCAGCATTCCAAAGTGGAGCCGGAGCTTGAAAGCTATGCCA
>JAGGCT020000035.1:7713883-7760757 GCA_017654935.2 Phymorhynchus buccinoides
GGTGGTCAGTCCTCCGTGTGGACATGCATCATGGACACGTGCATTTTGTCAGGTGTTCTGGCGATTTCATTGTCCCACTACTATCTGTTTCCCATTGTATCCATGTGACCTTCAGGTCTTCCTGTAGCTGCGGTCTTGTTGGTCCGCCTGCTACTCGATACAAAGATGGTGTCCATCAGCAAAGAGGCGGGTAGGAGAAGCCACTCTGTCTGGTGAGGTATTTATGTTAGACGCAGGAACGAGACAGGGGCCCCCGAGGAACGCTACCCTGGGGGACTCCCGATCTTCACACTCTGGCACCGGGATCGGAAACCCGGCTTCTTCTGCCCTCAACAACGCCACATGTATTTTTGGTAGTTCCTGGCCAATCAGGATTATAGCAGATCCTATTTCTGATAGAATCCTCTGATGCCCGTAATTGCCTCCAATCTTTCTCTCTCTCCTCTTCTCCTCCATCTCTTCCTCTGCTCTCTCTCTCTCTCTCTCTCTTCTCCTCGTCTCTCTCTCTCTCTCTCTCTCTCTCTCTCTCTCTTCTCTCTCCTTCTCTCACTCCCTCTCTTACTCTCTCTTTCTTCTCTCTCTCTTCCTCTCATTCTCTCAGCCTTCTCTCTCTCTCTTTTTCATCATCTCTCTCTCTCTTCTCTTCTCTCAACCGATACGAGGAGCTCCACTAACAATCCACGAGCATGTCGTCATATCTTGGTACAGTCATTACGCCTCATCATCCAACGATCAGAGGATACTTTCTAGTAATATACACAGGATACCGCTCCCCCTTTCACTTACCCTCCCCCCTCAACCCCTCCAACTCCTGTTTCCCAGACCCTCGCAGCAATCACGCCCAGGAACACTGAGCAGGCGGTTCCCACCTACCGGAGCGAGCTGGTCGTGGTGTCACTAAGTACTCACAAACACACCATATGTCCATGCAGCAGCGTTAAGGCCCTTTATCAGACGGAACCGCCCAACCAACACCCGCTTTTTCCCCACTCCAGTCTCCAAACCCGACCCCCTCTCTCATTTACCTCGTTTCGGCCTGCTCTCCCCCCATTATTTTTTCCCGGACTGCATAGATCCCCTCATGACACCCCATTAAAATGATCGTGGGGCCCCACACATTCCTCCTCCCTGACCGAAGAAGAACTTATCCGAACCCTCTTGAATCGATGATGGAGGGTTTGTTGGATGACATCAAGAGGTTAGTCAGTATCACCGGGAATTGCATTCCTGATGTATCTGGCAGCCAAACAGTGTAGATAGACTCTCCTTTTTCGCGCTTTCCCTTTGAAATCGAAATCTTCGACACGAAAACAAAATTTTGTTCTCTGCATGAAGTGATTACCTTGATTGATAAAGGGATCGGGCCATGGCATAGCCCAGGTATCTATAGGATACAGATCTGACGATGCTTTGGTTTTTACCCTCCGTTTCTTCCTTATCTCCACCGCCGAGTAGAAACGTCTGTTCAATCCCTAGAATGCCCCCAATATAATGATAATACTGTAAAACTGAGGCACACATTTCCAGAATAAATTATATAAAACAGGAAAATGCCCATGATAAAGTTGTCAGATAAAGGCCACTGAAACTGTTGTCTTCTCTCAACCGCTTTGAACTTCCTGCAAACCATATGTCACCAGTCCCAGCAACAATCCAAGTGAAGGACCTCCAGTGTGCAAATTACCAAAGGGGGGGAATGGGCTATGAGCTGTGTCTTTGATGATACATGAGATGCAATGATGCCCTTTTCACTTCGTGGACAAAACTCCCTAACATAGTTTCATTCACTTCTGCTGGATGCTCCATTCTTGAATCCCATTTCAAGTATCAGAAAGCCGACCCTGTGATCAGCTCAAGTCATCACTACACCAGCAAATATAGCACCCAATCAACATGCATCCCCTCTAAACCATGTCTCTGCTCCCAACGAGAAATTGCCCAACTCGTATCCAAATCCTAATTGACAACAAACACTTAGCATTCAGCCCCTTTGTGGAGTTGTGTCTAGTTCAAACACTGAGTTCAGCTTAAGGTTCTCGGTCCTAATAAGGATATCTCGGGCCTCCTGCTGAACACACAGATGCACGTTCAGAGACAAGAGGACAAGTGCAGTTGATTGTGATGGCCGGATGGAGTGAGTCCCACGGACCCTTTGATCCAGAATGTGGACGACAGGAAACGGGAAGGACCGTGTCAATACACGAGGAGCAGCAAACACTGTTGTGTCATGCTCCACAAGCGGTCACAGTTGATCACGCTTGCAATGAGGCTTACCACGGATACCTGGCAGTGTATGTTGGGTTTCTTAAGTTAGTAGCCACGCACAGTAATTTGTAAAAAATCCACATATTTACAATCACAGGACCTACTTAACTGGCATACCATGGCATTGGAAAAATACACACCCCACAGTGAAACAGGCACTCACAGATCCTCACATCATGCTATACCATATAATATGTCCACTCAAATACCCCTGCACAAACACACCACACCCATGTCACACAGCACCACAACCACCCCCCCCGCCACTATGCACACCACACACTAAACTACACTAGCCACACAACCCACACTCCCACACATCCCTGACAAACTATTCAGTGCTTATATTGCTACATTGAAACATATTTACAAAAAATCATCAATAAATAATTACTATAAACCCACACTCTATCTATGCAAACTCCGCGCCAAGCAAACACACCAACTCCTTATCACAACCACACACACACCACAGCACACACACACACATTCAAACACACTACACCACATTCTGACAAACACAATGCACCTTCGCTATAAAAGAATACACAAATGTCATTAATAAATACCATGACTATACAACCATCCTCCATACAGGCATACAACACCAACAATGTATGCTACTACACAACATCACTCCCACCACACAACACACTACACCCACACTACACTCACACCCCACACCACACCTATACACACTACACTACAAATTGCAATGAATGTTTTTGAAGGTTTTATTCTTCAATCAAATTACGATATCTTCAAACCACACTCTTTGCATTTCTTTCTACCATCTGTGTTGTCCCTCATTGATAATACTTACAAATGCACATAGGATCATCAAGTATGGAATTTTCTCGTTCAAATTCAATCATTAAAAACTGCTGTTTTCTGTCTTAGGACAGGATTTAACCCTTTTACGGCTTCCCTTATGTGTCCCACGCTCGTGCACCCTCGCCGCTCGATCAGCATTCTCCTTGGTCCTTTCTCGACCCCCAATCTATGGTTCTCTCGTGTCCTTACACCGGTTATTTGTATAAAAGTCTCCTACAGTTTCCTATTCTAACCCTTTTACCCCCTCGCATAATTCTGTGCGTAATCTGCATAGTCGGCCACTCCTTTCATTGCCTAATCATGCATTTTCGGCTTGGCCTTTCTTTGCGTTTGTCGCATAACGTCCCATCTCTGTTTTTCTTTGCAGCTTGTAATATCGGTTCGACTCAGCCCCCATTTTATAAATCGCTGAAGCCGTCTCAACCGATCGCATCAGAGTCTAATGCGGGTTTTGAATCAGTACTTTAGAATTACTGTCTGACACCCACAAACCACTGGGAAACAGATCTCTATACGCAATAAGCAGCCCACCTGCCCTCTTTCATTTGGCAGGAGGTAATCTTCGTGCGTAAGTTATCCCCCCATCCCTTTTACTTCCCTTCTTTCCTATTTCAAGTCTATCCACGACATCTTCCATCGGGGGCGGAGATTTAGTCCGCATCAACACCGGGCTCCCGTGTCGACTTTGTAGGTATTGCCCGTTCTAGATCGCCACGGACAAATGACAATATCTTGGTTAGTACACTAAAATAATGCACTGTTTTTTGTTTTTGCCATGGTCTTGTTTAATGTTTTTTAGCGTTATCGATTTTATCATTATTGTTCCTTTATCCCCGTACCGCCACTCTTTGCTATTTTTCGCTTCCGTCTCTTTTTCCTGAACCATCGCTAACGCCGTTTTTCAAAAACTACTCCATAGCCCAAGCGTGATCCCCCTGATAGCATATATTGATTGTTGTGTATAGTGAAATTTGGCGGTTTTCAGTTGAATATGAAAATAGAAGTTGCCTTCATTTTACTCAAGATATAGCAGATCTGATGGCCTAGCATTCGTCCATAGGCCTTTTCTAAATTACTGCCTCCCACATATGCGCCGTTCTTTTCAGATGCCCTCTTGTTCTCTTCTTTAAAAAAAGAAAAAAAAGGATTCCTTAATCTTCTGTAAGGTCATCCTCTTCGAAACCATCAAAATTCCCACTTTTTCTTTGTCCCTTTAGTTCTGTTACGTAGATTTCCTCTAAATGTTAATCCCGGCAGTGGTATGTTATTTTATTTTCTGTGTAGCCTCTTCTAGACCGGTTATTAATATTTTTTGGTTAATTAATTTTGTTGTTTGTTATATACGGCTGTTAGTAACTATAATTAAGAACTAAGTAATATTATCTAAATCATAGTTTCCTCTGAGTATTAATTTTGTAAAGCTGTTATGATGGCTCAAAAACTATTACTGTCGTATATTTTGCTATGTGGACATTTTTGCTGTCACTCTCTCTTAGCGGATGACCATGCATCATATTTCCCATCAATTGGGTGATAGTTCCCTGGATTATATTCATTCATGACTTCGGTCTAGCAATACCTATCCCTACTATTTTTATAATCATCTATTACTATCAAAAATTAACTAAGCCAAGAAGCATTGTTGCGATTGTGACTGTTACAATTATCAAGTAATATGTTTTCCTTGAATTTGTCATTTTGCAAAGAGAACACGAATTGCTTATGTACTATTTCTACCTCAGTCCTTTAGGCTTTCATTCACATTGCAGAGTACGTCGCCAACCCTGAGAAGCCCTTTTTTCCCTCCTGCTCCCCCCGTGGTATGCACACGGACGGAGAGTTTGATTATGAACATTTCATTCCTACCTCGATGGGATTTACATCGAAGATTTAACTTACAGTTGTCCCGGTCAGTCTAGGGAAGAGGATTCGGTGTAGATAGATGAAAGCTGAGAACCTCGAGCAAGTTATGGCCATTAGTTGCTGTCTCTCTGATGTCGATTTCGATTGTTACTGATCTAACACTTTCCACCCAGAATTCGCACAATTGCTCTATTTTTCTTTTTCTTTAATGAAACATACGGCACACATCCCAATCTCACCACGCCTCCCAAGCACAGTGCTACACAACATGCACTGTGCGCACACCCACGCACACAAACACAAACACAACAGTGACACACACCACAACAGTTTTTGACACACACACGCACACACACATACACACACACACACACACACACACCATCACACACATACACACACCAACCACACACACACACAGTACACACACACACATACAGTGACACCACACACACTTTTAGTGGTTTTTTCAACACAACCACACACAGTGGACACGCACAAATACACACACACACACAATACCTACACACACACACACACACACACACACACACCACACACACACACACACACACAGTGACACACACCATAAAACTACAAGTGACACACACCACACACACCGACACACACACACACACACACAACACACACACACCACACACACACACACAGAGAATTTCCACATTTGTAAACATACAATACAGGTATTTCTGCAGGAACTGATTCAGAAGGAACTCTTTTTTTCTTACAATCTATTCCTATTTGCAAATGCATTATTTAAAAATCCCACAAAAAAAACCCACAGAAGGGCAACTTTAATTTTGAATTATTCCTTTGTATTAAAGCTACCTACCATAGAAAACATTAATAATATGAAGTATGAACTCTCTGTCTCATAGAATGAAGGTAGCAGAAAGGTGTATTCGTGATTATATTTATTCGTAAAACTCATGCTTCGTCGTATGTAATTTATGGTTAGGCAGTGTTATTCATCTGGGCATGTGTTGTCCCTTCAGCCTATCGAGCTGACCAGTCAAAAGTGCGGCTTGTATTAGCTGGAGACGACAATTCATTACTGCAGCTAGAGCCGCTTGTGTGAAGGAAAGTGTCGCATCTCTGCTCATCAACTTGGTGTGGGGGTCCCGGCACCACGCATCAGATGGCTCATTCTGCCCCGCCTGCTGTTGTGTGTTGTGGTATTTATGGTGTGTGTGTGGTGTTGCGTGATGCGTGCTGTGTGTGTGTCGGTGTGAGTGTGTATGTTTGCTGTGTGTGACGTGTGTGTGAGTGTGTGCCATGATGTGTGTCTGGTGCTTTGGGTGTTATTGTGTGCTCTTATTGTTGCGTTCGTGTGTCTTGTGCGGTGCGCGTTGCGGACGTGTGTACAGCTAATACAGCTTTCTATAATAGAACCATTTGAGACTGCTATTCAGGGTTCGTCGAAGGGGGCTGGCATCATGTTTAGAAACAGTGTGTTTGTTGTGTGTGTTGTGTACGTGGACACTTGCATGTGTGTTTGGTGTGTGTGTGTGTACATTGATTGTGTGCGCTCTCCGGTTTGCGGCATGTGTAATCTAGCGTCGTTATTCTTATATGTGCTGGAGTTGTGTACGGGGGGGGGGAAAAAAAAAATTTGCCATACATACACTTGTCTTGCCAACTTTATCTCCTTTAGCTCTTGTGTGTGTCTCGGTTTATGTCTTCTTTAACCATTCACGTCTAGCGCAAACGATTTTGAATTATAAAAACTCACAAATACACTACAGCCCAGCAAACAAAAACATAACATAAAAACCACAAAAGGAGAAATGTGAAGAAGATTCCAGGTTTTTCTTTACTTCAGGTTTTAGAACACCAGGGAAGTGATAGACAATGTCTAGACTTTGTTTTATATATAGACATGTATATAGGAAAAACTCTCTACACCGATTTGGTTTCCCCTACAACAAAACCATTATACAATAAGCAGAGTCAAGAGGAGCCAAACCCTGTGAGTACGAAGGGAGCGAAGCAATTTAGAGTGACAAATAGGTTTATGGTGTGCACACAGATTTATTTCCGTTTGAAGCAAATGCATCAATTGGACAGTTATCTATGTTAATTCCGGACATATATGACGGAACGACTTGAATGCAGTTTAACTATTTTTGGAAAAAGGCTAATAGTGACACATGGTCAACTGTACATTTATCAAATGTATTGTTACTCATGGACCAGGAGTTTGATAGCCCGCTCACCGTGGTTTTGCCCTACATTGTTATGTATTGACGCATATGGACCCTAGGAGTGAAGCCTCACGGGTTTCTAGATCTACCCCATTGTAGATGTTATTTGAATCATTGGACCACGGAGGGAAAAGGACGCCAGTCCGTTATGCTACATTGTAATGATTGATCATGGTACCATGAGATTGAAGCCATCAGTGCTGTCTTTGCTATTCTTGTAATGTCACTGACTCATTCATGGACAGGAGTGAGACTAGGGTTATGTACATTGTAATGTATTGACCATGGGACCAGGATTGTCGAAGCCTCCAGGGTTCTGCTACATTGTGTAATGTATTGACTCATATGGACCAGCGAGTGAAGCCTCAGTGGTGTTTCTGCTACAGAATTGTAACTGTATGACTCATGGGCCCAGGAGTGAAGCCTCGTGTTCTGCGTACCATTGTGAATCGTCTCATTGACTCATTGTGGACAGATGCGAGTGACCAGCCCGTTCTTCGGTTTCATGCCGTGACAACCTTTGTATGTTTTGACATTCATGGACCAGGAGATAAGCCTCGGGGTTCTGCTAATTGTAAATGTATTGACTCATTGTGGACAGAGGTGAAGCCTCTCCTTGGTTCTGCTTCATTATAATGTATTGTACCTCATGGACCAGGAGTTGAACAGACCAGGGTTCTGCTACCATTGGTGTAATGTTATTCTCGACTCATTGTGGGATCAGGAATGAAGCCTTGGGGTTCTGATTACATTGTATATGATGTCTCCATTTGTATCATGTTGTGCACCAGGAGTGAAGCCCTTCAGGGTTCTGCCCTTACATTGTAATGTATTGCACTCGGGGCCAGGAAGTGAAGGCTCCGGGCATTCTGACATCATTGTAATGTATTGACTCAAGTTGTGGAACCAGGGCGAGAGCCTCAGAGGTTCTGCCACATTGGAATGAATTGACTCATTGTTGATCCAGGAGTGAAAGGCCTCAGGGTTTGCTATTACATTGAATGTATTGACTCATGGACAATGGAGTGAAGCCTCAGGGTTCTGCTTACATTGAATGTATTGACCTCATTGTGGACCAGGAGTGAAGCTCCAGGGTTCTTGCTATTTTGTAATGTATTGACTCATTATGGACAGGAGTGAAGCCTCTGCACGGGTTCTCGTACATGCTAACTGCCTACTGACTCATGGGACCAGGAGGACGAAGCCTCGGGTTCTGTCTACATTGTAATGTATTGACTCATTGTGGACCAGGAGAGTGAAGCCTAGGGGTTCTTGTATTATTGTAATGTATTGACTCATTGTGAGACCAGGCCGTGAAGTCTCAGTGTTCTGCTACATTGTAATGTATTTGACCTCATTATGGAACCCGGAGTGAAGCCTCGGGTTTTCTGCTACATTGTAACTGTATTGACTATGGCCAGGAGTAGAAGCCTCAGGGTTATGCCGACATGTAATGTATTGACATCGTGGACCAGGAGCTGCGACAAGCCTCAGCGGTTCTGCTTATTGTAAGTATTGACTCATGTGGACCAGTGATGTGAAGCCTAGGGTTCTGCCTACCATTGTAAGTATTGACTCATGGGACCAGGAGTGAAGCCTCCAGCGGATTCTGCTACATTGTAATGTATTGACTCATTGTTGGACCAGGAGGTGAAGGCCTCAAGGGTTCTGCTACATTGCAATGTATTGACTCGGGACCAGGAAGGAAGCCTCGGGGTTTGCACTACATTGAATGTGTAATGACTCGTTGGACCAGGAGTGAAGCCCTCGGGGTTCTGCTATATTGTAATGTTATGACTCGTGGACAGGAGTGAAGCCTCAGGGTTCTGCTACATTGTTAATGTAATTGACTCGTCTGGACCAGGAGTGAAGCCTGGTGTTTGCCTATTGTAATGTATTGACTCGTGGACCAGGAGAGTGAAGCCTCAGGGTTCTGCTACGCATTGTATGTATTGACTCATTGTGGACCAGGAGTGAAGCCTCAGGGTTTCATGCTACATGTAATGTATGGGACTCATTATAGGACCAGGAGTGAAGCCTCTGGGTTCTGACTACATTGTAAGTATTGACTCAGGACCGGAGTGAAGCGCTCGGTGGTTCTGCTACATTGTAAGTATTGATAATGGACAGGAGTGATAGGCCTCAGGGTTCCTGTCTAACATGGTAATTGTATGCCATTTCAGTGGACCCAGGAGTGAAGCCTCGGGGTTCTGCTACATTGTAATGTATTGACTCATTATGGACCAGGCGTGAGCCTCAGGGTCTGCTACATGTAATGTATTGACTCATTGTGGACCAGGAGCGAAGCCTCGGGGTTCTGCTACATTGTAATTGTATTGACTCAATGGACCAGGAGTGAAAGCCTCGGGGGTTCTGCTACATTGTACATGTATTGACTCATATGGACCAGGACAGGAAGCCTCTGGGTTCTGCTACATTGTAATGTATTGACTCATTGTAGGACCAGGAGTGTGAAGCCTCAGGGTCTTATGCTACATGAAATGATGACTCATGACAGGAGTGAAGATCAGGGTTTCTGCTACATTGTAATGTATTGAATAATTAGGACCAGGACGCGAAGCCTCAGGGTTTTGCTACATTGTAATGTATTGACTCATTGTGGACCAGGAGTGAAGGCCTCAGGCGGTTCTGCTACATTGTAATGTATTGACTCAGGACCAGGAAGTGACGCCTCAGGAGTTCTGCTACTATTGTAATTGTTATGGACTCATTGTGGACAGGAAACGCGTGAAGCCTCAGGGTTCTGCTACATTGTAATCGTATTTGACTCATTGTGTGACCAGGAGTGAAAGCAGGGGGTTCTATGCTACATTGTAATGTATGACCCATTGTGGACAGGAGTGAAGCCTCTGGGTTCTGCCTTGCATTGTAAATGTATTGAATCATGTGGACAGGAGTTGAAGCTCAGGGTTCTGCTACATTTGTAATGTATTGACTCATGGACCAGGAGAGTGAAGCCTCTGGGTTCTGCTACATGTAATGTATTGACTCATGGACAGGAGTGAAGCCTCTGGGGTTTTCTGCCTAATTACTTGTAATGTATTGACTCATGGACAGGAGTGAAGCCCTGGTGGGTTTCTGCTACATTGATTGTATTGACTCCATATGGACAGGAATGTGAAAGCCTCTGGGTTCTGATACATTTTATGTATTTGACTCATTGTGGGACCAGGAGTGAAGCCTCAGGGTTCTGACTACAATTGTAATGTATTGACTCATGGACCAGGAGTGAAGCATCAGGGTTCTAGCTATATTGTAATGTATGACTCATTATGGTAAAAGGAGTGAAGCTCTCAGGGTTCTGCTGCATTGTAATGTCATTGACTCATTGTCGGACCAGGAGTTGAAAGCCTCAGGGTTCTGCTATATGTGAAATGATTGACTCATTGGTGGACCAGGACGTGAAGGCCCTCAGGGTTTTTTTGTTACATTGTAATGTATTGACTCATGGTGGACCCGGAGTGAACAGTATCTTTTCTTCTTTATTCTTCTCTCCGGGTTCTTGCTACATTGTAATGTATTGATCATGGACCAGGACAGTGAAAGCCTCGGGTTCTGCTACATTGTAATGTATTGACTCATTGTGGACCGGAAGTGAAGCCTCAGGGGTTCTGCTACATGTAATGTATTGACTCAGGGACCAGGAGTGAAGCCTCAGGGTTATGCTACATTGTAAGTATGACTCATTGTGGACAGGAGTGAGCCTCACAGGGTTCTGCACATTGTAATGTATTGACTCATGCGACCAGGACGTGAAGCCTCTTGGGTTCTGCTACATTTTGTAATGTATTGACTCAGGACCAGGAGTGCAAGCCTCTGGTATCTGCTACACGTGTATGTCATGGACTTCCATGGACCATGGAGTGAGCCTCGGGGTTCTGCTACATTTTGGTTTAATGTATTGGACTCATTATGGACCAGGAGTGAAGCTCGGGGTTCTGATACATTGTAATGTACTTTGAATATTGTATGGACCAGGAGTGAAGCCTCAGTGTTCCTGCTACATTGTAATGTATTGGACTCATTGTGGACAGGAGTGAAGCCTCTGGGTTCTGCTACCTCACCGACATTGGCTCGGGAGCATTCCTGAATCCGTGCGCAGCACCTATTCTCCAGGTGTTATCTACGTCGACCCGGGATCTTGCATCATGGAGAGGTACGCAGCGTTTGTGTAGTTTGACTGTGCTGTAAAATGTGGGCGTGGGTTGGTGAGGTTGTGTTTGTATGTGTGCGTAGGTGCGTGCATGGGCAAAATAGAATGCACAGTAGCTTTTCTCAGCTCTTTAAGTTCATGCCTTTTGTTAACACTCATCACCAGCGTAAGCCAATTTACTGTGTTTTATCCATTAGGCTTGCATTGTTTCATTGTGGTGTGCCACTTGTAAGGTCTTTTTTTTTTTATCCCTAACCACAATCAATGATAAGAGTATTTGCCTCTGTTAAAAGAAATAACTTGAAAACAAATAGCTCTCTGTGGAAAAGTGAAAGGAGCTAGAATGAGGAGGATTAGTGTACTGTGTAGAGTGCATAATAGTCAGTTTGTGCTTGGTTTATTTGGTTTTCTTTGACACACCGAATTCAGCCTTAATGAGTGATTTTATCACACTTTAAGAATAATTACTATAGATCACTATATTTCATTATTTGTTGATCAATCATTAAACAAATTTCAAAGGAATTTGAAATTAATGAAAAACATCTGCATGTATTTATACACTGATATCAGCCTATTTAACTATGTTTGCAAACATTTTTGTTGTTTCACCATTGCATTAATTCTTAATATGCAGAGGTTTACTTGAATTTGACCTGCTTTGTTATATTAAATAAAATATATTTTGTTGTAATTGTTATAAATTGTTTTGCAGGTGTTGAAAATGCTTTCAGTTTCACACCTAGAGTTATGACTGTCTCCTTTCACAAGTACGACACTGGATTTTTCCCAGGTAAGCGGATCGTTGGTGCAGACAAATTTAGTGTATTAATTATGTAATAATGCAGCAGATTTGTTCTTTGTTTGTTTTTGTTTTGCCAGCTTTAGAGATATAACAACTGTGTTGGTTGAGCGTTTGTATGTCAAGTGTATGGCCTCATTTCTAGCCAGTTTCATGTCATGATCTGTTATATCATTGTATCCTTTTTCTTTGAGCTCCGTCCGCAAATCAGCAATGTGCCACTTGGCGGCTGCATGCCAGCCTGCAGGTTGAGACCAATGAAAACTGAAAACCTGACGCATATGTACTCACCCGTACCCATTACATGGCCCCATATGGTCTGGTGAACGCAGAAGAAGAGAAGAAAGTGAATCACTTTTTTATTACTATCCAGAGTGTTTATTTGAATTTATAATGCTCGGCAGAATTTCACTGCTGAATTCTCACTGTTTCTTAGTCATAATGTTGGCGAATTTATTTTTCAGTATAAGTATTAATGCTGCTGCAATTTATGCTGACATTTAGTTTAGTATAATGCTGGCCAGAATTTATGCTGAATTGAGTTTAGTATATTGTTGCTGATTTTATTTTGCAGTATTACTGTATAATGCTGCTGAATTGTATTTTGCAGTATATGGTATGCGCTGCTGAAATTTATTTTGCAGTACAGTATAAGTATAATGGTCTGCTGCTAATTTATTTTGAATTAGCAGACAAACCTCTATTTTAAGACTTCCAAAATGTCCGGAAAAATCGGTCGTAAACTGGAGGCTCTGCCAAACCCCCCTCTGAAAAAAAAACACCCAATCCTCGTATGACGGAGGTTTTCACTGGTAGCCGAAGAAAGAAAAAGTTCAGCACAGTTCATACTCTCTTCTTCATGCACACATACAATGACATACATATTAAAACTGGATTTGGGTCTTTCCAACTCCATAGGATTGTGCAATCGATATTTATTACAGTTTCACTTTGCCGACTTCTTTTAATCACCTCCACTCTCGTCCAAAGTCAGTGGTTTTTCTTTTTCAAAGTCTGTGGTTTTTGTGCTTTTCCTACGCTCTTCCGCCATCTTTTCTACAACAAGGGAAGCGACTCCGCTTTCAGGCCCTTGACCGTGTTTGTTTCCCTTTGCTCGAAGTCTATGCCGACGAACAACAACGGTCGTAAAAACCAACAATAAATGGCGGTCGTAAGTCGCGTTTTAAAGTAAGCCGTTTAAGAGAGGTCGTTTACAAAAGTAAAAATGCATCTGTGCCAACAAATCCGGTTCTCAAATGAGAGGTGGTCGCATAACAGAGGGTCGTAAAATAGGGCTTTGTCTGTATAGGTATGTCTGCTGCGAATTATTTGGCAGTATAAGGTATAATGCTGCTGAATTTAATCTTGCAGTATAAGTATAATGCTGCAGAATTTAGTGGATCGAAGTGGTCTCATAAACATGGTGCTCTAAATCACACATAGTATTCCAAATAAAACTCACTCTGAGTATGGGATATGGATGGAAGTGGTGATAACACACATGAGTGCCTCTAAATCAATCATTCAAGCATTGATTCTTACAGTGACAGACGGATTTTAGGTCTATGCCTCAGGTTGCGACAGTAATCTCTGACATGAAGTTCCCCCCCTGGAAATGTATTGTCCTACCAGTACTCCAGGAAACGAACACCTCTGGTCGACCATAGTTACCACCTACATGGCCACATCCTGGACCAGAGTCACAAACATTCGGAAGTACCTGGGCATAAACATCCAAAAGGACATAACCGGGGATAAGCATGTAGATGAGATAACGTCCAAGCTCCAACAGAACTCCCGGGCTTTCTGTCGTGCGTAACCTGAAAATACAGCTCCACCCAACATGAGAGAGCTCTGTCAGCATCACTTTGACCCTGGTTCAGACCGTGTGCTGCTGGAATATGCTAGTTCTCTGTCTCGGGGCCCCTACAGTTACACACGGAAGTTGGTGGCACAAGATCGATCGCAGTTCCGAGTCGGGCGGCTCGCTTCTTGCTGAACCGCTACCAACAGCACCTCGAGTGTAGGGGATATGCTGGAACGCCTGGGTTGGCCCACCTTGGAGCAGAGAAGGAGGAATGCACGGCTGACAATACTGTACAAGATCAAGGAAGGCATTGTGAAGGTGGATAACAGCAGGCTCAAACCAGCGCCTAGCCGTCAGAGAAGAGGGCATGAACAACAGCTGTGTACAATCCAGTGCAGGACAGAATACACGACCGGAGCTCGTTTTTTACCCCAGGACCATCGGGGACTGGAACAGACTCTCGTCAGATGAGGCGAGGGGCGGTGAACTCCCCATCTCACTGGGCACGGTTCAAGGTAACTGTCGGCTCTCATTAAAATCCCCCCCCTCCTCTCAACCCCCCCGCCTCTACCCCCTCCCATTACCCCCCTACCCCCCGCCACCCTCCCCCCCCCCCCCCTCCACCTCTCCCTCCACAAAAAAACGCAGAAGTAGGATTCCGTGACGCATCCACTTCGGACCTCAACCCCAAAGTGCCGCAAAAAACTCAGGCAGTTGATTGCTGGGCACTAAAGGAAGAAGAAGAAGGGAATTTTAACCCGATAACGTGGGCTGATAAAAATGCGACTGCTGAAACCCAATTTTCCAGGCTAAGGGAAGCATGAGGACGTGCGGATCACGGACGAGGCGGAATAATTACACCTGTTCAACGTCCCTCATGAAAGATGGCACTGGGTGATGAAGAGTTTGTCTCCGTCTTCAAACGGTATGCGGGTTCATGAGTTTCTACCTCCTTTAACTTTTATCAACTGTTTCCACAAAGTTAGAAAACGAATACTCATTTTAAATGAGCAGCTTCAGTTTGAAGTCTTTACTCTCCTATTCGACCGTGTCGGTGGAAAGTCGAGGAATTTGTATGTGGTCCACAAGTACCTAGAAAAAAACCCCAAGGGACTTAATCGTGGTGCATCAGCTGTGTCTATAAGCGGGCACTGGCAGATGGTGGCAATTTTGCCACATGGAACATGTTCATTTTGTGGTCCTCATTTTACAGCTGTGGACTGTTCCCACAGAGTTCACTGAGAAACGTCAGAACTTAAAGCAAAAAACAAAAGACCAACAACCACTCGCTGTCTTGCCGAATTTCCGTCATTATTTTCTCAAAACTTTTTCAAGGATTCACCAGAGCCGACGTCACAGACAAACTTTTGTCATACATTTATACAGTGGAACATGCCCTTAATAACGACCTCCCATAATGACTCCCTCCCACATAAGACCTACTTCTTGAGATTGCCTTCTTTTGTAATATATAAAATTGACTTCCCCTTATAAGGACCAATCCGCTTATAAGGACCTCCATTTTCTCGATGATTGTGAAGGTCTTATAAGGGAGGTTCCACTGTATACCGTCATTACAAATTGTTCACACACACGTGCGTGCGCACCTCAACAAAGAACAAAGACCAATAGCTGTCCACAATGTTGCCCAAATCAACCGTTTGTCGGCAATGATTGAAGACCGGTGTCTAAGAAATCGGAGGATTGCTACCACTCTGGAGAGCGCGTCACGCAGCCAGAGGCACGCAACCGAATTACAATTTTTTTTGCATGCGATTTTGTTTATGTTGCACTGGATAAGAAGGAGCCAAGGGGGCCGTTGCCGGTGGGGCCCGGTGGGGAACTTCCCCCTTTACCAACATGACAACCTTTTTTGTTGCCCATCTGGTTTATGTGTTGCGAAGTGCAATGTGGGCAACACGGGACCTATAGCTTCTATTATTCTCATCCAGAAGGAAGGTCCACGTTAAGGGACGCCTGTTAAAAGTCCTAGTGCAAAGTGAGAGGAAAAATCCCCCTGTCCCAGGTTCAAAACCCGGGTTTTTATTCGTATATGAGGTGAATGACGTTACCTACGTGCCACTCATACCCATTAAAGAAAAGGCGTGTCCTGTGTTTATGGATAGGGCAACTGATCATAGACACAGTTTTTGATGCTTAGGTTCAACACCGTTATTTTCTGGCTCTCCTTACATATAGACCTTATAGGTCCTGAAATCGACCGCAAAGTAGTTGTTCGTGAGGGCTCGGAGACCACGAGAAAAAGGAAGGTTATGTAGACTGTAGTTTTTATGTATATTATTGCCTACAATAAACGTAACCCCCGTGAGCACAATAATTTCAATCTGGGACAAAATGTGTTCTACTTCCCCCCCCCCCCCCCCTATCCTCCTCACTGTAAACATTTTAGTTGCACATGAAACCCAGCATGCCAAAATTCATATGAACTATATAAATAATGTATATAAGTGGGGGACGTGGTACACAGCAATGGTTTGTACATTTCAGCGTAGATCGCAAAGAGGTTATTTCAGCAGGGATACTTCTCTTGTGTTTGGCCAGTATAGGAGGCAACCAACCAAGGACGGACAATGCACTACCTGATGGCGTGCACTCTCGATCATTATGGAGCCTCTGGTCTGAGATCAACATATGTCGGTGAAATGAAAAACCTTCGAGATCTCGATTCTTTTTGTCGGGGTTGAGTTAGATACATAGTCAGCCTCCTCTAATTTTTCACACCAACTTCCACCAAAACAGCTTGATCTCTACCGGACTTCTATCTGGGTGTAAATGAGGTGTGAAAAATAGAAGAAAAACTAGTGTAAGGCCCAAATTCAGATCTAGTTACAGGACAAAAAACTCTTATTTTCGTTCTTTTCAAGCTAAAAAAAATTTCTAATTCACAGACGATATTCAGGACACCACCTACTACGCCCACTACTGAACAAAGAGCAAAAATTGTTAGCATGACATCTTCTTCTTTTCTTAGCCTCAGTCAGCCAACCTTAATCAGGCTGAAGATTCTGCTGCACTGTTTGGGGCGGTAGTAAATGAAGACAGAAATTAGGAAAAAGACTGAGGAAGCATAGAAGTAGCCTAATTGGAAAGAAGATAAAACATTCCAGAATAAAACTAGTGTGGTTGGATCTTGTCTTTATACTTAAAAAAAAAAGAAAGAAAAAAAAAGTGGACCAAACCGTTTATTTCGTATAGTGTCTGGGACACAGGGACCAACCTCCGTTGCCTACCAGTACCGGTCCTCCGCTCGCGTCTTTTTCTAGCCTCTGTCTTCGCCTTACGCCCCCGTGGGGCGAAACACCGACGGAACAGCTCTTGCCCTTCATTTACCACTAAAATGAAGGGCATCTCTTCTTCATTTCCCTTCATGGTGCCACACCGTTGTCTGATGACCCTGGTGGGGAGGGCCTGTCTAAGCCCTACTGAACACACAGAGGGGCGGGTTTTCCCAATAACCAAATTTTTGTCATGGGCATCCAGATCTTCTCATTTTCTTTCCACATGCGTGCCCACACCAGTGTGATGCACCCGTGGTCGGGGGGCGAGGCCCTGCTAAACCCCATAATGAACATACAGAAGTCCAAATGTGTTGTCCATCGGGACCCAGCTTCTTCTCATTTCCTTCTCTGATGCAGTCTGGTGCCCCCACTAGTGTGATGGACCCTGGTGGGGAGGCACTCACTCAAAATCCCTACTGATACAAAGAGTCACAATTGTTAGTAAGACATCTCTTCTCATTTCTCTTCACGGATGCCACACAGTCGTGATGACCCTGGTAGGGGAGGACCTACGCCCGGGGTAGGGACGCGTTCGGGTGGTGTGTACAAGGGCGGCGCGGATGGTGTGGTGGGGGACCCCAGGGAGTACTTCAACCGGACCCCGCCCCAGCCTTTCCAGACGCGGTCCCACTTTCTGATGACCTGGAGGCTGCCCTTGATGCTGCTGAGGAGGAGGTGGGTTTAGCATGGATGTCAACATGGACAAAACTCGCAAAAACAGGAAGCAGCGGGAGCTCCCGGCGGTCCGCAGCGGCCCTGACAGGGTACAGGCCCCGGTTATCAAGGCTAGAGATCTGCATCCTTTGGTTTAGTTCAGCTCATTCTGACAATTCTGACAAGTGGATACCATTACTTTTCCGGACTATAAGGCAATACTTTGTTCTCAGACTGAGAGCCCGTTGACTTATCATGCTGACGTTATTAATGACATGTAACGAAAGTGTATGAGGGACAAAACTGCATTTTGTGTACAATTTTGGGAGTGCGCGCCTATAATAAGTGTGCGCCTCACGTACAGTCAAAAGATACAGTATTTTTCGGGCTATTAGGCATTCTTTATTATAAGAAAACCCTCCAACATTTTACACAAAAATTCTCTTTCTGATTTCATTATTAGTTTCTTACTATTGTTTGTATATGTTAAGGGCAGGGTATTAGTCTGGGGAAATAAAGTCTCACCATTATAGTCACAAAATTTGGTAAAACCACCTTGTAAGAATCAGGTGTGAAACCAGATCAAAGCACATAAATTAAAATAAGGAACCAGCTGAGATCGGAAGACCACTGCATGATTAATTGACGTTTCACGCAAGCCGTTTGTGTGTTAAGTGTGCTCAACAAAAGATACTTGTTATCATTATCAAGTCGCTTTTTCAGTAAAATTCAAGAAGAATATCAGAGAAAAAAATCTATCATTTGAGAGGTAAAACTTTATTTTGTATTTCGTACTTTTTAGTCACAGAGGCGCCCTCCTGTTAAATTCGTGTTGCTCTTACCTGGAGCACTTCGCAGCCAGCGGTGTGCCACCCCTTAATTTTTCATTTTTTATTTGCATCGACTTTTTGTGTGACTTATGGAGGAGGGGGGGTGGGGGGGTGTGTTGTAAATTTTGACCAAATGACAACTTTTTTTTTGTTGGCCACTGTGGTTTAAACATGTCTAAGTGCATGGGCACAAGGACCTCGTGCGTTAGTCATGCTCTGATCCAAAGACTCCACATTCAGCCATAAGGCCTAGTGCAGTAGTGGAGGAAAAATCCCATGTGACCCAGGTTCGAACTCGGGTTTGCTGTGCACCGAGGCGAATGCGTTACCTCTGTGCCACTCTAGCCATGAAGTAATGTGCCGAGTGTCTAGGCGAAGATGGTGGACCTTGGAACACTGGCTGCATATTTGGTGCAAGTTAGCCATGGTTGTCTGAAAATTCTGTTCAGCGAATGAGATCTTAGTATAAAAAACTTTGATCTTATGTTTTGATTGGTCATGTTGATGTTGTCATCATGTGTGTGTTAGTTTTTCTTGTGTGTGCTTCTTTTTGTACGTTTGCCAGAGGACTAAGAGTGTGTAAGATCGGAAACGATCAGCTTTTGGTTATTGTGTGTTTTTGTGTGGTTGCTATTTCTTCAACCACCAGAGATGTCGTTTTTCATTCGAATGAGATCTTGGTGGGTGATAGTCTTGGTTTGCTGCAGTGTTGATCTTTGTAATAGAATAATCTTGGCATAGTAGTAAACGTAATTTTAGCCCTAGGCCGTCGGAATCGCATCAGCCGGGCGCCCATTTGCTGTATCAGTTGCGAGCTCAGTGTTGGAACGACAGGACATGGCAACAATATTTGTAGATCGACAAGACACATTGGGTATTTTATCACGGGTTCTTCTCTCTTCTTCCGAGTGTGGGGGAGGTTTATCTCTGCCCGCATGTGTGCCCCAAAGGTCTTCGTTTAGCCCTGCTATGGGCCACAGGATCATTGCTTTGGTGAGTTCGTGTGCATGCCTGTCCACGGCACACATGTGTCTAGACTGTGTACCGAATGTAAGTGAATGGGCCTTTTAAAAGCGTGTGCGGCAAGATCTTGTGCAAGGCTTGTCCTACACGGGACCCTGGGGGTCGGTTTTTAGGTCTCATCCGGACATGGGACCAGGAAAGTAGGGAGTAGTATCTTGTCTCCCAAGGGTATAAGCAACCCGGTGACCATCCGTGTTCGAACGGCCACCGGCACGCCCGCAAACTGTTGGAATTACAAGCAGCGCTCTACCAACACCGCCGGGGGAGCCACAGGCGACTCCTGGTGTATTTATGAGTAATGTGTTGCATTTCCAAGTCCTGATCTCGTATTATGTTTGCTGTTTTGAATTGTTTGTGTCTTCCTGATGCAGGGGTGGCCACCATCATTGCCAACACTGGCCCGCTGGCGTGGTGGCCTCACTGACTGCTCTGACCGGTGGGCACAAAGGCTGCCGCGCGAGGGAACGTGCCTGAACACAGTGTAACTGTGCCATGCTGTTTGCTTGGGTAATTAGTTTCGTGTAGTTGGGTATTGGAAAGGGTAAGGAAATGAATTGGGCCTGGTGGGTTTGGAGTGTAGCATGGCTGTGGACTTAACACGGCGGAAGAATCTCTTTTCTTCGTTGTAAAGACTCATTTGTGTTATGGTAGGCCCTGTTTGTAATAAAGGACTGGGTTGTATGTATCTGAAACAACTGAAACTAACAGTCACATATACAGTATATCGTCGTTTCTAGCACTGTGCATGTGTTGTGTTACATTCTTGGGTTGTTCCGTCGTGTTTCTCCACCGCAAGAGAGATGTAAGACTGTTTTTTCGATGCCGCCACACATTCGCGTTTAGCACGTCTTAAAGCATGGATCAGATAAGCTCTATAAAACGACAAGCACATGGCGGGTGGTTTGGCGCAGTGATGGTCGTCGTGTACCTGTGGATGGGGAGTGCAGGAGTGATGTCTGGGGCGAATGTATGCGTGCCCATGGTAGTATGAAGAGATGTGCAAATGTGTAAGGTAGGAATGTATTTATAATTGAAACTCTGCTTGAATGTGAAGTCAAATTGCGGAATCAAGCTTAGAAACATTTGTGCATTGACATGCACATTTAGTGTGGAGAACATTCACGAGCAGATCAAAGTTGAAGGCAGAATGGTCGTTATATATCCGTTGCGTGTGTAGTATACCTGTTGCATTGTCTTTCTTTAAGCAGCAAGGATAATAAATGTCGTATGGGCAGGTACGAATGCTAGTAACTGGCGTCAGTGTTGTGTTTCTGCTTGCTGGTCCAGCGGTCATGCACGCCGACTAGATATCCGAGTCACAAACTCAAAGTCATTCTAGTCACTTGTCCCGACAGTCCTGAGGTTAAAGTGTGTTGTTCTAGGAGGGCGTGGGAAGTTGCATTTGCACCTACACTAGCCGGGGGCATCTATGAATTCGCTCGTTCTTAAAATACTGTGTCCCAAACTACTTTTGTGTGCTGTGGAGGTGTGAATATCTTCTTCGTCAGCTCATTGATTGTCCTGTGTCAATTATGAGGGGGCGCGAGAGTGATGCGTCTGCTGGTTGGCGCAGTTTGCGCGCGCTAACTAAGCAATGAGTTAGGGCCACAGACAAGTCCGGCGCTTCGGGCTGGGAGGAAAGCTTGTTGAAAGTGTTGTGTGAATTAGACAGCAGGAAGTGTGATGGGACCGGTAAGGCGAGAACAGATAGTAGATGACAGTCAGCAAAGGGAAAAGGCAGAGCCAACAAAGATCGAGTGAGAGATTAGAGGATGTGTTACAAACACAGAACGTCCAGAAGGTGATGAGAACTTTTATACGAAAAGTGGACTGGGGGGGTAGTCCCCACGGGGCTTGTGAGTGTGAGGACCCTGTGTGTTATGCGTGTGTGCAGTACTTTCATCCAGTGAGCGGGCCCAGGGACTCTGAGCTTGACGGTGCAGTGCGCGAGGCAACACTGTGGAGGTGCCGACACCATCGCTTCCCGAAGGGACCGCTGGGTGCGCACATGTCGCCGAGCACCATGCATAGTGTGCAGGTCCAGCCATGGAGACCAGCCCTGGAACTTTTCGTACAAAGTTAGTGCCCATGCCTTTCTGGAAGTGTCTGTGCTAGGCGACCTTCCATCTATCGTCGTGTGTTCCTTTATTACTGTTTTGTTAGTCTATTTCCTATGTGCTGCTTAATGGCCCATTTTTCTACCTTTTTCTACAAAATCTTTTTTTAATCGTCGTTGATCCCCCGCCCCCGCCCCTGTGGGGATACCCAGGGGGGTCCTGTCGTACGAATAGGTTTCCGCCCAGCCTTCTGGAGTTCTGTGCGCTTGGTAGTCTTTCACTTATCTTCCTGCTTCTTTAACTCTGCCGGTTTCCTTTCGTGTCAGCGTACTAGCTTTCTGACTAATTGGACCCATTCTCCGCGCCTTTCCCCCCGAAAAATCTTTTCAAATTGTTTTCTCCCTTGAAATCTGGGAATGGTTGGCTGAATGCAGGCGGGGATACCAAGGTGCAGAACAGATACATACGTACCGTCACCCATTATGTGGCCACACTGGCCTGGGAATGCAGACGTGAAGAAATTATGTTCTCGCTGTAGGCTTTTGTCTTAATTGGGAATGTGGTTGCTGATTGGAACTGCAAGGAGAAGGGAAGAAACTGAAATCTAACCACATACATATGGCTTTAGCCCATGATGGGCAAGTCAAACACACACAAGTGGTTTGTAACTGGCGAGGAGTCATTTGTGTAGAAGCTGTGTGGCTCGTCGTCCTTCCCTAGATGTTCTTCTGTTTTTTGGTGTTTTGTTGGTTTAGGACGGGGCCCTTTCGATCAAAAGCAAAGCCCGCCAATGTTCGGTATTTTTGCGCCACATGAGTTTTTGAATGATCAGGTTCTGTGTATTCAATGATAATGTGTTCGCCTAACTTGGGCAGTAAGGATTTTGACCGCCATTCGTAATGTGCGTCAACGAAAGAATCCAAATAATTTGCAGACAAAATGCTATTCTGTAGGCATGCAGGGTTTGCTTATTTACTGTTCCTCATTGAATGTACTATCATGATCACTGTTGTGTAATGTAATTTTTTTGTTTTCAACTCTAAGTGGGTCATGCAAATAGTTTTTAATGACATTTTTGTGCTCAATTCTGCTGGTGGTACAGGGGTTAAAAAAGGAATCTTAGAAAGTTTGCGTGTATTATCCTTCTTATTTTGTTTGTTGTCGACAGTTCGTGAAAACCCATGCAGAAGCATCAAAGGCGAAACTCCCAACCTAGTAGAAACCTCAGACTCGGAGAAAGCTCATGCCTGTCAGATGCTGCGCTGGTGTTGCATCATTACAACTCCAAGCCGAGTAAAACCATCAGACTCGGAGAATCTCAGGTCCTTCAGATGCGTTGGGCGCGTGGGGGGGAGGGTGGTTCATGCAGTTACAATGACTCCAAGCGCGAGTCAGCCGATCAGACGGTCGGAGAAAGCTCCATCCTTCAGATGCTGCGCGGTGTGGTGTTCATGATTATGCAAACTCCAAGCGAGTAAGCCCATGAGACTCGGGAGACGAGCTCATCCTTGCAGATGTGCTCGCGCGTGTGTTCATTCATTACAAGACTGCAAGTGTCCGAAGTAATCCATCAGACTCGAGAATGTGCTACATGCCTTCGAGATGGCCCGCGCAGGTGTGTTCATCATTACAAACGTGCCAAGGCCGAGTTAAACCCAGCAGGACGTCGGAGACAAAGCTACATCCTTCAATGCTGTGGCGTGTGTTCATCATGTACAAAATCTCAAGCCGAGGAGACCCTGCGACTCGGTAGTAAAGCTCATCCTTCAAGATGCCTGCGGTGTGGTGTTCATCATTTACAAACTGTCCAAGTCCGAGTAAAGCCCTCAGACTCGGAGAAGATCTCATCCTTGCAGAGGCTCCGTGTGTCATCATTACAAACTCCAGGCCGAGGTATAAACCCTCGAGACTCAGAGAAGCTCATCCTTCAGATGCGTGCGTGCGTGTGTGTTCATCTTATCAAACCTCCAGCCGAGTAAACCCTCAGACTCGAGACAGACGTGCATGCCTTCAAGATATGCTGCGTGTGTGGTTCTCATTACAACCTTCTAGCCGAGTACAACCCATTGAGTGCAGAGAAAAGCTCATCCTGTCAGATGCCGCATGTTCATCGTTGACACTTTTGTTTCCGCTGTTTGAAATGTTCTCTTTCTGCAGGTTTGTTTTTTCAATTTAGGGCATGTTCTTTGCGGTTGATTTCGCTTGTGATTTTGTTCACGAGAATGCAGTTTTGTCGCAATGTCTGGGTGTGTGTATCGATGCATGTTACACTGTTTTCAATGCGTGGTATCGTGCATGCTGTGTTACTTATTACTGGTCGCATTTTGAATTTTTTAATCAGGAGAATATCTGTAGAATCACTTTGTCTGTAAATTGTTTGTTTTTCAAAGGGTGTCATCAAAATGTATTTTTAAATGTTGTTCGGTGTATTGCTTTATATGTTGTTTAGTCTGGTGTTGTTGAATTTATTCACAGACTATATTTGAGAGTAACAGATAAAGTTATTTTTAACCAGTTGTCTTTGCAAGTCACGTGTGATATTATAAGGCATTGACTGTTATTTGTTTTTGTTTGTTCTTTAGTATCACTTGTAATGAGCAAGTGTTTGTCTGCTTTATGTGAGAGGTGGGGGTTTCCTTCCCTGTGTGGGGTTGGGGGGTGTGTATGTGGTCGGTGTAATAGTGTTTTAAAAAAAAAAATTAAAAATGAAATGGTAAAAGCGCTGTGTGAGGATGGCATGTCCATCGAACAAGCGCTATATATGACGTTCATTTGATTATTGTGTTAGTATTAATAGGTGGGAGGTGAAGACAAGAGGAATAAATACCAAGCGTATTGAGTGATCAAATACTAGCAAAATATGAGAAATAAACACAAGCAAATAATGATTCCACTAGGCATTTATTTCCGCACCTGATCATAAATTGTTACCACACACAAGTCCATAAAATACCATCCTAATGTTGTGCATAATCACAAAGCGCACCTAATTCACGTCGACACGACATAATATAAAAAAATCCAAATGAGACTGACAAAGCATCTCCATTGAGCGATTAACCTTGTCTCACATCGACTTGTTGTGTTAAGGAGCCATTGAGTCTTCACTACGTGCTTTCCAATTGTGTCAGGACAATGATAATGTATACAGTGTCTTTTCATATGTTATTTCAATGTTGATAAGAACCTGAGCTTATGTACCAGTTTCCGCCAAAAAATGTCTGCCTACATTCTGTTGGATGGGTGTCGCTGTATTGCCTTTCTAGTTTACATTTTATACGTGTTTTGACGAATGATGCAAGAGAAATCAGAAACTTTTAAATTTTCTTTCTTCTCGTGATACCGCTTAGACAGTGTTTCGCTGGTCGATTATGGTGCGAGTGTGTGGTCATGCGAGGCACGGTTTTGGCAGCCTACTAAGCAATATGCCCAGCATGTCTAGTCTGCCGGCTGGAGAAAATCGTGTTGTGTAAGACTTTTGCGTTGCGAACAGAAGGCAGAGAATGGACCAGCGTAGGCAGAAAGATTGTAGTGACAGTAAGTCAATGGGAAAAGGCAGAGTCGATGAGAGGATTTGCAGATTTGAGGGGGCTGTGTCACAAGCAAGAACGTCTAGAGAGTGTTGAGGGGAACTATTGTACAAAATCACAGCACACATACACCGGTGGTGGGGTGCTGGGGGGGTGGGGTAGGGATAGAAAAGACCAATGACGAAAAATCGGAAACAATTGTCAAAACGTTGTTTACTGGGGGTGTAAAGTACAATGCCACACAATAAGGATTCATACCCATGGTAGTGCTTGGTGCGGACTGAGTGTGCTCAGCTCCTCGTTGTGTGCAAAGAGTAGGGTTGCAAACAGCCATTTCATTTCTGTATCCACACACCGAAACATGCCCTGACGCGACCGTCAGCCAGCCCACACTCATTGCAGTATCATTTGGACAGTTCTACGAAGTGTCTATCTTGACCGATCTGACTGTTCGCATGGTAAACCAACAGCAGCGCTCTTATGTGTAGCCTTTCATGACCGCCATGTCAGCATTTTGCACCACAATGGTTGAACGGAAGCGGCCATGGGCATGTCACTACAGGCATCAAACGCAGGGCCGTGTTATCTGAAGGTAGGACTATTTCATTAATGTTTGGGAGGGTAAGGATAGACCTAATTTTATGCATGTCACAGTGACAGAATTCTCATATTAGCGGGTGTGACTTTGTTTCTCTAGCCTGAGTTAAGTTTGTAACCCCTTTAGTGACTGCCAGAGAAAAATTATACAAAAAATCATGGACATGAAGCGAAAGACACCGTAATAGAGGCTAATCTGAATAAGCAATGGATACTGTGAGATAGTACTCTCTTGAGTTATGTTAGAGCAAAGCCAGCAATGTCAAGGGTTAGTTCGCTCTTTCATCTGATGACATCCGTAGTGATGTGCTCAGGTCAGTAACGTAATGTGCGTTGGTGGCAGTCAAGGGTTAATGTATTTTTGGCTGTAAAATGGCTGGCGACGAAGTGTTAATCCTCTTGCATTTATTCAGCCAATACATACCGATTGAAGTTGCCTTCAGTAGTCGACGTCGGCCGCAACAACCGGCTGTACCTGCACCCACTCCTGATTTCCGCCCTCTGGTACCCGCCATTTTTACATGCATCAAACTTCTGGCTGTGTATTCAGCGAAACACTATATGAAAGCAGTTTCTCACTTGCCGCGTTGATAACGTGTATGGTGCTCCTGGTATGCTTTCAAAATGTACAAGGATTTGTGCTTGAAATATATGTGATAATTTTGTCTGAAGCTGCTTGAGAAGAGATGTTTTCTGTATGATTCGGTGTGGTGCGACTTGCAATGAATAACGTGTGTAGGGTGCTCTTGTGATGCTTCAAAAGCTGGATTTTTTCTGTGCTCTATCTGGTGATAAGTTTCTGATGTACACATGAGAAGAGATTGTTTCTGGGTAACGTATTCGTTGTCACGTTGCGATGATACTGTCTGTTGGTGCTGCTGTGATTCTTCAAAGACTGATTTTGCTTTGAATAATATGTGATAAGCGTTCTGAACACTAGAATAGAATTTTTATCTGTAAGCAATCGTTGTCACCGTGGTGCAATGATGCGACGTGTATGGTGCTCTGTATGCTGTGCAAAGACAGATTTTCATTGAATGTATGTGAGTGATTTGCTAAGCACTGGTGGATTTTGTCTGCACGAAATCGAATGGAAGAGGGTAGACGGGAATTGCAGTCTATAGTGATACTCGAAAAACAGTGGCACATGGATTCCTCCTGTTCAAGAGAATCCATGCTGCTTATGAGACAGTGTAAGTTCAACCACGCACAACAGGGCTATAACACATGACTGTGCCACCATATAAACCAGTAGTGTACCCGGGTGAAGGGTGGGGGGGATGGTTCATGTTTGACCTACTCAAAGTGACGAGCAGATCCAAAATAGTTTCAACCGCTTGTGGTCATGTGTGGTTCCGCGCATCATGTCCGTGTTTCCACTGATGGCCCATCACATGTTGTGTTTCCACGTTCTGCATCGTCTGAATCCTTTCTGGCTGGGCTGGCACATGGTCTGTCGATCATAATGGCCGGAGCGGATGTGGAACCGCACACTGACAGAGTGACAGAAAACAAAGTTCACATTTAACTCTTGTGTGTGAAATGTTGTGCAAAAACAAAACTATTTTTTTCTTCAAACATTATAATTGCTTAAACAACAGCAGAGAGTGAGGTATAAACTTTTTTCGTATGGGATAGATTGAATAATGCTCATTAGTGCATATGATCAGCATGCACACATTCATGTTTTACACTGGCTTATTCTGGGCAAAAATCACCAGGGACATCTCTTTGCTAAGAGTGCACTTGATTACTGTAGAGTGTCATGCTCGTCACATTGGTGATTATGTTTCGCTCGTTGATGTAAAGTTAGCTTGTTACATCTTCATGGGTAACGTAGTTCAGTAATGTTGTGGTTGTTTTGTTTGGCTTAGACCCTGGCTTAAAAGGAATCCAAGGATCATCCAGTGCAAGCGAAGCACTTCAACACTGGTGGGCAACGAGTGCAGATCCTACGCGATGAGGTCATTACGGTTGACTGTTTTTGACTACCCCAAGCCACGTGGCAGCTCACACTCTCCCGTCTTTGTGCGGAGGGATGTTTTTTACAAAATCATGGAATAAGTAAAAAGCTGATAGAAGGAGTCTTCAGGAGTTGGGTCAAGTCCGTGTCATGCCCAGTCCACGTTCATACATGAAACATTTTCTGTGCCAAATTGATGTCGTGATTGAAAACAGATGATAGACTGCATGTAAATTCTAACACCACCGCCCCACCATGCCTGTACACAGCACAGCATTGGGACATTATTTTGTCATCATGGTGGCTGCCTTTTGCAGGATGTGTGGAAGATTCAGAGAACATTGACACGTGGGTCATTTTTCAGGATTGTGTGTGGAATTGTTTGACTTTGCACCCATGCATTCTTGGCAGAAGTGAGCAGGTTTTGTTTGAGGGCTGTGCTTGTTACACGTGCAGAACCTCATGTCACCTAGTCCACAAATAAGTAAAGCGAAAGGTGACGATAAAGCTCGTAAGCGGGGCGAGAGCCGCGGTTGTCCACATGCACTTATCCATTCTGCATGCCTTTATTTCTATACTTGTTACTTATTTGCGGCTAGCCGGTCTTGACAGTGAATTACATGGTGCTCTGCTCTTTCATTTGTTACACTGGATTTCAGTATGTATTATTTTTACCGAGGACTGACTTCAATTGGTTTTTAATTCGTCTCACACTGCGAAAAATGACCACAACGTATTGTGGCGTTTTGTAAATTAGTCTAGTTGTTCTAACTTGGAAGTTTACAAAGGCAAGGTGATAATTTTACAAGGCTTATCATACTCAAACTGTCCTCGTGTCTATCATTTGTGTAAAACTTTCTGGTCTCGTGTATATCTCTCTCTTAAATCTGCCGCCCCCTGAATCGTCCAACGAGGCTCTGCCCCTGTACCGCTGCGCGGGGCCATGGGTGCCCTGGACCCCTAGCGCTTTCAGGGTTTGTTCAGTTTGGGGATTGCAGGTGTTCCATGGAATGTATGCGCGTGGCGGCTCGTCACCTGTCCCACTCTTCTAGGTGTGCTCGAGAGGGCCGCAATGTGGCTCGTGGCGCCACGTTCCAAACCACACCTCTCAGGGCTCGTGGGCGTTAGAGCCAGTGCGGGCCGCACGACGATGGGCACCTGGCTCGGGTGGATTAACCTGTTTTCTGTGTAACCCTTGCGGGCCCACATTGGCTCAGATGGATCTCTTCAAGGGCCCTCGTAGTCTGGTGTGAATTTCAGTTTAAAACAAATTACTCAAATAACTAAAGAGTAAGGTCTGTGTGAAAGACTACCTCACCCTTATCTGCCAACTCTTGAAAGTGGTGCATCTAACTGGATCCATGACAATTCTGTTAAATGCAAGTCATTAAATTCGTGTCAAAATAGTCATAGACCAGGTGTTGTCCAAATACAAGTATTGTATTCAGTTAGTAAGCAAATTTAAATGAAATGTGAAACCACTGATTGCCTGTAGTAAGTCGTCAGTGAAATGAAGTGCCCTAACCTGCCATGTAAAGCAAAACATTTTAGAGGGCATAAGGCTAAAACAGAATAGCCTAGAGTGCTATTTATGCTAGTTCTTGCATATACCTAAAACAATTGCCTACAAATCTGTTTGCTGTGGCCGAGGCGATTGTTCTGTAGACGCTCTGTACCTATGTTAGCCCTTGTTTCAAATCAGACCACTTCACTAATCTGGAAAAAAAGGTAGGAACAGCGTCAGCATGGCCTGTGTGTGAAAACTGGACAAGACAAAATGACGGCGACACATGTGTATGCTTACCTGATGCATTTGTAAAACAAATGTGTGGCGGCCAGGACAATTTTTTTCTGTACAAACATATAACTTCTTCGGCAGTCGACAACGATTTTGAATTGCGTTAAAACGTCCTCACAAATCACTCAAGCCATACACACAAACAGTAAACTACGATAATGACGCAAAGAAAATGAAAGAAGAGTCCAAGGGTTTTTTTACTGCGCAGGTTTGTAGTACATAGGAGTGTGGTAGATCAGGCTTTTTAATATTTTGACTTTACTCTCGTAGCACCGTGATTGTGGTTCACCACAACCTGACCGTACAAAGAGCGAAAGTCAGAGGCAATCTATTGTGGTCTAAGGGAGTGGAATCGAGTTTATGAGTGTGACAAGTG
Organism: Phymorhynchus buccinoides; assembly: GCA_017654935.2. Classification (NCBI taxonomy): domain Eukaryota; kingdom Metazoa; phylum Mollusca; class Gastropoda; order Neogastropoda; family Raphitomidae; genus Phymorhynchus; species Phymorhynchus buccinoides. The sequence goes on from JAGGCT020000035.1 coordinate 7,743,981, forward strand.
GTATGGTATGCCGTCAGATTTACCTCCCTTGAAAGCCAATGCGTCAAATTGCGAGCTATCTATTATTTCTGACGTGTATATGAGCGTGAATGAGTTTAGAGTAGTGTGAGAGAACATTTGTTACCAACGTGCCATGAAGAGCGTATGCCAACGGTCACTCCTTTGCTGCACATTCCTAATGGTGAGGAGAATCACATGACGTGGAACCTCGCGTGTATCAAGACCTTGGAAAAATCGTTTCACAAACTATGAGGTTCGGTTAGTGGAGGGATTTGTGAACAGTAGTAAGTGTTAATGCTTACAACGAGTGTGGGTGCAATGGTGTCTGTCAAGATGATATCGTGAAGTGGGAGGGGGTTGTAACAGGACTAGGTAATTTTTAATGCTTACAGCGAAGGGCAATTCTCAGAGAAGTGTAGATCCTCCTTAAGGTGGGAGGGAGTTGTAACGAGTAGTAATGTTGTGCATATCTATACAACGATAGGGCAGTGTCTCATAGAACGTAGGGTCTTAGCGTGGGAGGGGGTTGTAAATTGGAGAGATGTAATGGTTATGGCGTGGACATGTACGAAGGGCAGTGTGGTGCTCAGAGAAGTAGATCTGTAGTGGGTGGGAGGGATTGTAACAGATTAGGTAAATGTGTAAGTGCTTAGCAAAGAAGGTCAGATGTCTGCTCGGAAATGTAAGTCTTTAGAGTGGAGGGTGGGTTGTAACAGATGTGGTATGTTATGTGTGCGTGTACAAGCGTAAGTGGGCAGATGTCTCAGAGAAGTAGATGCTTGTGGGGGGGGTTGTACGTACAGTATAGGGTAATTTTAATGCGTACAACGATGAGGGCAATGTCTTCAGATGTAGTAGATACTTTAGTGGGAGGGGAGTTGTAACAGATAGTTTAAGTGTGTAATGGCTTACACGAGAGGGCAGTGTGCTCAGGACGAGTAGGTCTTGCATGGGGAGGGATTGTAACAGAGAAAGTGATTTTAGATTGCTTACAATCGAAGGGCACGTATCAGAAGAGATCCCGTGGTGTGGGTGTGATAACCGAAAAGAATGTTTAAAATTCGGAAATATGTTGCGGTTTTGAAATGGGCGTTCGGGTGTTTTTTTATTGTAAGAAGTAGTATCTACTGTGTGAAGGGGGTTGTAACAGAGAGTAATGTTATCCTTACGAAGAATGGCAATGTCTCAGACGGTAATGTAAGCTGTAAGTGGGGAGGGAGTGTGTTAACAGGGAGGTTTGTGTTATCTGTACAAAGAAGGGCTGTAATGCTACTCGAGAGAAGTAGAGGTCTGCTAAGTGGGGAGTGGAGTGTGTTACAGGAGGTAGGGTAATTTTAATCTTCAAAGAAGGGGAGATGTCTCAGCACAAGAAGTAAGGTCTTAAGTGGATAGGAGTGTACCAGGACGGGTAATTTTTGCGCATACTTACAAAGAGGGCATGTCTCAGAGAAGGGTAGATTCTTAAGTGTGGAGGGGAGTTGTACAGAGGAGGTAAATTTTAATGTCGTTAGCAGAAAAGGGCAAATGTCTCAGAGAAGTAGATCTATAAGTGGTGAGGGAGGGCTTTGTAAGCAGAGGAGGGAATTTAATGTGCTTACAAAGAAGGGGCCAGACGATATCGAGAAGTAGATCTGAAGTGTGAGGGGGTTTTGTAACAGAGATGGGTAAGTGGTTAACTACTTACAAAGGAGGGGAATGTCTCACATAGGAAGTGAGATCTTAAGGTGGGTGGGGAGTGTGTTAACATAGAGGTGATTTTAAGTACGTTAACAAAGAATGTATTAGTATTAGGTATGTTCATAGTCCGAGAGGTGTGGCTCTGTGAATATATCGGGTTGCTCCACTTGACAGCTCGTCGCAGCCAGAGTGTGGCGCCCCGGGCAATTTGTGGGTTTTTTGCATGCGGTTTTTGTCATTTGATGAGGGAGGGGGGGGTGTGTGGGGGGAGGGGGGGGGTAAATTTTGACCAACTGACACTCTTTTGTCGCTGGCCTGTGTGGTTTAGCGTATGCTTAGTGCGATGCGCTGTAGCGGGACATGTCGGTTGTATCGTGCACTAATGCCGTGAAAGACTCCCTTCATGACCGTTGTAAAGGCCCTAGTGCAGAATGAGAGGAAAAAGTCCCTGTACCCGGGGGTGTCGAAACTGAGCGGGTTATTTAACTTGACACTAGCGAACGCGATCCACTGTGCCACTCTACACACTGGTGCAATGTGATTGTTTATGTACTTTACAAAAGAAGGGCAATGTCTCAGAGAAGTGTAGTTCGTTGAAGTGGGACAGGGGGGTGTGTACGCAGAGAGGTGTATTTTATACTATACAATGGCAGGGGCAATGTCTCCGAGTGGAAAGTTAGGTCCTTAAATGGGAGTGAGATTTTTGTACAGATGAGGTGATTTTAATACTTACAAAGACGTGGGCAATGTCTCAGAGGAGTAGTCTTAAGTGGGGTGGTTGTAAGCATGGAGGTGATTTTAATACTTACAGAAGAAGGGCATGTCCTCAGAGAGTAGGTCGTAAGTGGTGGAGGGGGTTGTAACAGAGAGGTAATGTTAATACGTCAAAGATTCATGTCCTCAGGAGAAGTAGATCTTAGTGGGAGGGAGTTGTAACAGAGAACAGGGTACCTTGAATACTTACAAAGAAGGGGGAATGTCGCAGGAGAAGTAGATCTTAAGTGTAGGTGTCTTAATACGACAGGGACGGTATTTGAATAGGTAGGTATTCCACTGTATGAATAACAATGAAGACCTTTTTTTCAGATAAGTGAAATATCGTTTCTTGTTTTCACTTCGAGGTAAAGTTTAAATATGGACATGTCTAGCCACTGAGGATATCTTCTTTTATAGTCATGTAAGTCCATGTCGTGAATGCTTTGAATTCTGTAGGCTTCGGAGGCGCAGCCATCACTATTCGGATTTTGCCGTGGCGTGAGACAAGCTCTGGACGCATCCACTGTCCTCGTTGGCCTCCTGATGGGAGGAGGAGATTAAAAGTGAGAAGAAAAATAATGTCTGCAAGGTGGTCAAGATGTTCTGATCATTTTCACCATTGGACAGAGGAATCTGAACATATTGGTGTGTGGTTGTTGGCTGTAGTGTGTGTGGCTTAAAGACTCCCGGGATCATCGCCAACAGCCGAAGCACTAGTGTGTCGCACTAAGGTACAATGCACCAGCTAGGGATGAGGAGCACTTACTTTGGTGGGTTACCGTTGTTTGAATTACCCCGGGGGCCCACGTGGCAGCCCGACTTTGCGAGGGATTTTGGACTGATGATGGGCTATGCTAAGAGCTTGCCATGGCTAAAGACAATCCCTGCATAACTATGCAGAACAGAACATGAACATTTTTTTTGTGAGCCTTGGGTGTTCTAGTCTTATGTCATTTGTGGTCTGACAACAGCCTTATTCGGCAAGGCAGAATCTGAACATAATTTGCTGGTAATTGGAAAGCAGGGGGTTGTGTTTAAGGTATGAGACAATTGTTTGTTGTCAATAACCAAGAAATATTACTGTGTTACGTCTGTCTGGTGTTAAGAGTAGGGAGCAAACACCTTCCCGTTAGTTCACGTGTAGGGATGGAGAGTGAGTACCTAAAGAAGGTAGTACAGAAAAACATAGATCGAACGAGACAAACAAGACAGGTTTAAATGATTTACGGAGACATTTTGAGTCTTATAAGCCCTGTGATGGGAAGGGTGTGTGTTTACACTTGCTTTGTGTGTAAAACGTGTCCAAGATAGAACAACTCTGACCCTAAGTGTCAAAACCGCGCGCACATAAATCGCTGTGTGGGGCGGGGTCAAATATTTTGTGTGTGTGGAGTGGATCCAAAAAAAGGGCGGGGGGTGACGAGTGTTCAGTTTCTGGTATACAATTAGTGAATCCTGGACGATCTGTGTAAAATTAAGAGTAGCAACCCATGGGTGTTGTGTTGTATGAAGTTGACAGTGAACAGAACAGAATGAAAACACTCGACGACAACAAATGCGTGGGGCTACACAAATCAACCGACAGAAATCATTAGAATACCGGAACATCATGTGTCGTAGACTCCACAAAAATAGTAAAGAATTAACGGACAATTGCACAAACAAGCCATTTCCACAACCACTAAATCATGACCAGTGAAAGAAGGGCTTGCACATCAGGTGGTCATCAAGGCCAAATAGTAGGCTATGGCAACAACAGTAGTGTCCCAACATATACCAGAGGAAAGAAAGGCTACACATCATGCATCAATGCCCAAACAGGTAGAGGGGCAACACGGTAGTTCCAAATACCCAGGAAAACCAACCATTTATTGACCCCGTGTTGACTGCGCAGAGAAATGTAAAAGAAAAAAATAATTGGGCAAGACCATGGCCATGCGAAAAGACAACTAGTAGAGACAATCTGGAAAAAATGGTCCCTGGGATATAGACCTCTTGATTGTGCAAGAGCTAAAATGCCAGCAGAGGGTTATTCCTCTTTATTCTGTGAGCATCATCAGTGATGTCAGTCAGGTATGGTAGATATACGTTGGGTGTGCAGTACAAGGGTCTAAGAAAGTCCGTTAAAAATTTTAAATTGCTATTTTTTGGAGGCCAGTGAACCTGTCTGGCCACTGGAGGGCAAAAACAAATCATGGCGCCAGCAAATGTGTAGCCTGCTGTACTGCACTAAGTTGTTTCTGACAGATGTGGTAATGCAAACTATAGTCTGATTGCGCTAAAATCTTTATCCTTTATCGAAGTAAGTGGAAAGGGAACTCTCCGCAAATTAACTGCCATTTTTTTTGTCACAAAGTGTCTTTTGTATGGGCACGGAATGTCGTGCCTTGCAAGGTGATAGTGATTGCCCACGACAGTACCGGACCCAAGGTTCATGCCTAAAAAATAGAAGTGATCCCAATCGTGCTTATTATGTACCACGCACCCAGCACGTAACAACAACAGAAGGTGTAGAGTGCATTGCTCACAATGCAACTGTGTGGGTGGTTGTGCATAATAATCGAGGTCTGGGTCGTCTTTTTTTGTGCTAGTATGAGATTTGGGTCTTGTATTGTTGGCAACTACTGTTTCACTTTGCCAGGTGCGAATCGTGCCATAAATACGTTTGGTGTAAAAAAAGGGAGGTTTACGTATACGAGAGTTCCTTCCCTGTGTATTCATTGTCACACTATATCCCTGATCCGCAATTCCTCCTCTTAGCCTCACTATGTGTCATATTTGCTTATGCGAACATAGAAGTTTCCCAGTGTCCATGAGAATTCGGATAACTGAGTGATGACTGCCATATGTCGCACAGAAGTGCGTCGGAGCCGAACGCACTCACTCCGTCCAGGTGGTATGAATGTGTGCGCGCTCTTTGAGAAGGTGTGTCCGCTCGTTCAAGCAGCGTCCTTCATGTTCATCAGGTGCCCTATGCGCGCACGATCTGCGCACACAGTGTAGGTGTGATGGGGAGGTTGGCTGGTCCAGTACGCCTGCCTGGTGCGGACTGCCCCACGCCGTGAGAAACCGTCCGTGTGAAACTGTGAAAAGTGAACAGCAAAACGTGTGCAGGGCGTTACATGGTAGTATTGGCTTCCCCTCGCTATTAAAACCGGTTACTCATGAACCACCACGACACCACACACACATACACCTTTTTCTCTCACTTTGCCTAGGCCTTATGGGTCCTGAATGTGGGAGTCGCCTTTTCGGATGAGACATAACCGAGGTCCGCTGTGTGCCCTGCCACTTAGCACACGGGTTAAAGCTTCGCGTTGGCAGCACAGAAAAATTGTGATGATCACGTGTTGGTCAAAATTTCCCACCCCGGACGCTTTCCTTCCTCTGTCAATCACAAAACATTCGCAGTGCAAAAAAACAAAGAGGTGTGGCGCGGGCAAGAGATGGTCGCTGCGGTGGACTATAAGTACCGTAATACGCTTGAATACTGTACCTACACACTAGTATCCACACAAACACTCATACCTATACACACATGTGAGTGGTGCAAAGAGCACCCAACCAACAGCACAAGCATAGTGCACATTATTCACACGAATTCGGTGTGACTGAAAAGCTCCAAAAAAATTAGGTCCAAGGGAGGGAGCAAAAACGTTTTACCGCGCGCTGTTGTCCTCAAGATGCCACAGCCAGGAGCCAGTAAACTCCTTTTAAAAGTCGGCTGATAACTGAATTTGCAGCCAATTGTCGCAGTGTCCATTGTTGCTGATGCCCAACGTCCTTAATTTTGTGATAAAATACATTGTTTAGTATTTTACTTCGACTGTACAAAGTCTCACAGTGTGGTTATACTCAACACGGGACACTCAAAAAAGAAAAAGACAGCTTCAGGTTATAGACCCAACACACACACCCACGCCACCACCACACACACTCAATGCTCTATAACACAACGCAAACGACAGGGGTCGCAAACACCTCTCTCTCTCAGCTTCACGACAGCATCTCTCATCTGCTCACACGCACAACAGATTTTGTGAATAGAAAGTGGAAAAGAAAGAGTGCACACAGTGAGGCACAATGTCCCCCAGTGTTGATACCTATGTGCCGGATATTGTTCAGACTATAAAGGCACACGCCACAATTTTCAAAACATTTGGATTTGTTAGTACCTTTCTTACTAAGTAATATTATAACAGGGCTAATTTAATCTATAAGGTGCATCGGTCCTGAGTCTGGAAGGGACAAGTATCGCCTTATAGTCCGTAAAATACAGTACTACATTAGATTTTACTTCACAAGAACAAAATCTCCCTTTGTTAGTGAACCGAACTCCAGATTCAGATAATAGAACACACCACACCCACACACATACAAACACACATTCTCTCAAACACACCACCACACAAACGACACTCTCTCACACATACACACAACATAATAATAATAATAGAATGGACCCTCCATAGCGCCTTTTTTATCGAGCACAAAGCGCTTTACACTCAGCTTGAAACACTCACACGACACACGGCACGACACCGCACCACAGACACGACATAGGCACGCCACACAGAACACACACTCACGTATGTCACGCCGGCATTGAACGCAGTTCTTGCACACAGACATCAACACACAGACCCACACACATTTCATCAGCACACAGAAAACACTTTCTTACTGAAACGCACACAAACTTACTCAACATACACTTGAACAAACCGCGCGCAACGCACACACACACACAACACAAACATTATTTAAGGGGAAGAGAAAAAAAAGACGTAACACAATCACACTACCCCAAAATAACTCCACCCCACTACCAGTACCAGCACCACTCTTGGCTTAAGACTGTGGTCAGAGCCATTGAACATTGACCATATGCTATAGCATAGGTTATTTGGGATTGTCTGTTAGCCGAAGGCAACTCTAGCATAACATCTTCAGTCTCTCCAAATTCCTCCATAAGCTCCGGGAGTGTGGCTGCGCAATTTGGCGGGATATCAAAAACGGTCACTACACACTAAGTTTTCTCCTCCCTGAGCTGGGTGCATGTCATGTCGTGTTCAAGTGTCTTCAGCTGTGTTGGGGTTGATCCCGTGCAATTGTGGCGTCGCTGGGGCAATTCAAAATCCTGCAGAGGCAGGATCCAGAGTGCCCCGCCCAGCTGTAACACTAGACTTATAACCATCCGTAAAAATATAAACAGTGTCCGTTGTAAAGGCATAGTAACAATATGTATCTGTATTCATATTCTCTTTATATATGTCCTCACATGTGGGAAACCGATAAAAAGTTTATAAGTAGGAATTTGCGTGTGCCTTCTGAAAATGTTCTCATAATCCGGCGAGTGTCCGGCTCCAGGCAATAGAGCAAAAATCGCTGCATTCAGGACATCCTGAAAGGGAGGATTTGCAGGACATCCTGAAAGCAGGAGCAGATCCATGTCCCTGGAGTCTTTTGACCAGGGTACAACAACACCAACCACCACCCGTACCGAGAACCAGGTCGTGCACGTGGTGTCCACCTTGTGGGCAGCAGGATGGGCTGCGGAGGGCAAGCGTGCGGTCATGACCCACGCTGCAGGTCTTGAATCACACAGCCCGCTGCTGATGGATATATATGACCCTGCACCCGCCATGGTCCACGGGGCCCGTCGCCACCTCGCTGCAAGCTCGTCCGTATGCATCATAGGGCGAGTTTTGCGCGGCCTCCGTGCTGCCAGTTAACCACCAGCAGTGCATCGTGTAACCCTTTCACTGCCGACGTCCACCGGAGGCCCGGCCGTCAGCTCGTACCAGCATCAGGGCGATGTTTGCCGTGCCTCCGGCTGCCCCCGTGGTGTAACAGCCAACATGCGTAACCCTTTCACGCGGCGACGTCCACCCTGGCCCAGCATCAGGGCGGTGTGTTTGTCCGGGCCTGGCCGGCTGCCAGTTAACAGCCAACATCATTACCCTTGTCACGCGGGCACGTCCCCCTGCCCAGCATCAGGTCGTGTTTTGGGCCGGGGGCCTCTGCGTGCGTAGCCGTGTAACAAGCCAATGCATCATTACCCTTTCACCGCCACGTCTCACTCCCTGGCCGCAGACGTTCAGGGCGGTGTTTTGCCGGGCCCTCCGGCTGCCAGGTTTACAGACGCAGATCATTATGCCGTGTTTCACCGGCCAATGTCACAATTGGGTTTATTACGAGCCACGTATGAGATTAACAGCATGTCGACTAAAACTCTTCAAATCAGGTTGCTGTTTTTTTCAATTGTATACTGTGTCCTTCAAGTTGGGCAGTAGGGATGGACCCGTCTTCTAAATGGGTGTCACAGAGAAATCCCCACAATGGATTGCAGATGAAATCTTTTCTGAAGCCAGGTAATGTTAGATGGTGCTGCACAGATGGGCGTGTGGTGTTGACAGGGTTACATGTGTAGACCTGTGTAAATCTGTAGAGGTGCACAGTCGGTAACGCGTTCACTTGCGTGTCCGTGTGTGTGTACCCGAGTCGAAACCGGGGTACATGGGGATTGTTTCCTCTCACTTTGCCTAGGGCCTTCCGGTCCAGCGTGTGAAAGTGGAAACTGAGGTGTCACAGTGTGCCCTATGGCCACTAGAACGACCTAAACCCAGGTGGCAACGAAATTTGTTATTTGGTCAAATCTCGCCCCTCCGCCCCCCCCCCTTTTCCTTATTCATTAGTCACCAAAAATTGCATGCAAGCGTTTCAATCAAAACGTAAAAATTGGGTGAATGTGCGGCCTCATGCTGCAACGCGCGTCTCCAGGTGGGAGCAACCCGAATTTCACAGACTGCCTCTGGTGACTAATAAAGTCACCTAATGCCTATAAATACAGTGGATTTCCGGCTGAGCAGTCAAAAACGGATAACTCAAACAAGCTCTGGGTAACTCTGGTTAGCGATTGTGTTATATCTGGTGTATGCTGGAAAAGGGTCTTCTTACCCGCTTTCATGCTAGCCATGTCCTCAGCAAAAAATTGTCCATTAAGCCTGTGACACAGGTAGAGAAAAGATTTTGTCTGCCAATAGTTTGGGATTCCTCTGTGATGTAGCGCTACCCGATGTGCCGTGTGCCTTAAGCCCTCCCTAAATTAAGAACATAGAGGTTCACTGTGGATACCAAACCCTCATTTGATGCCCTTTCAGTGACATGGGTGCTGTTAATATCAGTTGTGGGTGCCAAAGAGGGCGACAGCGTGTGGTGGCGATGAAAGGGTTTAACTAAAATATTGGCTATCCTCAAGGATTAAATTACCCTTTCATGTTCGGCGACATGTGGCCGTTGTAGTTGCTAACTAGGTATCCGGCTCGCCTGTGCAAATGTCAGCACCCTATGTGCGTCCGGTGTGCAAATGTTACTGTGTGGTAAGATGGCTTTGACAGCCTAGCTCGGGACAAGATGAGCACTGCCGCTGAATATTAACCGCTTTTTGTGAAGTGGGGGCTGGGTTAAATTCACAGCTGGCAGTGAACTATCGTATTTTCAACAACAGTAATAAGACACACACACTCAGATTCTTACTTTTTTCGTCTTCTTTGAACAACCACCCATCATTGTTTTTTATGCTAATTATTCTTATTATGTTTATATTCTAATTAATCTTAACTTAAAGAGGGTTGATCCTTCCTTCTGTGTCAGCTGTATAAATTGTGGGATCTTGCGAAAGTGCGCCTTAAGTACAAGGTTGAGGGGGGAGGGTGGAGGGGGATTGGAGACAGAAGGTGGAGCGTGGGGGAGGGTGTTGTGTGTTGGGGGTGGGGCTAAAGGTGTTGATGTCTGGCCTGCACAGATTCCTGACTAGAGGCTTGACGTCTCCTTTTCCTTTCTTCGTTCTCAAGTCAATTCATTCGACTTCATCAGGTTTGAGATATTTGCTGATGTGTAATGGCTGCAAAAAAAGAGAAATGTAACGGTGTCACAGCGCAGCGCCGAGGGACGACAGTAGAAAGAAAGGAGCGGAATCATAGATAATGAGATAATTCAATCTAAATTGGTATTAATATCTCTATTAAACCGTCATGAGAATTTAAAGCACTGAACATTAAACTCGTTGACAACATGGCTATTTTTTCAGCTTAAATGAATAGACTATTATTGTGCTAGCCGTTTTGTCGAGAGCACCCCATCGTGTGCACACTCGCCAAGGACAGTCACGTCCACACCCAGTCTGCACTTTTTCTCAGCTTTTTCAAGGCATGTCCTGGAACAACATTAACGGTGCGCCTGGGCACATATTTATACGCTCACTCCGAGTCACGAGACCACTTGTGAGCTGAACGCTCGCTTGCGCTGCTGGAAGTACCGACTTTAGGATGGTGCCTGTCGTCTTCTGCTGGAGCAGTGTGCCGACAAATCTTCGTACGTTTCTTATTGACCATTTTATATCGGCAACCAATTTTTTGCATCGATTGTTTCATAATTTGGAACCAGCTGATCGAAACTCGTGAACAACAGGAAACACAGGCAAAATGGTCTGAACTGTCGCAGTAAATAAATGCGAGGTGATAGAACGTGATGCAACGGCTAGTTGACTTCTTTAGGTTTCCTTTTCTAAATATTGTGTCTTTGCGCTTTGGTAGTGCGGTGCTGCCTTGAGTAAGTAGTTGTAACTGGGATCAGAGTGATCTTATCTTGTGAGGCGTGACAGGGCCACGGCCAAGATACTGTGTACAGTCTTTGGCCACGCCTATCGAGCGAAATTGTGACGCAGTGCTCGATCCATGCATTACGATAACTTTACAAATTTAAAATGTCCCTATATTGGATGCTTTCTGATCGGGAGGACGTTAAACGCTTAATTTCGTCATCCTGCATCGACCGGGGGACGTTAATTGCACATCTATTCAATGGCTACCCACTTGAAGACCCAGTCTTCCAGGAACATTGTCCTGAGAGTCAACGATTAAGTGGAAGTTAAAACTCCCATCTTAAAATCTCTGGGCTTTTGGCTACCACAAACCATTGCTAACTCTGTGTTGATGTGAAGAACATTTGTTTATGGAGTTGTGATGAATTAGCGTCCATCTGTCCGAGTTTTAAAAACCTCCTGGACAAAAGACCCTAAATTGACAAATTGGATATACCAACATGACTGGATTGTGTCATCAAAAACCCTCACAGCGCTGTGCTCAATACTACAAAAACCTATCTTGAAAGGGCACTTCAGAGCCGCGAGGCCTAGTTGCCTCATTACCCTGACATGACCTTGAACCAAGGATGAAAGAAACCAGCGGTACGTCATACTTTAAAAACCCTCCTACACTAAACTTGCACCAAACCTTTTTCACTAACCGTATTACTAATGCATGGAATAACCTTCCAAACGAAGCAGTAATGCATTCGTCCTAAATGCAATTCAAGAACGCATTAGGATCTATATTTCAGAACATTGTGTATTCAGTAAATTTTAAACAAATTAGACAATAAAGCGCGACTGCCTAAGTATACGATCGGTAATGCCGATACATTACAGAAGAACCAATGCTAGCAGGGCAAAAGGCGAAAAGCCTATAGTGCCCTGATAAACTTTAAAAAATTGTTTGTCGCGCATTCATGGGGTGCCGCTTTTTTGTCGAATGGCTCAATTTTTAAGCAGGAGGAAAAACCACAAGAAAGGAAGAGAACACAAACCCAACACAATCTGACACAATAATGCCCTCATTCTACTATATACTAACCTTCTTGGTGCTTACTATCTGGCAGGTATGCCTGTTTGTTATAATCTGTGGTGTGCTCGGCGTTTAGGCCGTGTGGTGTCAGGTGTGTACAATTCTAGTGTGTGTGTGTGTGTGTGCGTGTGCGTGCGCGAGCGCCGCGTGCGTGTGTGCGTGCGCGCTCGTGTGTGTGTGAATTCTTCTTCTTCCTCTCTGCAAGAATAGGTTTATGCTAGTTTTGTCCGAGTTTATTATAGTTTATAAACGACATAGGCCTACTGTATTGGCCCGGCTAGCCATCTTCCCTGAAACTTTGACTGAGGGAAGTCGAAGCATGAGAAGCAACATGGACAGCAGAGCGAAGCATGCGAAAGCCACGGGAAGTAAGGCGGAAGCAGATGGAAGCACACAGAAGCAGATGGAAGCATACGGAAACATGCAGAAGGCAGATGGTAGAAACGGGAGCAGTGGAAACATGCAGAAGCACACGGAACAACACGGAGCATAGAAGCATGCGAAGGATACGGAAAGCACTGTAAGCAAGCGGAAATGTAGGAAAAAAAGGCATGTGGAAGCACACAGAAGCGCAGGCAGAGGCAGACGAAGGCAGAAGGAAGCAGACAGAAAGCACATGGAAGCAGAGGGAAGCACATGTAAGCCAAACAGAGCACACGGAAGCAAGCAGAATTAGAAGAAGCAGGCGGAGCATATGAGCACCACATAAGCAGATGGAGCACTCGGGGCACATGAACCAGACGGAAGCAGACCGAAGCAGAAGCACGCAGACAGAAGCAGAGGCACTGCAGACAGAAGCAGACGGAAGGGCACGCCGGAAACGTGCGGAAGCGAAGGGAGAAGCACCGGATACAGACGGAAGCATGCAGAAGCACCCGTAATGGACGTGGAAGCCGACAGAACACACGAAGCAGGCGGAAGCACCAGAAGCAAAACGCATTAGCGAAAGCATGTGGAAGTCAGCGAAAAGCAGAGGGGAGCATGCAGAAGCGGTAGAAACAGACGGAGCAGGCGTTAGTAGGGTCCAGAAGCATGCGGAAGCAGAAGAAAGCACACGGAAGCATCGGAAGCACACGTACGCAGACGAAGTAGGTGGAAGCAGACAGAAGCAGGCGAAACATGCGAACAAGGGCATCGGCCGAGTGCAGATATGTCCCTTTTGCCGGCTACAGCCGCCCTGTACCTGTCCTCACCCTGTACCTCCTTTCCCCTCACATTTAGGACCCCCCCGGCCTCTTGTGTCATTTGCGTTACACCTTAAAACGCCTTGACTGGTTACGATCCTTTTTCCGGGAATGCACACCCTTATTGGTGGGGTGTAGGCTAACACCCTTAACACTGAGACATGTCCTGCCGCTTCGCGACATTTAGCCCCACGTGGCACCAGTTTTGTGCTACGATGTTTTTTTTACTTTTAGTATTATAGGGAAGACGGGGTAAAAAGCCGCATGGGATGTAAGAGCCCACCCCATTATCTCATGAATAAAGAAATTTCAGTCAAATTTGCCCATAAGAGAGACGAATGCTAGACATTAACCTCGTCTCATGGGCAAAATGAGAACTGAAATTTGCTTCCATTCATGAGATAATTTGGGTGGGCTTCCTTACCCGCCCATGCGCTTTTTACCCCGTCCCTTCCCCTAGATTCCGCCCCCTCCTTACTGGGAGATACACCCTTCATTAGTGGGTTGTACACCAACGGAACATTACATTACAGTTGTAATTAGTCTCCGTGGTGGACACCCGTAATGGATGGGGTGTGCCCATTATTAGGAGACATGCTGCTCGCTCGGCGACATTGAAATAATCCACGTGGCAATAATTGTCCAATGTCTTCTGCTCCTTATATTCCCCACCCCCCCCCCCCCCCCCCCCCCCTCCAATCTGGGAGTTGATTTTATGCAGTTATTTATCACGAGATATAGGAGGGTGGAAGAAAAAACGGAAACATGTTGCCGCTCGGTGACATATAGTATTCCCGAGGGAAAATTTAAGAAGTCAGGTTGGAAGCACGCGGAAGCCATCGAGTCCTGAACCAGACCAGTTTGCTTCGGATGATTTCCCTCCAACAGTCCTTCATGGCAAACGCGAGACCGGCACGCCAGGACGCACACACGCAACACACACAAGCTACACACACGACGCGTAAACACAGCACACACACCACACACGACACACACCGCACACACACCACACACACAGAACGCACACTGCACAGGATGGTCAAAAAGCATTTGTGTTAGCTTATTCTTTAACCGTCAATACAGAGATGATTTTGGGACTTGACTGTGGACACACACATACTGCCCTGTAAACACATCAGCCTATATAGCGCTTGTGCGTTGTGTGTGAAAATGTATAAAATGTCCCTTACAGTGAGCATGGTGTGTGCGAGGGAGAGGAGGAGGGTGCGGTGGGGTGTACATAAACTTGATGTATCAATGTTTTACGTCCTCTCGGCCGTGTACACAGAAGTATGGTTTGCGGTGTATGAGCTATATGGGCAGTCTCGTGGAAGCGCGAAGTATGTGAGTGGTTAGTGTGTGTGTGTGTGTGTGTGGTGTGTGTGTGTACGTGTGCGTGTGTGCGGGTGCGTGCGTGCGTTGTCGGTGTGTGGTGTTGTGTGTGGTGTGTGTAGGAAATTTCCTTCAGTGTTTTTTTATAATCACTGATTTGAATGGTTACTAGTTTTAATCTTTAAAAGGGGTACGTTTAGTGTGCCGTAAGATAGGTTTAAATTAATCGATTTCCCAAGCATAACGCGCGGTTATTGTTAGATAGGTCGGGCACGTAGTAGGCGTAGACGTATTGCTAGCGTAAAAGCTGTTTGGTTGTTATCAAATTGTTGTATATCAGACGAAATTGTGTGGTGCGCGTGCGCGCCCGTGGGTGGTGTGTGTGGGTGTGTGTGTTTCATTCCTCGAACACCCTTCAGCACCGTGCCGAGCGCCTTTTTCAGTGCACCTTTTCCTTCTATTACGCTGGGGTAGAGAAAAAAAAAATCATGCTGCAGATATTGTCAATTCCTGCTGGTACATGTATAGGAGTAAGGTCTATTCCGTTATGCCTCCCAACGTTAGCAGAGAATTGTGGGTCCTTGGATAACGACCCTGGTTTTAATGCCTTTTAGTGACAGTTGGTGTTAAATTCCATTGTTGTGCGGTGCTTGTGCGACATTGGCGGGTGAACGGGTTAAGATGCTCTCTTCTCTCTGCTCTCTCGGGTCGTGCTCTCGCTCGTCTCTCGTCTCTGTACGAGTTCGCCCCTTTTATAAAAACAAATTTATTTTAGGCCTTATTTAGATTTGTGTTGATCAGATTTAGTAATAGGTCGAGATGCTTTCTTGTAGATTGTGATTGCTAGGATTTTGAAGGTCCGCTGGGTGTAGAAGAGAGAACAAAACACTATCTGCTGCAAATCATAGGGGAAGGACTATTTCCTGT
This sequence comes from Phymorhynchus buccinoides, assembly GCA_017654935.2. Lineage (NCBI taxonomy): Eukaryota > Metazoa > Mollusca > Gastropoda > Neogastropoda > Raphitomidae > Phymorhynchus > Phymorhynchus buccinoides. The sequence continues at coordinate 7,759,543 of JAGGCT020000035.1, forward strand.
AGCACCAGGTAAAAAAGTACGGTGAAATCCGTGTTCTTCCGTTCTTTCAGATACTTTTCAGCTACTTTGCCGGTGTAATTAATACAGGAAAACAATAAAGGTGACATTAAACAGCCTAGCTTGCTTGACCCCTGAGGGACAATCAAACAAATCTGACGAATTGGGGGCCCCGAGCGATACGCAAGCTTGATCGTAGAGCTTCATACATGCCCTTTAACATCTTATCATTTTGTGAGGAAGCTTGATAACTTTTTTGGGTATACTTTCCATATAAGCCCTATCTAGCTGTGTCAAATGCTTTTTGGTAAATAATCTATTGAAAGCCCGTACATGTTTTCGTGTACACTTTTTTGACCATCATGGGGAGGGGAGAGGGGAGGGCGAGGGGGGGGGAATAGATTTGTATATCGGGGAACGCAAGCGTCATTATTGACTTTCCGGAAGTGAACCCTCCGTTCGTGCCTCTGTCCTCTGCAGATGCTGATGGCGACCATAGGTTGCAGTGAGTGCCGAGGTGACCGTTGGCACGTCTCGTCGAGCTCAAGCTGACTGGATTGCTGCAGGAGAAAGCGCCGCTGCTCATCCTTAAGGTAGGGGCACCAGCGTGCCGCTACTTCTTGGGAGGGGGTTGTGCCTGTCTGGAGTTAATGATCGAGGTCGTGACAAACGGTCAAGCCCGTGCCATCCTGATGATGTTTTACGCAGGCCGGTGTGTGGGAGCATCCTGGTCCTAGCAACAACTCTTTTGCTGTGTGTTTTGGTGGAACCGTGCGTGTGCGGCAACCCTCGCAGGACTGCACAAGCTGCCACTGAGGAAGCCAGTCAACATCATCGGGCGTCCTAGTGTGTGGCGTGACCGTGCAGGACGCAGGGCTCGCGTGACAGAAGAGCAGTTCAGGCGGGAGTCCGGGTTATTCCCCTCGCCGACACATACCCAGCTCCACTGCACAGTGTGCTGTACGCCCATGTGAGACGGTACCCGCAGGGGGACTTCAGAGTGAGGGTTTTGGAGGGAGGCCGTGTCACAAGGGACCTGTCGCTTCCTGACCAGTCCTTTTTGTTTGCACATCGTGCAATTAGAACTGTGTCAATTCAAAGTGCGTGGCTGAGCCAGACTGTGCGTTCAACGGACAACGCGTGAGTCAGGGAGGCGGGGGCAAGGGTTTGTGAGGGGGGGTGGGGGGGTGGGGGGGGGGGGGGGGGGGGTGGGAGGGG
>JAGGCT020000035.1:7761257-7822405 GCA_017654935.2 Phymorhynchus buccinoides
CACTGTCTCCTCCCTGCATTCGCCGACACATTCCGATTTCGGAGAGCTCAAAGTAGAGAACTATATGGAAGCTGTGGGTGGGTTTTTGTTGTTTAAATTTGTTTTTTAAAGGCGGAGAAGGGCCAAAGTCATAAAGATAGTATATACACCAAGCAGAAAAAGTCTAGAGTCAAAGAAGAAGTAATTAGGGAAGTCCTACAAGCACATAACTTACAGAAGGTGGGGTAACTGTTTGTACGGAAGACCCCCACCGCCCCCGGTATCCCCACGGGGGATCAATTACTTAGACAGGAGTATTTCTTGAGAATACAAATATACCAGTTGGATTGATGTACAACTGCATTTGGACGAGTGGTTCAGTCCCCCTCTGGCTAACAACACGTCCTTTTTCAGTTCGCGGTTCTTTCCTTTTTTTATTTTTGTTGGGAGTTGGTTGTTTTTTTCTCCGCCTTGTTTACTTAGCGAACGTTAATCAGTATTTTAGGCAACGTTTTTCTCCTATTTTGTCCCTACGATAGTCGTTTAATTAAATTCAATAATTGAATTAATTTGTGTTTCATTCAATTAATTTACCATTTTAGTCCGAACAGATGAACGCCAGTCCTTAGTTTCCTCGCTTGTGACGTCACCGTTTGTACTATCACGTGCTCTCTTTCCACCTAGAGGGGAAGGGGGGGGGGGTTGGGGGTTAACCCGTTATTTTCCTTTCTTGCAATTCGATCGCACAGAATTGGACCTGTGGGGCTGTCCCCTCTTTGTCTTCCTCGCTGTTCTCGTGACTGGTGTTCTGTGTGAAGAAAAGACGAAGAGGCAGGTGTGTGTGTTCCACGATTGAAGCAGAACGGTCGTCAACATGTGGTAACCTTTCACCGCCAATGTAATTTATGCACACATGGTTTAACCATATCCATGTCACCAGAACGGCATCAAACCAGCGCACTGTTTTATTCAAGACCGTATTTTCTTACTTTTGGGAGGTAGTGTTATGGCCCTAATGTTATGCATATCAGAGGAGATTTCCGTCAATATTGCAGATTACAAAAATTATCTTCCCAGTTTTCTTTTAAAGGTATTTTTTGGCTACTAATGACTGTGTTATCGAAGGGTTAATCTAGTGTGGTGGTAAATACCCTTTTTGAGTGTGTGTGTGTTGTGTTGTGTGGTGCGTGTGCGTGTGCGTGTGCGTTTGTGTGAGAGATAGAGAGAGAGAGAGAGAGAGAGTGAAGTGTGTGTGCATGTGTGTGTGCTAAAGGAGGGTGGGAGAGTATTTGGTAGTAGAAGTATATTTCAAGAGTGGCCATACTCTGTGAGTTCGGGCTCTCCCACCTGGGACAGCGCGATCCGCAGCCAGAGGCGACACACCAACCCAAAACAATTTGTATGCGATTTTTTGTGTGACTGATGAGGAAGGAAAGCGGGTGGGGTAAATTTTGACCAATGATAACTTTTTCGTTGCCACTGGGATTAAACGTGTGCTAAAGTGTATGGCACCGGGACCTCGGTTTTCGTCCTCTCCGAAGACTCCACGTTCATACGTAGCCCTGGTCAAAGTGAGAGGACAAATCCCTGCACCCGAGGTTCGCATCTCGGTTTACTTGACACAGAGGCGAAGCGTTTACCACTGTGCCACTAGAGGGAGGAGAGTTGGGGCGTAGTTTTAAAAGGGACACCCTGGCGGAAGAGATTTTGCAGAAAACACTCGAGATCACCAGGAAACTCCCTTTGCAGGGACACAGCCGTTGGACATTGAACGAGAACAGAAACACAAACCGGATAGCAACACTCACTCTGCTGCTGGTTTCCTAGAAATCAAACCATCACATCGTGCGATTCTCCTTGGCGCAGGTGCTGAAGTCAATATCTTTCAGTAAAGACAAGGCAATTGCCCGCCTGAGGTCGGACCAAATCATTTGCACGACTTTCTACGTACAAACATAGTTATTTTTAAAAAGTATTTTATACAGTTTACCAAAGGAGTTTCGTTCACAACAAAGGAAATAGCTGCATTTATTTTTGTTACTGCACATACAAAGAATGAAAAGCGTCAACCTCCGCCTCCCCCACCCCGTCCACGAAATGGCTTCCTCTCATCGTCCGGCAACTCCCCGCAGGCGGAATCGCCGTTTTGACGTTTGATTTCTAGGAAACCGAACAAGGTGTGTGTTTCCGATCCTTGAAACGCTGTCTTTTCTGGTGATCTCGAACGTGTTTTCCTTACAAAACTCATTCGTCCAGGGGTGCCCCATTGGATTCTTAACTATTGGTGAAGACCCAGAAACCATATTTTAGTCATAATGTCTGAGAGTCCTGTACTTTTCATTCTGGCGTGATTTAAGAACGCCTTTGGAAGAGATGAAAAAATCGAAAAACAGTTACGCAAGACCTGAGATGTCAAGGTTAATGTCTCTCTCTCTCTCTCTCTCTCCTCTCTCTCTCTACTCTCTCTCCTCTCTAAGCTCTCTCTCTCCCGTCTCTCTTCTCTCTCCCTATAATTTTTTTATCCCTGGCAATATTGTATTTTGTCACCTGCCTCATGTTTACGAACCTTCAATCTCGAAGTCCTTCTTCATTTAAGTCTCATATAATATCATGCCCTAGGCTGATCCTAACCCTTTCCTCCCGCCCCCCGCCGCAATAATGTAATATTATCAATGCAAGAAAAGAAGAGGGTCGACTTAGTGATGAACGTACGTGATTGGGCCTAACCCTTTCGTGCATTTAAGCGGTATTTTGAATATTGGGTTGCTATATATGGACGCTGAAAATATTCTCATAAAACAGTTCACTTATATATTTGTGTGAGTCTTTCCCAACACCCAAAAATGTCATATTATCCTCTACTATTACGTAGTTTACAGTTTTGATAGTATGATATTCTACTTTACCATGTGGTTACCAAAGCTGCCATTCGATTTAGTATTGAAATTTGTCGACCTTGATTTACAAAGGGCCCAGCATGTCTTAAGTCCTGAGTCAGCGTTCCTTAAAAGCTTCGTGTGAGAGGGCGTTGGCGGGCTTTAGTTTCGCTGCACCACGTCTGGAATTCTCTCCCTGATCATATATCCCACAACCATGCACTCTTCATTCACTCAAGTCCCAACTTGAAAAACCCACTTCTCAGGGAGCTTCCCCTCTGTAGCGGCTATGATCCTGTCCCTTTGTTGTCTTCAGCTCTATGAAGTTGAGTTTGAGATTAAGCATGCGTGCATGTGTGTAAGTTGGGGTGGGAGAGAGGGGGGCGAGGGTTGAGGGGAGTGGGGGGGGGAAGGAGGAGTGGGGCAGGGAACGTGGTTTGTGCTATGTTTAATGCGGTGTTTTGTTTTGCCAATATTAACGACTATTCTTCTTTTGTTTTATTATTTCAGTAGGTGTATGGTAGTAATACTGGCTAGTCTTTAAATGTTTGTATCATGTGTATCTGGTTGCTGGTAATATGAATGGTGAGTGAAAGCGCATTTGAGTTGCTTAGCAATTATCGGGTATATATAAGCATTAATCATTATTATTTAATTATTTATGTATGATTTATATGGTGATTTATTGATCGTTTGTTGATGTCTGTTGGTGTTTTGTTTGTTGTTGTCGCCCTGGCTAAAAGACCCAGGATCCTTCCAACAGCTTGAAGCACTTGAACCGCTATGTTGTAAAGTCAGTACATCACTACAGACGAGAACTTACTTGGACCGTTTTTGTTACCCCGCCAACGTGGCACCCACTCCATCTCCGGGGCATTGATTGAATTTCCCCTAACACTCAGTAGCAGACCTATGGACGCTCCGAATTTTGGGCCCGTTTAACGCAGTTTTGTCCAATGAAGTGGGAGTTATAACATTGCATTCTTGACAAGATCTCATTAAAATTTTTTTTTTAAATAAAAATGATAACAGCTGACCACTGACACTGTCACTTTGGCCTAATTTTTCCGGTTGAATGCTATTATTGGATTCAGGACGATCATATGACATTGTTATATGGTTGACCAGTGGGTCATGTCCACTGCCGTGGTCACTTGGCCTATTTTCACTGTATAAACAGTCGTCGACTGTACTTCGTTTTAAGTATTTGCGACCATTAGAGACCACATTAAAGTCGCTGTTATAAATATACAGATAATATGTTGGAGAACACGAAAATACCCTACTCACATTGCCCCAAAAATTGATTTTTTTTGGCTTTCCAAGCATGTTTGGTGAAAACTAGCCGCGACTTATGCACCTCATGGTTAGTGGCTGCAGCCAAAGTGATTAGCTTTCCTTTTCTAGTGTCTATCGCCAAGGGATTAGCTTGTCTTTTCTTCTAGTGCTGCCTCCAAAGTGTCACGTGTTGTTTTTATGTTAGGCCACTACATATGAATAGTTTGTTGTATTTTGTACACCCCTCTTCTGAGGGGCTAACGGGCCTGCACAGAATTAAAATTCTGCATGCTGCATCTCTCTTCTGTGGCTTCTTTACAAGCCTGGTTTGGTGCGCTCTGAATCGCGGAACGCGACGCCTCAAGCATCCACACTTGCCATGAAGCGGCGCCACTGCGTCTGACAACCATCGTGTCTGAAGCGGAGCACCGCTGCGTCTGAGTCACCATATGTCTGAAGCGAGCACCCATGCGTCTTGAAGCAACCGATGTGTCCGGAGCAACCAGCGTGTCTGGAGCACCTAACATACGGTAGTTGTTAATACAGGAACGACCGGACGGACCGGAATTGAACGTCAGACCGGGTAACCAGCCCGTACAAACGACCCTCAAGTTAGCAGAGCTTATTTTAGGATCTAGAGCGAATACTAATTTTTGTGGCCAGTTTACAAGCCTTAAGCTCTAGAATATTATTGTAATGCAGTTACAATCCTGCTATAGATATATGATTGTATGCCGTTAAGCCTTAGCTATAGAAATATATTGTATGCCATTTACAGCCTTAAGCTATAGTATATAATTGTATGCCAGTTACAACTTAAGCTATAGATATCTAATTGTCTGCCATTCAAGCTTAAGCTAATAGAAATCCTAATTGTATGCCAGTTACACGCTTAAAGCTAGAGAACATCTATTGTATGCCATTACCAGCCTTAAAGACGCTAGAATATTAATTGTTGCCATGTTACCAGCCGTAAGCTATAATAATACTGAATTGTATGCCGTTACAAGCCTTAGCTATAGAATATTATTGTATGCCGTTACAAGCCTTAGCTATAGAAATATTAATTGTATGCCACTTACAAGCCTTAAGCTTATAAAACTAATTGTATGCCAGTTACAAGCTTAACTATAGAATATTACTTGTATGCCAGTTAGAAGCTTAAGCTAGAGAAATACTAATTGTAATGCCAGTTACCAGCCTTAAGCTTAGAAATACTATTGTATGCCGTTCACAGCCTTAAGCTAAGAAATACTAATTGTTGCCAGTTACAAGCTTAAGCTATAGAATACAATTGTATGCCGTTACAAGCCGTAAGATAGAAATATTAAATTGTATGGGCCAGTTTACAACCTTCAGCTATAGACTACTAATTGTATGCCAGTTACAAGCCTTAGCTAGAGAATACTAATTGTATGCCAGTTACAAGTCCCCCCCCCCACCCCTATAAGCTATAGAATATTATATTGTATAGCCATTTACAAGCCTTAATCTAGTAGAAAATTAATTGTATGCCGGTTCAGCCTTAAGCTATAAATATAATTGTAGGCCGTTACAAGCCTTACGCTATGAAATATTATGTATGCCAGTTACAAGCCTTAGCTAGAGATATTATTGTATGCCTTACAAGCCTTAAGCTATGAATACTAATTGGTATGCCGTTACAAGCCTTAATGCTATAGAAATACTAATTTGTAATGACCATTTTACACCTTAAGCTTATCGAAATACTAATTGTCTGCGTTACAAGCTTTAAGCTTAGAAAATACGATTGTATGCCAGTTCACAAGCCTTAAGCTATAGAAATATTAATTGTATGCCAGTTACAAGAAGCCTTATCTAAGAATGTAATTGTATATTCCAGTTACAAGCCTTAGCTATAGAAATTATTAATTGTAATTCCAGTTACAGGCCTATCTTAAGAATACTAATTGTAGGCCAGTTTACAAGCCTTAAGTCGATCAAATATTAATTGTATGCCGGTTACATCCTTAAGCTATGAAATAACTGATTGTATGCAGTTACAAGCTTAATCTAGGATACTAATTGTATCTGCTATACATGCCTTAAGCTATAGATTATTAATTGGATGCCAGTTACAGCCGTAAAGCTTATTATATCGAAGGGCTTGCGTCTTGTTTTGTTATGGCTGTAGGATTGCTGTTGTGTTGATAGTGCTGGTTAGTAGGCTGCTCTGGTGACAGTATGGCAGGGGGTGATGTGTGGTGGTGACGGGCTGGCTTCTTGTGTTAGTAGGGCGGTGGGACGGTGGAGGTTGTTCGTGTGTTTGGTAGGGCAGTGGGACGAAGGGGCTGCTCTTGGTGTTGGTAGGGCAGTTTGGGGACATCTCTCGCACTCACAGAGAGAGGGAATTGTGTGTGTGTTTGTGTTTTCCATGCACATTTGTATGTACATGTCATTTGTGTGTACATATACAGGCCAAATTTGGAAAGAAATCAATACTCAAATAAAGGTTCGGACGTTCCGGTGTCCGTACAGCCCTGTTGCTGCCAGTGTCGGCGCAATGTTGTTGTACAACATGGTGACCCTGTGCATTTTATTTAACTGTCTACACGTACCTAATTTCATGGCAATACATTTATCCAGTGCATCACTTCCATGCAAAGACTTCACTAGCCAGTAGTCTCCTCTGCCATGTTGTTTGTCTATTTTAGAGCTTGTAGCCCTCCCAAGGTCTGCTGACTCTGCATTGTTCATCGCAGCTTTCATGATGCATCCATTGCTAGGATGACAGAATTGGAGAAACTGTGCAGTCCATGGCATGCCGATTTCCAGGTTTACCCAGTCCTTGTGTATTCCTTGATGGATAACCTCACGGACAAGCATGGGAGTAGACCTCTTCATCATTATGTCTCGGATGTTTTGGGGTACGTGATGCATCTCAAGTGCAGCTGATCATCTTGTGTGTCTGAATCCATAGGCGTTTGCCAGGTCAGCCACACAACTCGAGGTCCCTTTTTCATCTGCTTTACCTTTGGACTGCTTCCCAATCTTGTAGCGTGCTCTACACATCCGAACTCCTGGATGCCTCCTCTTTGGTCTTGATACAGCCGAGGTATTGTTTTTCCATCAGATATATTTGGTCAGCCTGTTTGCACTGAAAACAGAGAAGATTTTGCCTTCAACATGTCGTGGGGCGATGGGTCTGTAACTGGCTGTATGAAGTTGAATTATCTGCTGTTTGTCAATGCACACACCTGTCTGCTATGTCCATTGGTCGCTGATCTTCAGATCCCCCCTGCAGATCTCCACAGTTTGTGGAGCCACCTCTAGATTTTTGACATTTCTTGTACCGCATATATGGGAATTCCGTTATGTCCAGGATGCGATTTTACTCTGCTTTCATTAACTACTTCTGAAACCTCAGCTAATGCTGGTGGTTTTTTATTAATGCCTTTGCTGTTTCTTATTCGACTTTCACGAGCCTCGGATTTCAACGTGTGCTTCTTTCTTCTCTGAATCCTGATATTCTTCCTGTATGCTGTTCAAGGGTTTCTTTGTCCACAGTGTGTCCCCCATTCAGAGTTTGTCTGGCAACTTGGCAGTATCCTTTTTTCGGGGGAAAAGCGTTCTTGGCTCTTTTTCTGTTTGCTTTTCTTTTCTTCCCTGTCAGCTTTCTGCTTTCTGAGGGCATTTGCCTTGATTGAAGGTCCATCCCAGCTTCTGCAACCCTTGCCTTTCGATCGCAGAAGCGCCTTTCATCGGAGATTCTTTTCTTTTTTTTGGGGGGCTCGGATGTTGTTCATTTTTCGACTGTTGTCTGAATTTTTAGGAGGTGTCTTGAACTTTAGGTTGTTTCACTCCCTAACATCCTGCGTGAAGAGAACAATGCCTCCAAATGTTGTCAATATCTGCTCCATGTCGTCTTCCCTACCAGGTGTGTGTTTCTGGGTATATCCTCGGCAAGTTTTTTTCTCCCAAAGGTCTTTTGTATTTCGGTGGGTGGTTTTAGTTTGACGTTTTGGCTCTGAGGGTTGTCACAAAGGTTTCATCTGAAATCAGTCATCTTGGATGATGCCAGGTCACAATAATATCTGTATTGTTAAAAAATCGGGACTTTTCCTGGTGTTGCCCTGCCTCCTGCATTGCCTTCTTGGATCATTCCCACCAGGCTCTTTATATCGTCTCTTATGTCCACATGTGGCTGTTTTCAGACCGGAGCAGGTGTTTTTCCTCATCAGCGTGGAGGTACTTGCACTATGGTAAGTCGGGCCTTGGACTTCCACGTCTGCGATGCAGTTGCTGCCTTCTCATTCTTCTGAGTATTATGCCAAGCCTACCTCGTTCTATGGTCTTTATGTCAGCTGGTCTGGTATTGCGAACATCCCAGACCCACAAAAACTCAGTATATCGTAGACATTCGCGTAGTCCCGTGCCCGAATGCCGGTCGTTTCCATAGTAGCGCCAGGGATCATGATTCTCTCCCCCCTCTCGTGGATTCTGAGAGTATTTTTTTCTTTTGAGACTTGTAGCGTTTTGTTGACGGGTAGGTTGGTTGCTAGGCCCGCAATCATCCCGTTGTGGGTGTTGGACTTGCAGTATGAGCAATATAGATGCTGTCCCGGTGGTTTCGTTTCCTTGCTTGAAGTGTTTGAACCATTGTGGTTCCCTCTCCTTGCGGATTCCTGTTGGAGTTGGAGTGCCTATTTTGCTGCTGACATGTGACCCCAAATCTTGTTGGAGTTTCAGCCTTTTAAGGGCGCTGGGGTCTTCTGGGCCATGGTGTATCGATTTCAGGCTATGGATCAGGCTCTACCAGAGTCGTGCACTGCTCAGCATAAAGGTTTTAAGCGTTCTGGGGACAATTGTTTTCAACGCACTGCTCCCAACTACAAGTTCCCGAGATCCTCTCGGACTCTGTTTTTTTTCTCTGACAGGGACACCCCTTTTTGTCAGATTTTCCCAGTCTATCTGAAGGGATGTAAAGTGCAACAAGTCAAAGCTGCAAGTTTTCGCAGAGTTTTCACACATACACTATATGTCATAAAAATATGATAAAAATTAGGCCATATAATCGGTTTCTTTGTACCAAAAGATTAAGGTCAACACCCAACATAGAATGATATGTACACTGACTTAAACGCAGATTTACAATTCTTTTCACTGACACCTCTACTGACTTACTCAACCTGGACATAGGTCTGATCAAACCAGATCAAACAAATCTATATTCACAACCACTCTTTTACACAACACCTGTCATATTACTTACGATTTGGGCTATGGTATCACTGCGGGTACAGCTAGGTTTGTTTCCTACAATAGTTGACTCGCCAGGTTTAAGTTTGCTTGTGACTAGTCCTAGAAATGTTTGAGCTTTTTGCCGCCCTATGCTTTACTACTTTAACTTCAACTTACGGGTTATTTTCATTGGTTTAGTAGTAGAAAAGAAAAAGCTACAGATCACAGCTCCTAGTATGCACGCGGCATCGCGCCTTCAGTGACTTCCCATGCTTCTACAGTCCGCGTCGGTGTCAGGATCACATCAACAGTGCACCGATTGTAATGGTATTCCGTGATTCTGTGATGTCACAGATTGTAGGCCAACCGATAGGATACAAGTGGAAGGGATGAAATATTAAGGGTGGGTGGGGTGTAGAGGAGAAAGTTGGGCCGTTCGTGACACATTCCATCACACTACTCTGAAACTCTCTTGCTCGTTGTTCTGTGTAACAAATAAACGGAGATTTGCTGGAATTTTTAAGTGTTACTGTTTATTAAAAACAAAAAAGTATGGTTATTCTGTTTGACCTTGTGTGTGGTGGCACTAACCATTCATACCAGTGTGTGTGTGCGTGTGCTTGTGCGTGTGTGGTGTGTGTTGTGTGTAGGTGGCGCGGCCAAATTTTATTCATTGGTATGTGTACGCTGCTTACATCTTTATTGTATCGTTACAGTGCACAATACATCCTTGGCTCAGGTCGCGTCATAAACAGTCACCGCATCGGCACATTTTGCATGTGTGCAGCATATTTGTTACATTGCGTAGAGGTCGGACATTGGCCTAATATAATATTATCACATTAAATTATTATAGATATTACTTTAAGCACTCAAAACGTGTCTGACTTTTCGAAGCTAGTGATTCTTAACTTGTATATATGATTCGCAAACTATGCACAGTTGCACTGACTCTTACTGCTAATATTCCAGTGGGTTGAAAGTGATTTTTGAGACCATCTATTCTCAAATCCCTATTTTACTGAGAGAGAGAGTAGAGAGAGAGAGACGAGAGAGAGTAGAGAGAGAGAGAGAGAGGAAGAGAGAGAAACTCGAACTCTAACTCGAAATGTTTAATGAGGATATCTGAATGTAACACTACTTCTTTTTGCATCAGGTCCTCTAAAAATAAAAATGAACAAAAATCCGAACAAGTAGATCATCGAATCATCATCATATCAACTACTACGCAAAACAAATGATGTAATGTTTCACTCACGTACTTACCGAACATATACGAACTCAGACAAGATCATGTAACATGAAACAACAACACAATCAACAACCCACGCCACATACACACACACACGCCCACGCGCACAGCACACACACCGCACACATATATATATCCTAAATATAACGTAACGCTGACATGACATGCTGAACGAGAGCATCAAATGTCACACACAACCACGACTCACACACAACACGCGCACATACACCCACACACGCCACGCGCTACGCACGGACCGCCGCACCACACACACACACACACACACACACACCCATTACACCTAAATTAACGTAACCATGAGATGATGCAAAGAAAGCTCAAATGTCAAACACACACACCCCACACATCACCCACACGCACACAACACACGCACACACACACACACCACACAATATACGTCCCATTGACATGACATGCAAAGACGCATCAAATGTCAACGGATAAGACAAAAAATCACAGCAACAGCATGCTTTATCGCTTTAACACTCAAAATCCCCACCTAAGTCTTACATAGTAATTTCAATGGAAATTGAATGCTTGGTTTTAAAATGATCATTGATTTATAATCACTGGATTTTAGTGAGTAGAACATATCAAAATGGTGCAATTATAAGTGTTCAACCAATACCCAAGAGCGAGAGAGAGTGCTTCTCCAGCTAGGGCTTCATTCACTGTAAGCTAAAACAAAAGCAGATTATAATAATAATAATTATTTTATTTGATATAGCGCTATCATCCACACTATCAGTATGCTCTGTGCGCTTTACAAATTGAATATAAATAAAACATCAGACCTTAATAGAAATAACGATAGTATACACTTGATACGACATCCCGTAACATGGAGGTCCACATACTACACCCGACACACATTCAGACGATAACAACATGAAACTTACTACTAAAGCATGATAGGCATATGGACATACACTTCCGTAATATCACACTGAAAACGTAAGATATATGATTTACAAACTTCCAATAGACTACACCTTCGGAGATAGTTACTTTGCGTTTTAAAGCATATACTATATAAAAGCATTTAGTTAATAGGTCATACCTAACAATATACATGTCCAATGTGCACATCCCACAACCACAAGATTAGAAGAAATATGCACACTTGCGCTTATTTTTTTTTTCCTTCTTTCTTTGACTTATTACGGTTGTGCATGGGGTGTCTGCGCCTACTGTGTACGCTGCCTTTACGCAACAGTTTTAACTTGTTTTCTTTTTTTGTATTGCTGGTCCCAATCGCATGCTAGCGTGACCTAAAGCCCCAAGACCCAACTTCTTCGATCGCTCAAAGTGTCCTGTCATTAAGAACACTGATGCGATCATGCTGCGTTATGCTTCCTAACTAAGGAATAACTATGCCCGCAATGTCCGACTTCGGCTGGGAACTCTTTTCTTCGAAGAGTGTTTCTTGAAAAAAAAAAAGGCAGGAAATGGACGGTTTAGGCAGAAAGATGAAGATGACAGTAAGCCAATTCAATTTCAAAGTGATCCGCGCACATATCTTTTTGCTCTTGTTTAATCAAACCGTGAAAACGGCGATTCCTCTTGGCGGAGATCCCGGAGAGAGAAGCCATTTTGATGGGGTGGATGGCGGCCCCTGATTGTGATTTAAAGCTGTTTTTTCTTTGTAGTGCAGTAAAAAAAAAAAAGGGAGCTACTTACCTTGTGTGAGCGAACTCTTAGAGTAAACATTTATACAAAATTTAAAACTAAACAAAACGTAGACAAAACAAAAAACATAAAAATTCCTGTATTGCGGCATTTCGTGCACACGATTAGTATAACTCCGGCGGCATTAGAAAAAGAAGACATAAACCTGACGATAAACACATATGCTTCTCTTAGCACTGCCAATATTTTACTCCATTTGATTGGAAAATGGAAGCCCTCGTCATATAGAGTTGAGGGCCGCATGGCATCAGCCCTATTTCATTGGTCCATTCTTTGTTCCCAAGGTAGGTTTACCTTCGATCATATATTCTATGCCCTCGTGTGATTTTTAAAATGGAAATCGTGTAATTATATTAATCTTGTGTTGAATAGACGTGAATCCATAACTTGGGGGCATTTGCACTGTGCTTTATCTAGTACTGCAGACAAGGGATTATTGTGGCCTTTGGGACCTTCCCCAACACCAGCTGTCTAAAGTTTTTTGACCCGTAGAGTGGGGATCTTCGGGCAAGACTTCTTTATTTTACGTTACTTTTAACATTATGCCCCGTCCTCCCAAGATAGACAATTGTCCCCTTTGCATCTCGAAAGAAAAAGAAAAGAGGTAGAATGAATGTAGTTCCCAGGCTATTGGGGGTCTGCAACGACACCTTTGTGCAGCGTGAATGCCCTTGGATGGTGGGAGGATGGTTCGTACTGAGCAGACAGGGGGATAACTCGCCAATAACCCCTATTTGATGCACTAATGGCTGCCTTTCGCAAGCGTGAATTGCCCTTGTCAGTTCTGACCAGCAGAGCATTACTCTCACTGTCAATGTGCGTTAATAACCCTAGCTTGCAAAGGCTATATCGTATAGCTTATTCTTCCTTGAGCACCCTGATGCTCCTTTACATTCAAGTTATCGTCACTTCTTGGGGGCAGCCCAACCCCCCCCCCTCCCCCAATGAACACTAAAACTACACCCCCCCACCCTCTTCCGATACGGATTGATCCACCCGCTGTACGTAGTTGTTATTGCTAGAGTTCTCTGTTGTCTCTTTACAATGCGCAGACTATTTTCCTTCATTCATACTTTTTATTATTGTTGAGTGTGATTAAAAATACCAATTATTAAGTGTTTTTGTAGCAGGTTAACTATACGACGTACCTCACAAATACATCACCTTGCCCGTGCGTTCGTGACGCGTACCTCAACATACCTCCCCTTGCCCGTGCGTATTTGTGCCCCGCCCCGCCCCCGACCACCCCCACCCCTTCCCCCTCTCTCCATGATAGCAACACATGTGACACGGAGTTATTGATCAGAATCATGACTTTATCTTTGATACAAACTACGATATAAAAATGCAATGGGAGTTTCCGTCCTCTCGGCCTGCAGCGGGACTAATGGTCACTTTGAACATTAAAGATGTGGGTGTGAAAGGGGGAAGGGGAACCCCCAACACAAACATACACACGCTTTTGTCCATATAATTTGTGTACGCATCGCGCATACACAACCAGTCACCTCACGAATGCACGCACATGCCCACACACACACACACACCACACACACACACCCACCACCCACACCACACACCAGCACAGATATTCATACATGCGCACACTCCATGCACAGCATTTAGGATTCACAAAGATACAAAATAAAATGCATATGGCGATTCTTTTTTTTTTTAATTTGGAAGTACTGAGCTTTAAGCTATACTGTAAGTATAATGCTTCAGGTTTATTGTGCGTCATACGACAATAAGCGTCAGGCTTGTCACCATTCACAGTTTGTCTTGAAGGCATTTTTATTTGGACAAGTTTTTATCTTAGTCTTCAACTTTTTATTGGTAAACTCATTACAAATGCAATCATGGGTAGATGGATAAATTTAATTGTTGTGCGGCAGATTGCAGTATTTCACATAGGGTAGTATTAGAGCTTGTCCGCATTGACTGCCTACACCTTCCCCCTTTCTTCGTTGCTTTGCTGTGTCTTCCATCCTGCCTCTGAGAATATCCGGTAAGTTTAATTGATTAAACAGTGAAATGACAGGTTAGGAATTCTCCGTTAATCACTCCTTTCAAACAAAGTTGCTGATGACCAAAGTGTACCCCATAGCCAGAGGAAGAGTGTGTGTGTGTGTGTAATTTATGGATCCACGCGACCTGCGTGCGCATCTCGAAACCATTCCACGGATTGTCGGCCAATCTAGTCGATATTTGATGTGTAACAGGGAACTGTTATCTTAACATGGTTTTTTTTGTAGAAAACATCCAGATGTTATAAATCCAGTTGAGATAAGTTTCGAATTGGAAATCCAAATACGCAGCATCGATCTGGCATGTGTCAAAGGTGAATGTGTAAGGATGGTGAGCGATGGCGGTCCCCATAATATGGGCTCCTTGTGGCAGGATATGAACGACACGGGTACCGGTAGCAACCCACATCATATCATATGTGGTGGCGATTTAGGCATAAATAATCTAGTAGCTGATAATTATGCAAGGTCTCTTTTTTTTTCAAAGAATGTTTCGGGGGTACAACGTTTACTTTTTCAGCTTGGGGGCTAGCGTTCTATTCTTAAAGTAAACTAGTTTTTCAAAGCAATAATCGCCTCTAGGACGTCAATACTGTCAGCTCAGGAACCTTTTTCCGCGCACGATCCGGAGTGGAACTGCCTCCCGGAGACGTGTCGCTGCAACCGTCCTGGCTCCTTCGAGCTTCCAGCCTTCAGCCACCACCGTGAAGTGGACCCCGCCCCATAACCCTGGAGGAGAGCCACATCAGCAGGGCTGTCACCACATTCCCATCCATGAAACCCGACACGCTCCCACCCCGGTCTCCTTCTCCCCATCCCCATTGTCTTTTTTTACCCCAGTAGTGAGGGATTTGACTGTCTTTGTTTGTCCTGTTGGTTGGGGCCCTGGGCACTGCCTTCTGTAGTGTCTAGCGCTAGTTCCGCTAGCTTCCTGGGGGCTGATGTGAAATTAGTAGCTGTCTGCTGCATCTTATATTTTTCTACTGGCCCCAATTAAATTCCAGTAGACCTATGTGTTAGCTGATTTTTAGTCTTGACTTTTTTTCTCTCTCTGTCTTCTGCTTCTTTTGTGTGGGTGTGGGAGGTCTCCCCTAATGTGTGCTATTTACTTCTATTAAAAGAAGCTGGCCACCACCAAAACGGACGAAGAAGAGAAGATGAGTTTTTTGCAAGAAACACTCGATAACCGGAAACAGCCTTGACAGAGATCGCCACTCACTTTGCTCATGGTTCCTAAAAACAACCGTAAAATCGGCGATTCCTCCTTGTTGGAGGTGCTGAGACCTCAAATCTCTTTCGTTCAGTAAAGATAAGGTAATGTGCTTCTCTTTCTAATGGCCACCTGAGTTTTTAGATACCAAATCGTTTGCTCAAAATTTCACATACACTCCTTTTATTATTTTTTATATTTTTTATAAAATATTACAGTTTTCGTAAAGGAGCGTCCGCTCCACTAACAATTACAGCTCCATTTTTTTACTGCACTACAAGACACAAGAGCTTTCACCACAGTTGACTCCACCACTCCATCCCAAATTATGGCTTTCTCCGTCCGGCTTCTCGCCCACGGAGGAATCGCCGTTTTGACGTTTTGATTTTAGGCAACCAGATCAAATGAAGTGTTGCCCGATCCTTGAAAAGGCTGTCTTTCTGGATAATCTCGACTGTTTCCTTGAAAAAAACGGCATCCGTCAGTGTGCTCCTTTATATTATAGCAACTTGAGGATGGTAAGTAGTTTCCACAGATTGGTAACTCCATGTTTTCTTCATCGGCTGGAGCTGCATTGGCACCCTGTGCAGCGGAAATACAAGCAACCTGCAATCTGGATCATCTTCCAATAAAAAATGCCGTGAGTAGCTCTCTCTGGCTATAGATATGAGTACGATTATAATATGATACTAAGAATAATGAATATCAAATATATAAAATAATAATAATAAGAGAGACTGATCTGGTCTCATTCCTTTGTCAATTTTCAATGATGATGTCATTGCTCCCCCTTCACCGTACCACTCTGTGTGTGTGTTGCCGTGCGACGCGCGCGCGCGTGTGTGTGTGTGTGTAAGTTTGTTTGGCAGTAAATGGTCCATTAGATAAGACCTATTGTTCAATAATAAGAAAAAATCTTGATAATTGATTATTTAACCTCTTCGACCTAAATTGCCCCTATACTAGGGGGTAAGTGTGCTATGGCAACCGACGTCATTTTGTGGGCGGGTCACATTGTGTCAGGGGTTAAAGAGGGAGACAGTGGGCGCCCGGACATGAAATGGTGCGTATTGACACCCTCCTGGCGATCTGGGAAAGTGCAGTAAGTGGACTGTTCAAATTTAGGATGAAGACATGCCACCCACACACACACGCCACCGCACGTATGCAAGCACGCACGAGCGGCAAGCCACCACACACTGGTGCTACACACAAAGACGCACATAAGTCCAAACATACCCAAATCACAACAGTATGCTGTGTACGTATTCATATGTATGCTCACACACACACACAGCACACAACACACACACAGCACCTACCACACACACACACACACACACACACACACACACCACACACCACACACCACACATACACACAAACTACTTGGACACCACGCGGCGCCGCATACACACACACACCGACACACACACACATACATACACACACTTAGTGTTCGTTCATGCATTCTTCAAACCTACAACTGTTTAACTGAGTATGTTTTTTTGCTGTGTCATTTCAATTTGATAGGGAACCTGGAGTGTGAGATGTAAGCTTCATGTGAATAAGTATAGTTGACTGTATGCATGAAAGTTGTGAGTAAATAGCAAAGTGATGTGCAAGAGTTTTGAGTGTTCAAAAAGCCAGGAAACTTCTTATGGAATAGGCCCGTTTTAACAAAACATACGCGTTTTAATCGTCGTTACGTCCTAAGAACTGGTGTAATGGAAATCAAATCCAGACATTAGGCCAACACCATCTTTAAATCTTTTGATTTACTCCACGATCATGATTGTTTCATGAACGAAGAACTGTCCTTATGTGGGAAAGCATTTATGCTCTAGTGAAGCATACGAGATCACACATGGGTAGAATTAGAATAAATTTTATATTTTGTGGGTAGACCCTTCCAGTTTCACCATAGGAGATTAGGCTTGTCGACATTGCAATGATACCCAGTCCTTTCTTCGTTTACTTTGCTGTGCTCCATCCTGCCTCTGAGATTATCCGGTAAGTTTTATTAACAGTGATAATGAACAGGGTAGGAAATTCTCCGTTATCACTCCGTTCCACCAAGTTGCTTAAATGACAAATTTAACCACCATGCCGTAAGAAGAGGTGTGTGTGTGTGTGTGTGTGTGGTGTGCTTGTGTGTGTGGTGTGTTGGTGTGTGTGAGTGTGTGTGTGTGTGTGTGTGCGCGCGCGCGCTGCGCGCCGCTTGTTTGTGTGTTTGTGTGTGTTGGTGAGTGCGTTTGCATGCAGTTCGTGGCATGTCTGTATGTGAGGTGTGTGTGGTGTATGTGTGTGGTGTGTGTGTGTGTGTGTGTGTGTGTGTGTGTGTGTGTGTGTGTAATGTAATCCACATCATATTTATTTGTGCGATTTTTAGGCATACAAAATAATCTAGTAGCCTATAGGTGGGTCTCTTTTTTCATGTTTTGTGTTTTGGGTGTACAGAACGTTACTTTTGGCTTGGGGCTCTTTCTATTTCTTAAGAACTGGTTTCATAGTCATAATCGCGTCTAGTGGTTGGTCTATTTACTTCGTCTCTAAGGGCACCCTGAGGATGAGCGTTTGCAAGAAACACTTCGTATAACCAGAAAACACACTTTACAGAGATCGCACACTCCTTTGCTCTGGTTTTCCTAAAAAGCAACACCGTCAAATTGGTGATTTCCTGCTTAGTGTGGAGGTGCGTGGATAAGTCAATCCTTTCATGCAAGAGAAAGTATTTGGCGTTCATCTTTCAAATGTCCGCCTGAGTTTTAGTAACCAAATCGTGTTGCACGAAATTTCCACAAACAGCCTATTTTTATTTATTTCATTTTTCAAAAATTATATCAGTTTGCCTAAAGAAGTTTCGTTCACAACCAGGACACAGTTTCCTTTTTTTTTTTAATGCACTAAAAAGAACAAAAGCTTCAACCACATAAGTGTAAAACTCCAGCCCCCCATCACAATAATTTCTTCCTCTCTCCGGCATCTCCGCATTGGGAATCTGCCGTTTTGAAACGGTTTTATTTGTAGGAAACCAGAGCAAAATGAGTGTTCCGATCCTAAAAGGCTGTCTTCTGGTGTATTCGACGTGTGTCGTGCAAACACATCCATCAGTGTGCCCCTTTAATATTATTAATAGCAACGTGAGGATGGTAAAAGGGTTCCACCAGATTGTACTCATCTTTTGCTTCTCTGCAGGAGCTTCCGTCCTGCCCGCCGTGCAGCGAAGACATGACCCTGCACTTCTAGATCAGTCTGCCAAAGGAGTGCCCGTGAGTAGCTCATATCTGCTATAGTTGATGATATTATGCGACTACTCCTATCTACTATACTATACTACTACTACTACTACTACTACTACTACTACTAATAATAATAATAATAATAATAATATACAAGAGAGACGATGATCTGATCCATTCCTTTTGTCATTTTCAATGATGGTGTCATTGCTCCCCCCTTCACAATACCCTCTGTGTGTGTGTGTGGTGTTGTGTGTGTGTGTGTGTAGTGTGTGTGTGGTTTGTGTGTGTGTGTTTATCAGTAAATGGCCCATAGATAAGATAAAAGACCTATTTGTTCATAATAAGTACCTAATCGGATAATTGATATATTTGACCCTCTTCGCCTACAATCCCCTATACTAAGGGGGTAAGTGTGCTATGGACAACACGACTCATTTTGTGGTTACGGGTCCATTGTTCACGGGTTAAAGATGGAGAACGTTGCACCGGACTGAAAAATGGTCGTATTGGACACATCTGCGATCTGGGATGTGCAGTAAGTGGCACTGTTTCACATTTGGCTGAAGAACACACACACCCAACACACACACCACACACCCACACCCACACCAGCACACATGAACTCTGCCTCACACACACTGCATACACTCACACACACTGCTACACACACAACCGCATACACACAGCCCACATTAACGCGCCTCGCACACACTGCACACACACAAACCTCACTGCATACACACAACATCACACTGCTGCACACAACACACACTCCTACACACAACACACACTGCTACACACAAACACACATGCATAACACAACAAAACACACACTGCATAACACCAACACACACTGCATACACACACCGTCAATGCGCAAACATACATACATGGACACAAATATGCATGTACTTTATTTCATACGTGTTTTCTCACACACACATACATCATACACACGCACGGGACACACACCCACGCGCGCGCACCGCACACGGCACAAAACGCGCACCAAACGCATCAAACACACACACACACACACACCCCACACGGCAGCAACACACACCACACACACACTACACAACAGACACACCACACACTTAGTGTTCGTTCAGAAATTCCTCAACCTAGCAACTGTTTACGATTATGTTTTTTGCTGTGTCATGTATAGCTTTTGATGCGTGAACCTGGAGTGTAAAAGTAGCGCATGCTAAATGTAGTGAATGTGTGCATTAAAGTTGTTGGGTAAATCCAAAGTGGTGTGCAGAGTTGAATGTTCCAACGCCGGACACTTCTTATGAGAATAGTCACCGTTTGAGCAAAACTACGGCTTTTTCGGTCGTTACTTCCAATCGTAACTGTGAAATGGAATCGAAAGCGACAATCATAGCCAGCCCTCTTTAAAAACACTTGATTTTACTCCACATCATGAAGAAGCCTTTCCAATGAATTTTGGAATGTATCTATAGCAGCCCTCGGGTAAATCATAACATATTCCCATTTTGAAGCAAGAGCAAAGACCCGAAGTGAAAACCACTACGCACTGTCAGCTTGCTCATCTGGCTTTCGGCAAGACCCTTGAGCGCATGATCGACAACGACTGATATGGCCCTGGAACCAGAACCTGTCCACCAAAGAACAGACAGCCTTCAGAAAAAAGCGAAACACTGGACACTCATCTACCTGGCTACAGTCAATAGAGAACCCCGTCCAGAAGAGAAGACAGTCATCACACCCTTCCTTGACCTCCCTACAAGCCTATCGAAATTCGTGGAAAAAAGGCGTGCTCCTGAAGCTATTGATGTCAGGAATGTCTGACACTGTTAACTGTCAAGATTTTCCCTTAATGCACAGAACTGCTCGAGTCAAGCTTGACGTACGTGAGCTACACAGTGAGATCAGGAGGAGTTCCACAGAGAGGCGTCATTCTCCCACCCTATTCGTCGTTTTCATCAACGACATCCCCAATTCCTTTCCAGAACACTCTCCAGGGCTCGGCATGCTGATGACTTCGCAATGTTGCCACGCTTCTGATTCCCCCCCCACAGCGACGTCTTATGCAGAGGTCCTCACAAACTTCCAGCAAATGTCGAGGACTGGTGTGTGATCATCAACAGTCCTGAGACAGCACCCCGCTTCGTTTCTTCTTCTCTCCAACACCTCTGAGAACCTAACCTGACTGTCAACAAAACAACAGATCTCCACAAATGCTCCCCCCTACTTGGTTGTCAAACTGGACAAAGCGACTGACTGCCGCCCCCAATCAAAGAGAAGAGGAAGGACTACAAGACGTTTACCCTCATAAAGAACTTCTGTCACAAGTTGTAGCCAGCAATACAGACCGCGCCTCAGACGTGTCAAGGGCAATCCGCCCAGTGATGAGAGTACGATCGCGCATAGGCCACAGCTGCAAGAGCACACCAGCAAGTTGGCCAAGTGCAGAATGCAGTCGATGCGCTCATCACTGTGACTGAAAACCCAACCTATCAAGGCCATTGAATCCACCACAGAGACTTCTTCCCTTGACAACAGACGTGAAGAGAAGTTATCACCGCCACCACGAAAAAGCTGCAACGACTTCTGTCTCATTCAGCTAGGCCCACCAAAATCTCCGGAGCCACAAAGAACAGGCTGAAAAGAGTCCGTGTCAACCATCTGGTACAGCACTGGTGAGGACCCACCGCACATCCTGCCAAGCAGCTCCTGAAAACGGAGCCACTCCAGACGCTGAAGAATGTGACATTCAGCACCGGCGTGCACTTCGTTAAGCCGTCCCAAGAGTGACCGGTAATGGAGACCAGCCTGATCACACTCTCAGGCTCCTGAACTGGAGACGCTTCTGAGCGCTACAACACATTGGATGACCCATGTCTACCTGATGGTATAGGCTGATGCAGCTGTCAGAACCGGAGCCAGTGGGATACTTCATCCACCACGCAGATGGCCACATCCTGTCAAATCCTGCCTGCTGGATCGGCGGTCATCAACTAACTACCAGCTGAACTCACTGTCTAGCAATAGGCTGCCAAACTCGTTAGCGCGAAGAACGCCCGTCCACTCACGGTCGTTTTCCTGCTGTTGCGATCCGCCATAACAGAGTCTGCAGTCACCCAGTGAGCAGCTGGAAGGAGACACACAGCACCTGCTTTAAGTTCCTTTCACAAAACAATCCTTTGGTTGCTTCCCAGTGGATCCTGCCCTCTGTGCCTGGTAGGAACGGAGGTGGACAGATAGGTCAAATCTGGCAGCAGACACGAGCATACAATCCGCGCTCAGTCCCTACGGGAGGCCCAACTCTGGTAAAAGGACCAACACGATACCTGGAATGATCAACAAAAGCACCATTCTATGATAGATGCCACCACCTACATCGTCACACATACCACGATATTTCGACCTACGGTTGGTCACTGCCGTCTGCCGTGTCCCACCTGTACCGCCTTGGGCTGTCACACAAACCTGACTTCCCATGTGATCCCACACACCCCGAGAACATCCTGCTGCCCTGCCCCCCTGTACAAGAAGCACGGACGCAGCACTGGCCAAACGAGCTTGCGGTGAAGCTAGTGGGTACTAAGTCCAGACCTGGAGCCAACCCTAACTTCAACAACACCAGACGGCATCGAGGCATAATTCATCTGAACTCTGAAGAAAGAGAAGCTATTACTGAATTCATTTAAAAAGAATGTTTACATGGATAAATTGGATGCTAAATATAGAAACATAGCGGTGTGACAGCTAAGTCAACAAAACTGCAGTGCTGAAAAACAGAAAGAACCCGAACATGGAGGTGTGTGTTAATCTGCTGAATAATCCGTCCTGTTTGTAGGTCTGTTGTTTGGGTAGAGAATTACGAGATTACGTATGGTTGTCCGTTGTCCTGAACTTTTGATGCACTACAGATGTAATCGAAAGACCTCCCGTTTCAAGGAGAAGCAAAAACTGATTATTGCAGTCATTTCAAGTCAATTGCTTCAGATTTTGTCATACGGCTTTTATTTCGAGCCATCAATAACTTTGTCACTTCAGTTTTTCAATAAATCAGACTATTTAAGTGAATATTGAAATAGAATTTTGCCCCCACATCAGGTTTTAAGACGAGAAGTATTAATTGTCGTCAACAAATAGCTTTAAAGCATTGTTTGAGAATTATACTTGGCACTTCCCATATACCTTTTAGAATAACAATAAGGGGAGAAATTGATCAACTATTTGTTGCTATCGATTTCACAGATGCTTTTGGTATCAGGCGGTGTCCACGTTTTTGCCCGCATTTTTGCCAGATCCGAAACCGGACTAAAGGGTAGGTCAAGAGAACAGACCATTAAACACTTAAGCCGCCAATCACCAGACTCGCACACGCACACTCTGAACAAAGATTAGCCGTGATTTTGTGTTCTTATTTGAAAATTATAATTTTACACAATAATGACAAGCCAAACATGGCGCCAGACAATGCGAACATGTAGTTATATTTACTACATTAAGGTAAGCAAAATTAACAGTAGCCAACAGAACTCCTCCGCCTGAATGCCAGCTTTAAACAATCCCAGGGATTCCGTAGGCCTAAATACAGCTTAGACAACCCTCTCTACCAGTCCAACGAAGGACTAAGAATTGCTCGTAAAATAGAATCCCCATTAACCCTTCAGGGTCGGAAACTGGCCATAAGTCGTCGAGGAGCCCAGCAATGAGATGTTAACTGAATAATAAAGCGTGGTTCTTGGATATTTCAACAAAACCAGTCACTTTGTAAGCTAGACAGCTTCTTGAGGTAGGCTCGTGATAACCAGCGACAGTTTCCCCCAAAAAGGAGAAATTCTAATTATGGAAACTCTTGTGGCAATTATCAGCTCTCATACCACTTTGTAGATAACTGTCCCTGCCCGAGTTCATGTCGCCACTGTTTCCATCCCGGAAACACCTGTCCACATACAAATATTTCTTTTAACACTTTAGCTGTTTAGAAGCTGAAATCCCAGTCTGGTTTCTCTTCACAGCCCATAGATAACCACGGCCGTTCTCCACGAAGTTATCCTCGCTCCGAAGCTCCTCCAACGCTGGCCGTCGTTCTTCGGTAGCGCTGCCGGCCCTCCCAAGACAGCTGTCGTCCTCCAAGGGCGAGCCGCTCCGCGGACAGGCTCCGTACCCACTGGCTGCTCTCGTCAACGATGGGCTGCTTGGTTTCCACGCCGCGGGCTTAGGGGTCGTGGGCAGGGGAGGGCAACCATGGAGGGCTATGAATATAGGGGTGGTTTGACGCAGGGGGACCCTCCCCGTCAGACGTCGGATTATGGCGGGGTAAGCACTTCCGTCTGTACCGCTCACAAATAAGAAACAGAAGTGGCCTGCGAAAAGGCAGTAGTACACCTCCTCTTTTCGCAGTTCATCCGGTCATATGTGACCGAGGTTTGGATTTCATAGAAGCGGAAATTGAGAGATTAGAGTCAAAAGCTTCTTAATTTTGAATGTGGAATTGAATGAAATGTGCCAATTAATTCCAAGAAAACTTCGCTTTACAATGGCACGAAGCTGAAACAATCACTTTAAAAAATATATATAAACTAAGAGGGTTAACTATCAAAAAGTTACTGTGTAAAAATGAAGACGAAAACTAACCCCAAATAATAAAACGCTCCACCAAGTTGCACGGTGCTGCAGCCCGACAGCTCACCTGAAACACCACTGGCCGATCGTTTGAACAAAAATGTGGGGATAATAGGTAAAAGATGCGACATAGAAGAAAACGAGAAAATTGTTGTTTGAGAACTGTATGGAACTCAGAGGACTGTCGGACTAGTTAAGACTACTAGTGAGACTGACAACAGTTCTCGAAAAGCCAACAGGACTAAAACCATTTTAAAATTACACTTCACCTTTCAATTTATACTTCTGAAATGATACAAACCTTCCCACACCATTACCCCCATCACCCCGTGACTGCTACATATTTACATGGGGTCCCAAGAGCCCGAAACCCCTAAGTTGGGCGGGTAGCTGCGAAGCTAACCCCCTTTGGCAACTTAGACCCGTGGCTTCCCACAGACAGAGCCATTCCTGTGGCGAACCCAGTAGCTGACCGAACAGCCGTGAAGACCTATGGCAGTAGGTGGCAGTTGCACTCTGCCCAGGGGACGCCCAGACACAGCCCACAAGTTGCTTCTGTGGAGACCTGTGTGAATCTGACTAACGCCTGCCCTACTACGAATACACACCCACACGTTGACTCTGAACTCCACTCAACTTGAATCGCTTGCACGAGACAAGCGAGAAACAGTGATAAATAAAAACATACTACCACTGACGCACACACCACGCCCTAAGATATTTTGTGGCACTACTTCGCGTGCGACACGACTTCGCTCACCCGCCGTTCTTCTGGTAACCGGAAAGAGTTAGAATTAGAAAAACACCATTCTCTTTCTGACTATATACACACGTAGGCATTGCGAAAATGGCTTTATTTACACAAAGGTACGAAAGCATAAGGTAACACCTTCCATAACATAGCAAGAATGGCTGAAAACAATGAATTAAACCCAAAACTGATGACCAACCATATCCTACTACTATTCCTGTAAGCTGGGTCACCAGACCACTGCGTTTGTGAGAAATATGGGGTGTTGAGAGGGGGAATTCGGCCTCCTTACTGTGAATCCCGTAACCGGCGGTTGAAGCACCAAGATTATGTGTCATAGCATTTTTATCCTTTGGAATTGGCGGCTAATGTTTTGGGTGAGTCCGAGCGCCTGTCTTGGTTACTAAGTATATGCCCCAAAATCTCAAAATCGAAAAATCTTAAGTTACGTCTTGTATTGGGTCACGATTTTAGCCTTAGTTTTTGCTAAAGGTACATGTTTTTGTTTATCTTCTTCTGAAATTATGACTTCAAAAAGGTAAAATGCGTCAAATGACAAATTTGTTTTGTGGCAGCTTTTGAAGCAATGCGTGAAGTTCAACAAGCTTATTTGATCACACAGCTCGTATCTTTTGGATTGTGGTTAATGCATTGGTGAGTCGATCACCTTGTCTTGTACTACGTATATGCAAAAATCTTAAAATCGATTACAAAAGTGAGTTACGTTTGTATTGCATTCGGGCGGCGATATGTCCTTCGTCCATCTTCATCAGTCAATGTCAGTTGTCCAAACTTCCCAACCCAAAAAAAAAAAAAAAAAAAAAAAAAAAGACAGAAAAAAAATAACAAACAAAAAAAACACACAAACCAAAACCAAAAAAACACAAAAAAAAAAAAAAAAACCACACAAAGAAAAAAATCAACACATAGTCAAAGTACTTGACCAAACTCCCATCAGTCAAATGTCAGGCGTCAAACATTCAATTCAGTCAAAGTCCTCGCTCCAATAGTTCTAAGTCAAATGTACGTTAGTCACATGTGAGCCGTTTTCTATTTGCCAACAGGTTCTGATTTCACGTGGTCCTGTGCAGGAGGCCTACGTCCTTACCTAAAGGCGTTACGCGCCTCTCTACAGAAGTCCTATCTAGTTCACTCCATTATTATTACGCCAGGCGAACGCCAAACGATGGAAACAAACAGAGACGAACGTCAGATTCCTAATTGACCGAACTGGTTCAGACGCCCTACGCTTTGGCTGTCGACCTTGAGACTGTTTCAAAATCTAGCGGTGATATATAACCGCGCGTACTGTTTGCGGTAGTCGTTATTATTGTTATGCTTCCCCCTCCTGTTATTATTTGGTGGGAGCTTATCGTTACTGTGTATGTTCTACTTTTTTCCTTTTCTTTTTTTCTTCCCATTTTCTTGCCAAGATGTTGCTGTCATTTAAAAGGAAAATTTCAGGATTACGCAGGTGAGCAAAGTTTTAAAGGTTGATTTTCTTTTGCCGAAAATCTACAAAGAGCCAGATGACAATCTTGATTAACTCAGTAAAGTCATTATTATCAAACCACTAATCCAGTTCATTTTAGGTGAAAAATAGAGGGCACCGTGAAAAAAAGGTTATAGTTTGATATTTCGTAACAGGTGAATACTATATTACTAATGAAATTCTGAAAGTTCCCGGAAAAAAATCCAAGTGTCAGCAACATGTTTAAATAGTTGGTGTCGATTACACCTCCCCTTTTGATCATCGTGCAAAATATGCTAACGAGGGTTGGCTCTTGCTGAAAGCGAAATTCAATCGTACTGTAAATCTGTGTGAGTTTTTGTAAAGATAATCATAAGTTCGAAAATATAATTAATATAATATAGACAGGAAGGCATCAAAAGTATGAAAAATATTACGAAAGATACTGGATCGGATGCCGAAATCGTGCTAATTAAGTGATAATGAGTTAAGGTGGTTATAGGATCAAGACTGTCATGATCATAAGTAAATTTAAGGCTTAGGTATTGTTGTCTATCATATATGCACTGGCACGCCATACTCATGAAGAATCAAATGTGCTTGACGATACCTGCAAAGAAAGTCCTTCGCCACATGTAATCAAGAATTTGAGAGGATTCTGACCTCGAAGAGGTGTTTCTTCAGAAGAAGCTACACGATGTGTTGCACAGCTTGCAGCAAATATGTGAACACATGAAGGGTTTCCAATACGGAACAGCTAAGCTGTGGAGATACAATATTTTGAGCTGTGCAAATAATGAGACTTGTCGTGCAGAGCAAACAGGTGACTGGAATCTAGGTATGTAGTGAAACAGATGCTCCCTACCTGCATGACTGCTAGCGACATCTTGCCTACGCCAATCAGCCCACCTCTAGTGCAGCAGATGAAGAGCTTCCCTTAGATGGTCCAGTGCATGTTTGTGGAGTGAGGTTACTTCACAATCCGACACTCATGAATTTTTTGGTAGCTGGGTGTGCGTATGAACATGACGATAGAAAAAGTTGAGAGGGCCATGGAAAAACCTCAGGAAGGCCTCTACTAGCGGACGAGGAATTTCCGAAGCACCCTCTGCTCGTTGGGTCGTCGCTGCCTCTGGACAGTTTGCACTGTGCAACCCCGCCTTGAAATACTGTGCTCGGGTGTTGTCCATGAAACATCAGAGCAAACACAAGAGCTTCGATCATCTATACAAGTGAAAGAACAATCATGATGTGGACACTTTCATTCAGTGGTTCTCATGTACTAGCCTTTTTGAAAAGACAGCCTTCCAGCATGCTGTTCAGCTATCAACTGTGTGATTGAGACGATTCTGTTCAACCGTGACAATGCATTCTGTGTTAGGAGTGGCAAAGAGAACAAGGTGAGCTTGTAGTGAAAAACCAGGTGAATTCTCTAGCTTCTATGAACGGTCCAGTGAAGATCAGGAGGAAAAGAAGTGGTGTCAGCACAGCAGATGCTTAATTGCATTCTTTCCATGTGATCGGTCACTGATGTAGCATACATACATGAAGTATGAACTTGCCTCCTTGACCACCTCACTGTTTGATGATAGCTCCTTGCGTCCCTTCTTCCACCTGGGTCTAATGACTTGCCTCCACGATATGGTCTATGTAATCGATGGAGGCCATCTACTCCACAGCGTTTTGTGGCCATGTCTCAAAACTTATGAAGAGATTTGTGTGATACCATAGTCACCTACATGGAAAGAAGGACAAGTGGTTTTGCTAGTTATGATGGCTCGCTGTCTACAAAGTCTGAGGAAACATAAAAGAAGAGCAGCAAAGATACAATCTGCTAACATTGACGTAGCCTGACATATCAAAGGCCACAGGAGTCAGGCTGATTTTTAGTGGAACCAGGCACAACAAGCAATGGCTACACAAACCAATATCTGTGAAAGTCTCGAGCTGCTGAACATTAATGTAAAAGAAGGGCAGACAAATGATACAGACACTCTGATGGATTGCATCCACGCCATTCGTCACGTTGCAGAGAGTCATCAAAGTGTGTGTATGGAGACCAGGCACTGAATATCTCTTGTGATGCTAGTGGCCAGAAATGTGTCAACATTGCGGAATATAAGCTCCATCTAGATACACCAAGACCAGCAAGTGTTGGAGTCTCTGCTACCAGAAAGCTGTTGGACATTTGAAAGGAACGCTTGCTGTTTCTGCTATGCTGTAAAAGGGTCTGTGGACAAACATGGACCATACAACAAGGGGAAACAGAAAGAGGTACAAAGTAGCTCAAATATAATGACAAATCTGGCACAAACTTGGCAGTTTTCAAACATCGGCAGATGCAGACGCAGAGGATATTGCGAAGCTGGCGAATAATTTTTGCTGTGTATCTGATGGTGCTTCCACTTTCAACGGCCTGGACAGTTTCAGACTGGCATCATTCAAGAGAAAGAATGCCAAAAGGTTGGCAAGTGGGATTTTTCAAATGGCAAACTAACACACGTAGCGCTGCTTTCGTCAGCATCTTCAGAACATATGTCAGGGTCCAGCAGTGGTTGGAAAATGACATTATCCACCAAATGGGGGTGGCCCTTTTGTAACATGGTTCACTTCGGCCTGTGCCCACAGAGTGCTTCAGTGCCTGATAAACTGTTGGCATCGTCTCAATGTGGCTAGCAAGGCTGGCTGACGGCTAGTTGTAGGCTGTCAACGTGAGGTACGGCCTTGCTCCTCCTTTGAAAACTGCATGGGACTGACCTGCACAACGCCCGGGAACTTACTGAGTTCTTGGAAGACTGATGAAAAGAATGGCAGGATAATGGCAGCCAGGAAGTTGAGAGACAATGATAATGGGAGAGCTGCACAACAATTTACAGTAAATGATGCGAATATTGCTTTCTGCCACTTTCAAAAAAAAGAAAAGAGAAGAGTTAATTTGGGATTTAAATGTTAGAACCAAACCAAATCAATGATGTTCCATAAAACAACCAAATAGTTTTTAGTTTCTTTGTTTGCTATTTGATTTTGAGTAGAAAGAAACGATTTTCAGTAAATGTGTGTTTATTACATCGTACATGATTGTGCTTCTGTCAAAGCCTTAAGAGCTATTCCCGAATAATTATTTTTCTATTTTCTTTTCTTTGGGGAAGCGGTTTTTTGCCACCCAAAAGCATTTTGCCTTTTTTAATCGGCGTGTTAAAAAACAAAAAAAAATTTTTTCGTTTTATGGGGATTTTTGCGATGAGATTGTGTCTCGCGAGTTTTTCATTTTGGAAATTTCACCGTTTTGGACCAGACTTTTCTTGTTTCTGAAAATCTAATTTCTTGCCCATTTGTCCTGGCTTACTCCATTTTTTTTAGGTCAAAGGCAGAGGGCAACCCAATTACAACGAGGTTTCACGTTGAAAAATCGGTGTTACTCCAACATCGTCAAAAAAAATCGCAATTTTTCGCATTTTCAGATTTTTTGCGATTTCGTAATGTCGTTGGTGGGCCCTTTGGGACCCTTTACACAGGGACATTTATCGTCATGAAATCGGTAATTTTGGTTTGAGAAATTCTTGTTTTTTTTTGTTTTTTGCTTTTGGCTTGTCTGTTTTTTGTACCAAGTTACTCTTGCGCTGGTGCTGTGAGAGCGCGACCTCAGTCTGCGCGGCGCGCTCAGTAGCGGGCGTGGAGCGCGTGTGGCTCGGGCGCGGGGTGCGCGCGCCATTCCACTGGGCATTGTATTTTCCTTTGGGGCAGGTCAAAGATTGGCAGACTTCTACATTTACGTGGCCAAGCACAAAGGCAACAAGAAGTAAGTCGAACGTTACTGCGTTGCTTCTTTTACATGACCCAAAATATACTTTACCAATCAGTTGAGAAGCAGGCAAATGGTGATGTTTTCACCCACCCACCCAACAAAGCAAGATATCAATGTGAACATGCGCTCGTAATCGGCACATCACAAAATAATGTGCAAAATACTCACATTGTGAGCACGCACACGCACGCATGCGCACGCACAGGCACACAACACACCACACACACACACACACACAGACACCACATGTACACACACAGCACCAGGGGCGGACCAGAGTGGATTCATAAGGGGGGTGGGGGGGGTTCTGTGGGGAATCAGAGAGCTGCATAGGTCCTGGGCTTAAAGGTGTTAAGTGGGCCAAGGAGCAAAAAGAAAAAAAATGTTTGCAAGGTAGTGATTATTAAAGCAAACATTGAGCCATTTTCTTACTTTTTACCCTTGTATAAGTACATGCTTGGGGCAAAAGGGGGGGAGGGGGGGTTCCGGAAACCCTGGAAACCCCCAATATACTGCGTAACACATTGGGACCGTGCACAACAAAGAAAAGAAAGAGGGACATTACGCAAAACAATATAGTATGTGGTGGAGTGGTGGTGGTTAGCATTTTATCAGATTCATGTATTGTAAAGAACACTGTTTTTGTCAGATTCATCTATTAGTAATTTCACCAGCTAGAAGAATATCACCCTCAGGTAAAAAAAAGAAAAAGATATTTCATCAGATTCCTGTATGGATTGAACATGTACATGTATATAGTGAACCAAACTGTTATATTCATCAGAGTCAGGTACATGGTAGTATTTTACCGATGCCAGTAGTGTCTCACACACAGGTGTCAACTACATCTGAGCACAATGCGCTTATCACGAGTCTGATCTGAAGCGGGTAGCTGAAAATAAGGAAGTTTAGGTCGTGGTGATTATGAGTGGCTCTTGACAGTCAGCACCGGTTGTAGTAATGTGAATTCGACTATACAACTCCTTTCAAACGATGGGCTGCTTAGCCTAAAGGACATGCTACTAACCGTGTTGAATGCTCTAAGACGCAGTCATTGATAGTGGGCCGAACCTTTACAGTATAAAGATAAGATGAACATCTGAACGACGTAAGAGGTTCTGCCTACTATCACCCGGACTCTGTGGGATGGCTCTCTGAACAAAGTAATACGCTATGGTCTGTGGAACAGTTCTCTGTGTGGAGACCAGTACGTGACGCTCTACATGGTGGAGCACACAAGGAATAAGTCTGGTGACCAACCATCGTGTGGTATGCGCCTCTGCAGCTCATGTGACAGTGGAGGTCAAGGCCGTCAGTGGCTATCAGAACATGTGAGAAAAGAAAACTAGATTTTTGTTTCGGTTTCTTGTAATATCCGGCTGACGAGTTTTTACTTTGTCTGTTAAAGCTTGCCTCAGACAATCCGACCAAATTGGAGTGAGACTGGCGTGTGACCGTTTCCTCCGTTTTCGTTTGTTTTGACCTTAAAGTGAAGTAGAAAGAATATCACCAAATGACCAAATCTTGTGACCAGGTCGGGGGAATTGGCGACTGCCAAATGTGGGAAAAACAACCAATTACTCGGTGATATATAGTCCACGTCCACTTGTTTGTGTCGTTTCCCGGCTATGCCTGTATTCTATCTTGTGGTCAAGTGTCGTAACTTTCAGACAAGATTTTGAAAAGTGTGGTGTCCAGTTTGATATCAGTTGGATTCAATAATGACGTCTATCAGATAGTTTCAAAAGTGAATTTATACGTCATTTTCTTAAACTCTGTTCATTCTGTTATTTTTCTTCAGGGCCAGTGGAAAGAAGCTTGCGTTCCAGAGACTGTCATTTCCTAGTAGACTCAAAAGAGATTAGTGTATCTATCTGCTGTACATAGAATGCAGTCAAAAGTACTTATGTAGCCAAACGAAGGGTGAAATAGGCTACACTAAAACAGTTTCGTTAAATTTTATTTTTGTTCTTCAAAGCACACAACACATGACGGAGGTGAAGGCATGCCCCTCATTCTCTGGCACAGGGAAATTTCTGCCACGAAATCGGAACGTTCATTTTTTTTTTATTTACAAGCAATACTTCTAGAGGATATGTGGACATTATATAACCTAATTGTTAGTAATTTGCGTTGGCAAAAAAATATTTTATTGGTCATTAGGTGTGAAGAAATGTCTCAAATTAGCAATATGGTTCAATAAAACGTGACGCGTTTTGAAAGAACATGGTATGAAATAGAGATCATACAAACGGAATTAAATGGCTAGTTACATGTCACGGAGGAGAAGTGGCTCAACGTGTGGGAAGGAGGATGGGACCAAGGAACCTTTACTGCTGAAACCTAAAGATAACAGTTTACCAATGTCAGCATGTGTGTGTCTAGGATAAGAGCTGATAAAGAAGTTTACCTGCACCGTTCCAAGCCCTATTTACCAACCTATTAGAGTAATTTTAGGCTCTGGTAGCTGTGTTTCCAGACCATTAATAGATCGATTGTGTTGGTGTATTAAATTTTCATGAACACTATAGCTGTGTATCTGCGTGCTGGATGAAAACTCGATCGATCTTTCTGTATATTCCCACCAGACTGTTCACTATTCAATATATATAAAAAATGATACTTCGCACACTGAGCCATTTTTATGAAGCGTTTCGCACAGCACGAGTCCTGATAATGGAAGGAAAACACATGAGCACCACTAGATATATAATAATAATAATAATAATAGTGAACATTTATATAGCGCACATGTCCTCCACCCAATGTGGTAGCCTCTCATGCGCTTAACAACAACAAAAATTAAGATAGCAACAAATTCAATCACAACAACACGAAATAAATCGCTCCGCACATGCACATAGGCATACAATTACACACCCCAACTCACACATACACGCACGTCCCAATCACACACACAGCACCACACACATAACACACACACACACAACACACACACACTCCGTTACCATCACCACCCTCCCCCCACTACCAAAAACACACAATACAATAATACAATCAGTTGAACAAAGCTATCAACACACGTGAGCACAACCACTCTCTCTCTCTCTCTGCTCTCTCTCCTCTCTCTCTCTCTCACTTCTCTCTCTCTCCTGATCTCTCTCTTCTCTCTCGCAAAATAAGCGACGGCAATGCATTCAACACACATGTGAAACTTATGTCTATGGGTGACGGAGGGGCTCCATTTTTCTCAGTGTGTGTGTGAGAATATGAGTCCCAGAAGTAATGGTGGCCTAAAGGTGGCAATTGTATGCCTTGAAACAGGTGGTTCTTGAGAGCTTGACTTGCAAACATGTCCAAGGACCTGGATATGTGCGGTATTTCACGCGTGGATTCAAGTCGAGTTCCATAACCGGCATGGTCGTCCCGGAAACATGGAAAAAGGAGCGCTCACCACAACAGTGTTTGTTGTGTTGTACTAGGAACAACAGGAGAGTATATCTTTGGAATTATGTAAGATGACCGCTAATCTGCTCTTGATCGGAGTATAGACATGAAAGCATGTCAGAAATGTAGCTCGCGGGCATTTCCACAATATCAAAACATATATAATGATCATATGACTGTTCGTGAAAATTTTGTAGTCAATACGTCTGCTTTTGGTATGGAAAAACGAGATCATGAATGTGCGAGTATATAGCGATGTGGTTCTACAATATCATCATTAATACTTATAAAAACCTTGAGGTACAAGTCTGGCAGCAGAGTTCTGGATTCCTTTTCTTTGAAGCTTTGTCAATGATGCGGGGTTGGGGGCAGCCATACAAAAGCAAAATTTTACAATAAATCTAATTAGAAAAAAAATATAAAAAGTGCAAACTAGTATTTAATAGTCCATCTATAGAACAGGAGATGTGCGATTTCGACCAATGCCGATCCTGTCCAGCTCACAGTATGCGGACCGAACAGATAGTTTGATTACTGTGAGTCAAAACATCCTGTCATATCTCTGATGGGAGATTGTGGAAGCCAAAGATTTTGAGAAGCAGAAAGTCGAGAAAAAGGTATTTGTAGTGTCAATCAGACTCTGAGATGGAATGTCCGGATTTGGGTACTGATAGTTTTTCCTAGATGTGAGATATTACGTTCGGATGATAAGGGCCTCCGCTTGTGTCGTCATGTTCAGTTCAGTTTGTTTAGGTAGCATCCATGATTTGATTGTGTCTGCGAAGGCAGGAATTCGATGCTGAAGATATCGAAGAAGAATGTAGCTGTGGGGAACAGGCTCTTGTTGGAGGTTGTAGGTAACATCAGCAAAAGGGATCTGAGAACAACTGAATGAGAATCGTGTATACATAATTTATCGCGATTCAGGGGGTCTTAGTAGTTACATGATATATGTGAGGATACTTCGGGGTACCACGTCATTACTGAGCCTTGAGGCCACCCACATGTGAGGCCAACATATCTTCGACGAAGATGCCAGTTCCATATTGCATGAGACAGACTTGGAGTTTGACCAGCAGAGGTAAGACGTACGAAACCATGAAGAGCACATGTCGTGGCTTGATTATTCCATAGGTCTGCATTTGAAGCTCTTTAAGGAGGGGATATGGTAGTCAATAGTATTCAAAAGTAAGGCGAAAGAATTCTCCCAAAACATTAATTATTACTCAATGCTGTTCACCAGAGCACAATGCTAAGGAAAATAATGTGTCATAGTTACTTTGCATACAGTCGCCGGTTTCAGTGCGGTGAAACGGCCCTGTTACCCAGTCTATTGTGAACTATAAAAAATCTGATGAGTTGAGCTCTCATGATGCTAGCCTAGGAAATTGATGACAATACAAATATAATTGTTTCTCGATTGTGATTTGTTATATTGAAATATAAAGGTTAAAATATAGGCTATAATTAGTTCCTTGAGAGTTGCTTTGGCGGTCAAGGGCTTGCATTTTTCTTAGAGTGGCTTGACTTAATGCGCTAGTTTGAACATCTAAGACGAATCCCGAAATATATAGGCAAAGCCAGGATTGCTCAGTATGAGGGGTTGTCTGACCAATATGGGTGAGAGTTCTAGGGATGTTCACGGTTCCATCAAGATACTCTATGAAAGTCTTACGTCTGGGCGTCAGTATCGATTCAAGTGGGTATATAGGAAGTGCAATGTTGTGAGGTTGAAGTGAAGTAAAAGTCTTTTCTTTTGGGGTTGTAGCTTTTACGAAGATGTATTTTCTTTAATTTCAACAGGTGCAGTATCCCATCTGATGACATTTCACCGTCCAGGAGTCTAATCTCTGATAGAAGGAATCAACAATCTGAGCATTCTGTTGAAAAGGAAACACACTGTGAGCGTGCTGTGTTTAAATGGTCCAAATGTCAGGAATTGCCTGTGATTTTTACAGGATGTATATGCTGACGTCATTATTACGTTCATCATATCCACCTTTAAAGCAAATTTATTAGAAGATCCGTGGAGCATAGACAGCGAAATATCACCACCCCAAATGCTAAAGCAATCAAACAATTAACTGATTTTCTGTGATTTTTTAAAGTACATTCATGATTTTGTGCAGTCATGCCGTCCATTAACACGAAAACGACACAAACAAGTGGACCAATACTGTAGTTTTGTTACGGCACACGGCCACATCTAATTGAATGAAGTTTACAAATGAATATTATTCCAACTAAAAGGTTGGACAGTGTGAAGGGGGCTTTTATCCTGTTGTTTGTTAATAGCATAATTGCAAAATATCGATTGGCCTGTTATAATGTAGATCAACTTTGATGGAAGATTATTAGGGTATTAATAACTCCTTTCAGTTTTGGAGATTTCTCCATTGCCATTCTTATGCAAGACATTTTCTTTTGAATTATATTTTATTAGGATTGGCCTGTTTTTGAATGCTGTTGGAAATGCTGTCGTTGTAATGTACAAGTAGGGGAGAGTCGGGCAGGTAGGATAACATTTTTGTCTTTTTGATCTCAAGCACACACACATTAGTGACGGCATCTCAAATCTTTCCCAACAAATCTTGAATCCTTTCTCAGGGGTG
Source organism: Phymorhynchus buccinoides (assembly GCA_017654935.2). Classification (NCBI taxonomy): domain Eukaryota; kingdom Metazoa; phylum Mollusca; class Gastropoda; order Neogastropoda; family Raphitomidae; genus Phymorhynchus; species Phymorhynchus buccinoides. Next base: position 7,797,688 of record JAGGCT020000035.1, read on the forward strand.
GGGTGGGGAGAGGGTCAATCTGCATCTTTACCCCCATTTCCACCAAACCCTAAACACAGCACTAATTTAAAGGGGAAAAGAGGATAAAAAGGAAAAAAAAGTTTGGCTAGTATGAGACGACTTTTATTGTGTTAACTGACTAACACCAACAAGCCTGAATGTACAAAGAGTTCGCAGTCCGCAGATGTGACTGAAAGCCGTTTTATTTTATAAATTCCCAACTGTATGGCTATAAAATAGGGGATCACTGTGAATACGCTCCCACTGCCTGGTTTTCCATACTTAACCTTCCCACCTTCTGCCCCCTTATTTTCACTTCCCAATGAGGTGGGAAGTAAAGAAAGTTGGCTTCATTCTTTGCAAGTTGGTAGACTGCGACGTTGTCACTCTTTGTGACATTTAAGGCTTTTTGCTAACATCGTGATTCTTTTGGCCAGTCATTGAAGGAGGACAAGTTTGCAATGACCCGAAGGAAACTATAAACGAACCAGCGATTTATCAGAAAGAACAAGCGTGCCGTAGGCAATCCAGGAGAAAACCAGTACAAATGCAGTAAGTTGTGCGGCGTGGGTGTGTGTGTGTGTGTGTGTGTGCGTTCAGTGTTGTGTGTGGTGTGCGTGTGCGTGCGCACGTTGCCGCTTGTGTGTTTCTGTTTTAAACACTGTCAATACACTATTTACCTGTGTTTACATTAGTGTTCCTTTGGTCAAGAAGTAGGTTTATATTCTCATTTCATGTTCGGTGTGTGTTTGTAGGTTGTGTACATACATGCATCTCTCTCCTCTCTCTCTCTCTCTCTCTCTCTTCCTATAATATATATATATAACTATATATATATTATATATAATATATATAATATATATATTATTGAGGTCATTATAAACTGACATTGAACGTATACGTATTCTAAAACTGGACATTTTGACAACTGAAGATTTTTCTTTCATGCTATTTTTAGCCCTAATTTGGATACCATCTGCAGCCAGTTAGCCCTCCCTAGTCATGTCTATTAGGTTTTTAAATTAAAAATTCACAGAACATTATTATTTGTTCATTTCTACATAAGAGTTTTCATAAGATTTTTACTATTTTGGTTTAACTTTTTGCTTGGTTTTGCTTTTATTGTGGATTTGGATTGATGCAGAGAGGACACATTCTCTTTGTAGAATGTTATGTGTTTGCTTGAGTGCTTGGCCATCCCTGGACAGTACAAGTTTCAGCAGGCCAATTCATGATAAAACTGCTGAGATCTTCTCAAGATCGAAACGTCTGTCACTTTGCATAAGGCACTGTCCCCCCCTGGGGAATAAAGTAAATATATGCACATTTATATAACTTTTTAATTTTTTAATTGTTTTTAATTTTTTACATTTTTATTTTTGAACACGAACATTACTCAAAGTTAAGTAGTTAACTGGTTTGTTTCGTGAGGTTCACACAATATAAGATCATTGGACACAGAAAAAGCTTTTATCGACAAAGCAAACTATATATATATATATATATATATTATTACAACTTATTTGAAACTGCATAACAATGAAATAGTCGAAATAACACAACTCCGAACTGTAGGATTAGGTCTGTTTTAGTCTATTTAAATATTGTCCAAATTTTCGTTATACACCCGCATGACATTTTCTTCGGATCATTACTAATACTATACGTATATAATATATATTCAGTGATATGGGCAAGTTGCCTTATACTCATAAACAGTCCAGTGTCCAGGTGTCCAGGATCTCTCTTCCTTCTCGTCTCCTCTCTCTCTCTCTCTCTCCTCTTTCTTATACTCTCGTCCTTCTTCCTCTCTCTACTATATGACTATCTCCAGAAATCCTTTAACGTGTCATTCTCTGAAATAGCAACCCTATTATTACAAATACACCAATAGATCCGAGGAAAAATGATCTGTGATAACTATCATCAGACTTTTGTGCTTGTGTAAAGAATCCATTCCCGATATACTAACTATACTATATTAACGTATAATCGAAAGTCTGTAATTATCTTCGTTCATTTAAAACAAACAAACAGATATAGAGGCTATAGTTATGACGTCACATAGATGGCATACAATATGTCCTCTAAAAAATATCTAGCTGTCCTAGTCATTAGATCCCGATCAGCACTCACTTTTATGCACATATATAATTTGGATGTATTTCCTGTACAAAAATACACTTGTGTTCACCTATACAGTATTTTAAGACAGCGAGGAATCACCCCCATATTTAAATCAGGAGATTCGTTCTGACTCCTGTAATGTTAGAGTTATTCCCATTGTCCCATGTCCGTGTCTGCTTATCAAAAACAATTAGAAAGTCACATGAACAAACACATTCTTAATCATTTTGACCACTTTCATCTTTTTCATCCGTGTCAGTCTGGTTTTCGAACAAAACACTCTTGTCAAACAGCTCTTACAACTATTGTTGATAAATGGCTTACTAATATCAATAACAATGAAATAACTGGTGCTCTAATAGTTGACTTTGTTAAAGCAATTGATGTTGTAGACCATTCTCTTCTGCTTAAAAAACTAACATTATATGGATTGTCTTGTAACACAATAGAAGTTATATCATAATTTTTAATGGAGAGGAAACAGGTGGTGGCTTTTAACGGCCACGTGTCTTCGTCTAGAACAACAAAGTATGACATTCCTTAGGGTTCCGTCTTAGGACCTTTGCTTTTTTCCGTTTATATCAACGACTTGCCTCTAGTTCTAAGTACGTTGTGCAATTTGTTTGCTTACGATGCAACGCTACACACTAATCACTCTAACTATTATAAAACTATGAAGTCAGCTATTACGATCAAATTTGATACATGAAACAAGCATTGACAACGAACTCATAAAACTATCGCGCGCAGAATTTATTTAACCACATGAGCCTGCATCATATGTATGTACAACATGACAATTTATGATTTCTAACAAACACTAGACAAAAACGTCAGAATCTTCCTCTCGGCTCTTTAACTCTGTCCTCTATTAACTGGTAACATTGTTGAGGGAAGTAAAGCAGTCATAAAATACTTGGCGTTGCCATGTGACAATAATCTTTCTTGGTGCAGTCAGATCATGCTATCTAAGGTCATGTAATCGTCTGTTTAACACATAAAAAAGATCCTATCAGTTGTCTCCAGAGAGAAAATAAATACACACTTACTTAAACCTCCACTTCGCGTAAGATCACTATGTTCAACTCGTTTATTGAATCCCTCATTGACACTGATGCCTTCAACTATTTGGGATGTTGCAAGTCGACAATACTTTAAAACCTCATGATGTCACTAGTCTTCATAGACGCCGGCATTTCATTAAGTTAGTTCTTCATTAAATCTTTTACATTAACAGCTAATGATTAACAAAGCCTTGGACAATACTACCTTTCAAGTTAAAACTAAAATTCAACAAAGCTGTCTTCATATTCAAAGTTTTATCAGGCAATGTTGTCCGTCACCATAGTACTTACCAATATGTTTTGTTGTCAATGATCAACGCCATGTTCAGATACTCATGCTGCTTTTGCCTAGAATCGACCTTTTCAAAGCATATGTTTAGCTTATTCTGGCGGGGCCATGTGGATTGCCATATTGGGCAATCTCGAAATTGGAACAAGCTTTAATTCTTTCAAAAAAACCTATCGAACATTTCTAATGACCGAATTTTATAATTAAATTCTATAAAATGTTGTTCATATTATTAAACCTTCTCCCAGACTCCACCACCTGTTTCCTCAAGATACCCGATGTGAATGTAACTTTGCTTTTGTCCTTTTTACTTCTCGACAGGAAATTTGCGCGCGCGCGATCGCTGCGTGTGTGTGTGTGTGGTGTGTGTGTGAGTGTGAGTGTGAGAGAGAGAGGGAGAGCAGCGAGGGGAGAGAGAGAGAGGGAGAGAGAGAGAGGGAGAGGAGAGATTTAAAATGTGTGTGTGTTGTGGGTGTGTGTGTGTGCGTGCGTGTGCGTGTGTGTGTGTGTGTGAGCGTGTGCGTGTGCGTCTGCGTGCGTGTATTTGTAACGTGCGTACGTGTGTGTGTGCGTGCTTCTAATGGGTAACTTTAATTTCAATGTGTTTGATGTTTTTTTCATGGTTATTTGATAAGTATGAATTTTGCATGTGTATGCTTTTTCACTTTCATTCTTTTTTAAAATGTTCCATTTATAGTTAATGGTGGTTATTGTTTTTTTCTTCTCCTTTTTCATTTTTTTATGAGGTCTGGATGCAAACAAGCCTGTATAGTGTTTAGTACTTTTCCCTTCAATAAATAAAGGTTTCGTTCGTTCGTTTCGTTCGCTCTCTCCTATCTCTCTCTCTCTTTCTCTATCTCTCCTATCTCTCTCTCTCTCTTCCTCTCTCTAACTCTCTTTATGGGTTGTGTGGGCACGTGTGCGTGCGCACGCGCTTGTGTGTGTGTGTTTAAACTGAATTCATATTACCTGTGTTTACATATGTTTTTTTTGTTCCAACGGAAAAGGGGTTTTTGAGTCTTTATTTCTCATGTTATATCTGTTCGGTTGTGTGTGTTTGTGTTGTTAGGGGAGGCTTATTGATATAGTACATGTCACGCAATTTGTACCACATGGTTTCCTACCAAACTGTAGAAGATTGGGGGTTAATATTTGTTTGTGAAGTTTGGACAGGGGAAGGGAAGTGTTTTATCACAACAAAAATGCAACGAATCGGAACACTCTTTGCAAGACAAACGAAATTTCATTTTGGCAGCATCTGATGTAATATTAGGTAACGCTTTTTTTGTTTTGGTTATTCAGCGCATACATGCAAAGATCAAAACTGGAAAATATCACTTTAAAGTCTTTAAGTTCTTAGGGTCAATGTTGTCCAGTTTGTAAAATTAAAATATTCAAAGGAAAAAATAATTGGGCCATAGTTATGCAATTCGTACCACTGTCACGTAATTCGTACCTCCTTCGTCTTTTCAACGGCGCAGCGTCAAAAATGCAATCAGGAGCCTGTTTTACGCGACATCAAACTTTTGATGAGAAAATGAAATAAGAATTATTTTGACGTCACAGAGACTAACTGGAAACATTTAGAAGAGAGAATGGTATATAGCTAAAGCCAAGTCACGAGCATCATACAGTTGAATTAGTGCTATTAACCCACTGGTACGATATCAGTAACTTGGTGGTACGAATTCCGTAACAGGTCTTGTAATCCGTACCTTTTGAAGAAAAAAGTATTTTAACTTTTAAGCTACAAAAGTACAAACATTATCCTTATAATTATAGTATATAGTTACACTAGCCCTCTACCAGTAGTATCCACATTGAAAGCTTCATAGCTTTTGGATTATCTGCCCTTGAGATAGAGATCTCTATCGTTAGGGGGTACCGATTCAATAAGTGTCCCCTACATGCATACATGTATGTATGTATGTATGTATGTAGTTATGCACGCATTGTACGTATGTATGTATGTATGTGATATGTATGTATGTATGTATGTATGGTATGTATGTATGTATGTGTATCATGTCTTATTTACTACTCAATCATACTAAAATATTATCTTATTTTGTACAAGGAGGTATTTCTAATTCTATTTTGTCAGTTGTTAGATTCATGTACGTATAAAATAAATCAGGGATGTTAAGCACCATCATTTTGCTTCTCTCTCTCTCTCTCTCTCTCTCTCTCTCTCTCTCTCTCTCTCTCTCTCTCTCTTCTCTCTCTCTCTCTCTTCTCTCTCCAGTCATATGGGACTAGTGCTCTAATCAATTAAACTTATTACAGTGTTGCCAGTGTCCCAGTCCTCTCTCTCTCTCTCTCTCTCTCCTCTCTCTCTCTCTCTTCTCTCTCTCTCTCTCTCTCTCTTTCTGGGCCAGAGCAAAATTCATATGGGCATTACACCCCCAAAAATCTAAAATCATGTTAATCACTAGGCAAAAGAAGCAAAACTTAAAAAATAAATTAAGAACACCTACCATCCATGAAAAGCCTCTAGAAGACGTTATCCTAAAACACTCTGGAAAATGTTACAGCATTGTTTCCTACTATACATAGACACAGTACATAAACTCTATCTATGTAACCTACCTTTTATGTCACATTCGTCACGATAAAGTGAGCGCACACACTTTTATTTCCCAAAAATCGGTCTCCTGGGGCAGATTTGCACTACAGCCACCATTGAATCTCACCAAAAATGATTTTTGTGGGATTATCCATTAGGCGTGACGTCATTCAGGGTAAGCATGTGTTCTTGTTCTGTGATTGTGGCTAACAAGTGCGATAACATAACTTTGAAAGGGTCAATGCCCCAAATCAAACTGCTTTTTAAATTATTTCAGTTGTTTCGAATTCTGATGAGCCTACTAAACTATCCCAACAAATTTTAACCAAAATTAAATGAGGGTAAATAGATTAAATCTCGTATTAAATATGCACTATTTTTTTCACGCATTTTTTCCGCTTTGGGCTTTTTTGAGCCTAGAGTGACTTCAGTGAATAGTGACGTCATTGAAAAAATAAAGATGCCCTTTACAAAAAAAAGTTTCTCATCAACACAAAAAATAATAAGTAAAATTGCATCAAAACCTTCACTGTGTTTAAGTTGATCTGACTATTATGCTTTATGAAACATTTTAGTTTGTTCGAAGGCGTACTAATAGAGTAGACTTTGTTGCCAAGATAAACATTAGATATGGAAGTAAAATAATGCAAAAATCATGGTGAAATTTAAAGATTATGTGTGTATTTTTGTTCAGTTGTTTGTGTGTACAATAACAGTGAGAGAGCATGTGTTACGTTTCGCATTAGCACAGCAATCATTACAGAGGACAAAGAAGACGGAAATAACTTTAGGCCTAAGGCTTACAGAAACAATCAGCCTAGAGCTTCGCAGATGGCAAATATTACACACCTAAAGATACGAACTGTCATATGCCCCATGCAGGGGTATTGCCTGATGTGCTCAGAATTATTTTGGAAAATATGTAGATTTGTCACACAATACAACCGCTACACACAAAACACACAATGGCACATTACGCGCACACACACACACCACACACACACACACTCAGACATACACATACACCACATACACACACACACACACATGTTTATGACTCAATCTCAATGTTTTGCTTAACATTTCAAGTTTTTATGGCATAACCCTTGACTGTACTAATTCCTTTTTAGTTATGCCGTTTTTTTAAAAAGGACAAAACGTTGACTATGTCATTGAAATTTTTCAATGCAAAAAGTTATAGGGGAGGGGGTGGGGAATTCGCATGTTTGCCAAATTGGCCTAAATAACTTCACCTTTGTTTCTTCTTTTTTTGGGTGTGGGTCGTGGGGACGGTAAGGTAGTTTGGGGTGGGGGTATGCATGGAATACTGCAATTAAGTAGTTTTCAAATATGCGAGTCAATAATCTGCTTTTTAATTATGTATGCCTGCCTGAGCATAGTCATATTTCAATTACAGTCATGCCTTTGGCTGGGAGGTACCGTCTACCTTACCCCCTCCCATCACATCTTAGCGCCCGTCTTCCTATGTGTTATTGTGGTGATACGCGTTCACACAAATTTGAAGCGATTCTGTCAAGCAAAAAATTGTGAAAGGTATGACTAAAACACAAGTAGTAGCACCCTACCATTTCCAAGGTCTACATATCATATTCTTGACTTTGATCTTGATCGGTACCCCTATTAATCAGCATACTATAACAAGCCAATTCACCCACATACCAGGTTGAGACTAGGTCCAACGATGTAGAAGAATGATTGCCCCCGGAATAGAAAGTTTATGTTTCAAGGTACGCAGTGTACCATGGGTCAGACAACGTGTGTATTGAGTGCAGGGATGTACTTACCTCTGAGTGTGAGCCCATACAATATACACAACATTTCAAGCGGTTCTGTCCAGCCGTTTACGATATATTTTGCTTTAAAACTTTTTATATTTCTATTTATTCATATTTATGACACAAAAAAACACTATAAATCAATAGTTAAGAACTAAACAGTAAACTTAACGAGAAAAAAATTCATCATTTACCTGAGATAAGAGTAGGATATATTTGAGCACCAACTAATAATAATTAAAAATGTTACCACGCAAGAACATGTATGTAATAATAATAATAAAAATAATTTTTTAATAATATAAAGAGAAAAACATGTCCTCACCGACAACAGCAAACAAACAAACTAAAACAAATTACATCCATCATCAAAATGTCCTGGATCAAACATTTATGTATGTCACAATATAAATCATGTCGTGCAGGTTAGTCACATACTAGACACAGTGTAATAGGTGAACATGCAATATTAACATATTATTTTACAATAGTGACCATAGTCTTCTTTCAGTATACCCAGTCATGCAATTATTTAAAGAGACAGACAGTAGCGTTCATAACAATATGCTTGTTTGCATTGAACGTCAATTTGGTTCCCATTGCAACCAATGAGTATCTTTTTCTAATTTTATATACTTTCTTTCAAATTTTCAGTATCAATACACGACATAATTGACAAATTATTTTCATTTTAAAGTAATATGTTAGCCAAAAGACAGATATAAATCATATTAAAAAAGAATAAGCAGTTTTTTTGTCCCATCAATATCCAAGGATTACAAAAAGATTCTGTCAGATGTAAGTTTGTTGCCAGTGACACATTTGCCTCTTTGGACTTAGATAGTTATATAACCATGGTACAGAAGTTGACATGTTCACATTTGTACCACAACATGTGGCGATGCTTATGTCCTTTATCCATTGTCACAAAAAGTACATCAATCACTTGACAAACCCCATTTTTTTTGTTTTTATATCATAATATGTTGTTATGACCTACAAGCATTTATGAATAATTTTTAGCTTGGAACCATTTAAGCTAACAGTCACTTCTACTGATGTATGTGCATACAAAAACACGACTTCCATTTATGATTCTGTGTACTAGTCATTTAGTTATAAGCCATTATCACAAGGGATCTTTGATGTGTTCACATTCATATCAAAATGTCATATATATTAGATTTCGAGCCCTTCTATGTAGAAAACCACAATAGTTTCTGACTTAATAGAGAAGTTATGTACGTATGTGTTTGACAAATGTTACTGATGTTAGGTGTGTTGATAAAATCTAACATTGTCACCTTATAGCCAGCACATAAAAAAAAAATCAAAAATATATTCAGATTATGTTTCTCTTTTAAATATGCATACGTAAGAATTGCCCACTTCATCAACATAAATGTGCAAGAACATAAAACATTCCTTTGTTTATTTTGTATATTGCACCTTTTTCCAGTTTTAAACACGAAAAATTGTATTTTTTATAAAAAACACAAAAAAAAAAAAAAAAAAAAAAAAAAAAACAATGATTCAGTAAGTAATCGGCAGAATTGTTAGCATACATTTGTAATATAAAATGTCTTATAGGCTTCAAGCACATAAGCCCAAAAGGGATTACATTTTGTAAAGCTAGAAATAAAGTTTGGGCCATGTGATATTTATTTATGTAAGGTCAAAGTGGGAAATTGATGAACAAGAAGTTTTTTTCCAATTACGTTTTGATTGTTCAGCTTTACGAATTAAACTTAATTTTAGGGACATTGCAAAGGATTTTAGTTCAGGAACACTAATGCCTCCCTGTTTTACATTTTTATGAGAAGTCTTTCGATTAATTTTTTAGCTGTTTTCTAACTCCATGCAAATTTGTAGCACTATTGTTGACATTTAAAAAAAATGTCATGTGGATTTGGTAAAGCAAGCCAAAGATAGGTAAGCTTTTGAAGTATAATCCATGTCAGTATAGCTATTCAACCAAGAGGAATTATTTATCGTTGAATCCATACCTTAAACAAGAAGTTCATATATCTGCCAGTCTTTCATTATAATTTATTTCTACACATTCTTTTAAGTTATTAGTGAACTATATGCCCAAAATTCTAAATGTTTTCCCTAAATTCCCCTGTCCCCCCTCAGGCAATAACGGCCAACTTGATAATTATTTTTTTACTTTCCAAACCATACAGCCAATTGTTTTTTTTAGAGCTTTAATTCATAATGGAAAAAGTCCCCCTGGGATTATGCTTTTTTTCCCAAATTTAAAAAGAGTACTAAAATGCAAATTTTCCACCAAAATGAAATGTTTATAATCCCCAAGCAAGCAGAAAAAACTCTGTATTCATCGGCATATTGGGGAACCAAACATATGTTACTGTGTCCACATTCTTCCATGTTTAAAATTCCCTGAATATCTTTTTTTTCTCTAATCCATAATTTGCCAATAATTTTCTGGCACAGAGGAAAATGAATTAAGAATACAAGTGAGACCAAGGGTTTTTTTTTGTTTACCTTTGTGGACACCCCTCTTTTTCTATTTAACCCATTTTGGTAAACCTTTGTCCCACCAGTGAAATCAATTACACCTGAAAGGTTTTAAATGCCCTTTTGTACCATGTTCAACCTATCCTTCACGAGTTTTTTCCCTTTAACCAAACGCTTTTCCAATAACTTTTATGCCATAAAACTCCCAATTTAACCTGATCCGAATGCTTTTTTTTTCAAAATCGGGGGGGGGGAGGGGGGGATATTTTAGCAATTAAAAACCCCCTTGTAAATTATTATTTTTAAAAATATGAATATTTGGTTTGATATATTAATCCGAATGTTTTGTCCACCAATATATTCTATTGTCCCCCCTTAATAAATCCTGTATGATCTTCGTTTTTAATTAAATGCTAGGTAATTACACCATTTTTTATTAATATTATTTTTGGCACAATATCTTTGGACCCAGAACGAAATGAAAAAAAAAGACCAAAGTATAACTCCCCTTTTTGGGGGCGAATCATAGGTCAAGGCCCCAAAGGACAAATGGAAATGTGTTTTGTTTTTGCAGAAGTTCCCCCAGTTTGTTTGGTATTTACCCTGTTCTGGTTTGGGAAATTGGACCCAAGAAAAGTTTGTGATCCTTTCGAGTGTGGCCCCCTGGCCGACGGGTTTTTTTTTTCCCAAAATGCAACTCCTTGTTGGGCTGGTAATAACCCAATGCAAGTGGAGTTTTTTGCCCCCGTTATTTTTCCCTGCCCATTACACATTGGTCCTCTCACATTACATGTATCACACATTATGTCCAGATCATTCTGTTCCCATAATACGGGCAAGTTTTTTGCGGGAGACTTGAAATTGAATAGTGAGTTTGAGTTCCTGAGTTTGATTGGTTGTTAGCGAAAAGTGAACACAAATTTGAAGAAGTCTGTCATCTAACAGAAGGAAAAAACAAGCACCGTACTTGAACGGGTACCTTCGTGGTTTTTTTACACTCAAAACGAATTCCCTGTTGTTTTTCTCCCCGCAACAGTTTAACATCCATAAAATGAAATTTTTTTTGTGTCCCCCCACAGCCTATAAAAAAAATGGGCCCCTGACCTAAAAATGTGGAAAAATACCCTTTTTTAAATTTGACACCAATAATGAAAGCGGTTTTGTTTTTTTTCCCTTGTTTTTGTATTTTTGTAAATGTTTTTGACATGATTTAAAAGAGATTGTGATTTCCCTTTTAAACCTAGGTTGCGGAAATTTGGGGTTAAACTTTTGTTTTTAATTGAATCCAATGGGAACAAAAAGCGGTTTTTTATGAAGCAAACCTAGTTTCCGCTTTCACAGATTTAACAGACTTGGCGGAAAAACATATTTAAGGGGCCCTGTGGTCCACCATTTCGGGATTTGGCCAAACTTGCAACATTCCATACGAAAATCCCACATACCTATAAAAGATATTAACGGATAAACGGGTGAGTTTATGGATCAGTTTCAGCATCCGCTTACTTCTTGTAGGAAGTGAATAGTGTTTCTGTGTGGAACTTTTGTATTGCGGATCTAATGTGAACATCCCGTAATGCTTTGATTTGTCTTTAGTGTCAGATGTACAATGCCATCATCATAGTCACAGCATAATTGACTGGGGCTTCTCACTTTTTCGAGTTTTGGATTAAAAGAAAAACAGGTAAATGCCATTGGTGTCAATAGACTTTGCAGTTTAGAAAACGAAACTTTGTCAGAGCGTTTATTTATCATGTGGATTTTTTCCCCAAGATTTTAAGAATAGGTGATGACATAAAGATAGAAATAGTGAGGCAAGGAGAGGATAATAATAAAGTAAAGAAAGGTAACTCTCTCAAATTAACTCCCTTCAGCAAAATTTTTTCTAACAATAATTTATACCTTCCAGTACCTTTCAGACATGTTGGCCAATGGTACAGTGGGATGGACCACTACATCAATCAATTGTGTGACCGTCCGACATGGAATCCAGGACAAACTTCTTTTTTTAAAACAATTATTTGATTCACACACAGTTGTACGATATTCCTCATAGGATAGTAGTAGAGCAAGACCCGTTAACCCGGTTGTGTAGAAAACAGCAGCCATCATCCCAAGAAGAGTTGCATGAGTCCTCATAGGATAGCGTAGAGCAAGACCTGTTAACCAGTTTTGTGCAAGAAACAGCAGCACATCATCCCAAGAAGACGTTGCATGATGTCTCATAGGGATCACACAGTAGAAGCACACACCTGTTAACACCAAGTTGTGCCACAGAAACAGTAGCACACTCTCTCCCAAGAACAATTGCACGAGCGGGAAATAACATATACTAACTCCTGCCATTGCACGTGCTTGCACGTCGACATGTTGTTTGCGTTCACACGACTTTCCTTTGCCACCCCCACACGTGTGTACAAGTTCATTTTCAGCCACCTCTGCAGCATTGCATCTTCACCTCATTGTTCAGATGCTCACCTCGCTACGAACAACCCGAACGAATCACGACGAGAGGGGGACACACAACATTCTACTACACACATATCATCCGACCTCACACACAAAAGGACACTTCTGCACAATATATCCCTCACTATGACGTTGAACTGTTACCTTTCTAGAAATGGCTATTCTGTTTCTGTCCCCTACGCCCACTAAAACGCCCCCAATCGGTGATAACAGAACCAAATCATTTGACGGACAGTACGTGTTCCACACAACCCACCACCAACACCCTTCACGCACACTGTCAACACGGCTACATACCTCCATACACACACACACCCCCCACACCTTGCTATGTGCACACACACACACTTAGAGCTGCATCACACAGTCCACATGGCGGCCTACCAGCTTCACTTGCATTTCCATGAGTGTGTATCCGCATCCACACGAGTATCTTGCACACTTCAACACACTGATCAAGCTGTGTGGACACATAGGAACAACATCTCTTTTCTACTGTCAACAGCTTGACAGTGTGTGACCGGCACACGCATACATCGCTCGTGACCTGATACACACCATCATCGCAAATGCAAGAGCTGTCAGGACACCCACATTGACTGTGAAAGCCTCTATGCTCTGTGTGACCACAAGCCAACGTGGAGATGGAGGTAGAGACCAGTGATTGGACAGTGACAAAAGTGGATTGGTATGGTACACCCACTGTCGTCAAAAATTATGTGTTGTTATCACCGATGCGGCTGCACTTATGAGGACGACGTAGGAGACAAAAAACAAGACACATAAACACTTTCAGACACAGGCTAACACGTTCAAAACACGACACTATCAGAGGACTATATTTGCAGACACGTCTTTGTGCTGAGCTCGGATAGATATTGTAGCTAGACATTGTCCCCCCACCCTCCCCCCCTGCTGCCCCCTCTCACGGTGATTCATTCGGTGTGACTCGTACAGGACATACCATACAACACACAAGATTGGAAGCCGCATGCTTGCCCAGAGGAGCAAAACAAACTTGACACACTGCGCAAAGGAACCGCGTCGGACCGGCAAAACACACAGATCGACCGTGCAAAGCAGAGGCAATACGCAGGGAGTAGATCTGTTATCTTCCTCAGTGCAACGGTTCTTGGGATGATGGTACTCATCTGTTTCTTGCACAAACCAGCCAGGTTAACACGGACTTGCTCTACTGCTACCTAGCAGGACATCCATGCAACTCCTTCCCTTGGGATGATGCACCTGCTGTTCTCTTGCACAAACTGGAGGTCTACACAGGTCACTGCACACTATACGCTCATCCTCTTGAGGACACTCACTGCAACTCTTCTTCGGGATGAGGCTGCTGTTTCACTACACCAAACCGGGACTTAACGGGGACATCACCGCTCTATACTTACCAATCCTATGAGGACATACACTACACTGTGACGTGTGCACACCACATAATAGTTTAAAAAAAGAGACTACGTTGACTCCTGGATCTCCATGTCGGACTGTACACAATTGAGATTGATGTAGTAGGTACGGTCCAGTCCCACACTGCTACACCCATCCCTATGCAGCCACAAACACCGTTCCTGACACGGACTGAATGTATAAATTTATTGTTCAGAAACATAATTTGGTGCAAGGCGAGAGTTAAGACAGATAGTTACCCTTCTGTACCTTACTATACATCCTCTCCTTCGCCTCACTATCTTCTATTTTCTCTTTTATGATCCATACACCTATTCTTAAAATCTTGGCGGGGAAAAAATCAACATGATAAAACGCTCTGACAAAGTTTCTTTTTCACTAAACACTGCAAAGTCTATTGACACCAATCGACAGATTTATGTTTTTCTTTTAATCCAAAACCTCGAAAAAGTGAGACAAAGCCCAGTCAATTATGCTCGTGACTATGTATACAGATGAATGGCATGTACATCTGCACACTAAACGCACAAATCAAAGCATTACGGGATGTTTTCACATTAGATCCGCCAAACAAAAGTCCAACAGAAACCACTATCACTTCCTACAGAAGTAAGCGGTTCACCCACTGCTGGCTGAACTACCTCTGATGCCCATGAAACTCACCCGTTTATCCGTAATATTTTATAGGTATGTGGATTCGTATGAATGCTGCACGTTGACCAAATCGACATGTGGCACCAGCCCCCTACCACTATGTCTTCCGCAAGTCTGTACATCTGGAAGCGAAACTAGCTTTGCTTCAATAACCCACGCTTTTTTCCATTCGGATCCAATTAAACACACAAGGTACCCCAATTTCGCACCCACCTACATACATAAAGCTAAATCACAATCCACTTTAATCATCACAAAGCATACAAAATCAAACAGAAAACACAACGCCTCACATAGTGGCTTCTCAACTCAAATGTTATCAAAACATGGCACTCTCACATTTTAGGTCAGCACCATTCATCGCTGTGATCAGCCAAAATCATTATATGTTAACTGCATCATGCGAAAACAGGGACGTTTGAGTTGGTAAAACACAGAAAGCGTCACAACGGGACATCTCTTTATTCAGCACCTCAACATTGACAACTGCTAACAACCACTCCAGAACCTCAAGACACTTCTTAAATCACAATATCGCACACACCTGCACCGTATATCGACAGACATTCATCTATATTGACCTACTGAGACACAAGCTAAGGCAGAACAACACAAGAACTCAACTGCCTGTATACTTCAGCACAGTGAGCATTGGCACTCTGCAAACACCGTCGCCACCGCCACTATCGAACAGGATCACAACTTCTTGTCTTCCCACCAGACACAGGAACCTTTTATACACACCCCAAACAAAAAAAAACTGGAACCTCATAATGCAACACAAAACACACCATCATTGTCCTTTGACCGAACTATGACTCGCAAAGAGTATACCTTTTGTACTTTATTTATTCTCGTCGTCCAAGATATTGTGCAAACCTAATATAATAAAATGTGTACTTTACCTCAGCATATAACACACGAAAGATCACATACAGGCATTATTAGCCACTAGACTATACATTGGACAACATCTCGGATTATACTCGTATCAACACAAAAAAAAAACAATATCATATTACTAAAAAAGACTAATACACACTTTATTGCTAAATATCCGATTTTGAAAAAAGCATTCGAGTCAGTAAATGGGAGTGTATGCATACAGTATTGAAAGCGTCTGGTTAAGGCAACATGCGGATTAGTCATGGTACAAAAAGCATTAACTCCTCTGGTCTATTCACATGGACAAGTTACAAATGGCTTAATCGAAAAGAGGACTGTCACAAGTAACCCTTGTCTCACGAGATCAATTCATTCACTTGTGGCAGAAACATATTGCGCCACACTTCATGATAAGAAAAATAAGATATTCAGAGACATTAACAATGAATGAATGAAACACAGAACATATGTTGTCCCAATATGCCGATACGAGCCACACCGCAGTTTCGCTGGCACTGGGGAATAAACATTCATTCGGACAATTGCATTCAGCTGCACTCTTTTTAAAATCCATTGACAAAGCATATCAAGGACATTCCACTATGCGAGAATTAAGAAACAACACATTGCTGGTATCAGTTTCGGCAAGTAAAAATAATTATCAAGTCGCGTTTATCTGAGACCAGGAATTCGAAACATTCGAAACTTCATGGCGCATTAAGCCAGTTCACCAAACTAACTTAAAAGACATCGTGCTAGAAACAGAAAATATAACATGTATAATGAAAGACTGGCGATCATAACTTGCTTGTTTAAGGTATGGATTCAACGATAAATAATTCCTCTTGGTTGAATAGCTATACTGACCTGGATTATACCTGTCAAAAGCTTACCTATCTTTGGCTTGCTTTACAAAATCCACATGACATTTTGTTTTTTAATGTCAACAATAGTGCTACAAATTTGCATGGAGTTAGAAAAACAGCTAAAAAATTATCGAAAGACAGTCTTCATAAAAATGTATAAACATGGATGGGCATTAGGTGTTCCTGACTAAAATCCTTTGCAATGTCCACTAAAAATTAAGTTTAATCGTAAAGTGAAAAAATTACAAAACGTAATTGGAAAAAAAACTTCTTTTCATCATTCCCACTTGACCTTACATAATAATATCACAGGCCCAACTTTATTTCTAGCTTTACAATAAATGAATCCCTTTTGGGCTTATGTGATTGACGCCTATAAGATTCTTCACTTTTATATACAAATGTCATGCCTACAATTCTGCCGAGGTACTTACTGAATCATTGTTAAAAATATTCGTTTTAAAACTGGAAAAAAAGGTGCATTAAAAATTAAAACAAAAGGAAGTTTATTTGCAATTTCTGTGATGAAGTGGGCAATTCCTTACGTATGCATAATTTAAAGAGAAACTTATAATCTGAATATATTTTTTTTTTTTTATGCTGGATATAAGGCCGCAATTGTTGATTTTATCAACACACCTAACCTCAGTATTGAAAACAAATACGTATCATAACTTCTATATTAAGTCAAAATATTGTGTTTTCTATAAGGGCTCACGAAAATCTATTTGACATTTTGATAGAAACAATCAAAGATCATATTGTGAAAATGGCATAATAAATTGTCACAGAATCATAAATGGAGTCGTGTTTTGGTATGCACATAAGGTAGAAGATGTGAAGCGTAAATGGTTCCAGCTAACAATATTATTCATAAATGCTTGCGAAACACATTATATGTTACACAAAAATGCGGGGTTGTTCAAACGTGAATTGATGCACACTTTCCGTGTGACATGGATAAAGATAGCATTCTGGATCACATGTTGGAATAATTGTGAACATGTCCAACACATATGGATGGTTTTAACATCTAAGTCAAAGATTGTCACCCAATGACTGTCACTGCCCACACAAACTTATAATGCTGACGAATCTTTGTAATCCTTGGATTTGGATGGGACAATAACTCTGATTCTGCCTTTTAATTTTATCTGTCTTTTCGCCAAAATATTATCTTTATAAATGTAAATAATTTGCATCATTATGTTCTTGTAATTTTGAAAATATTGAAGAAAAGATATAAAATAGAAAAAGATCTAACTCATATTGTTTGCAATGGACAAATTGTGACGTTCAATGCAAAAAGGATGGTTTATGAACCTCTTACCGTCCAGCCGTCTCATTTTGTTAAAATAAATGCATGATGGGGCTGACAAAGAAGGACATATGGATCACTATTGTAAAAATAATATGTTAATAATTATGATCACCTATTCCTGTGGGCTAGTATTGACATGCACGACATGATTTATGTTGTGACATACATAAACATTTTATGATTCAGGACATGTCTTTCATGAATCAATGTAATTTTTTAGTGTTTTGAATTTGCCTGTTTGCCGGTGTGGGTTCACATTCCACTCTCTAGTTTTTTTTAAAAAATATATTTTTATTATTATTATTATACATGTTCTCGTGTGGTCTTTTTCATATTGTATTATTAGTTTCGGTGCTCAATCTATATTACCCTCCTTTATCTCAGATGATATTGTGTTTTTCTCTTTAACGGTTACTGGCTTTAGTTCTTACAACTATTGATTTATAGTGTTTTTTGTGCTCATAATATGATAATATGAAATAAAACAAAGTTTAAAGCAAAAATATTATCGTATAACTGCCTGGGACAGAACGCTTGTAATTTGTGTATTATGTGCTATCACCTCAGAGAGTAAGACACTCCCTGCCCTCAAAATAAACACTGTGTTGGTCTTGAGACCCTGACGCGTCGTAACTTTGAAAACATATAACTTGTCTTTTCAGGGCAATTTCTTCTACACGTGGCACCTAGGCTTCGACAACCGGTATGTGTGTACAGTGGCTTTGTTATAGTCTTCTGATTATGGTCGGTACCGATCACAGATCCAAAGTAAAGAATGTCACTTGGTAGGACCTGAACAATTGCGTTTAGGGTCTAAATATTGGTGTTTAGTCATACATTTCACATTTTTGCTTGACAGAATCGCTTAAATTTTGTGTGAACGCGTTATCACCAACAAATAACACAAGGAGACGGGCGTAAGATGTGACGGGGGCAGGGCGGTTAAGTAGACGGTACCTACCAGCCAAAGACACTGGACTGTATTGTATGCTCAGCAGCCTACATAATTAAAAAAGGCAAGATATATGGACTCGCCATTTTGAAAACTAACCTTAATTGCTCCATGGCATTACCCCCATCCCAAACTTACCCTACCCTTCCCCCACCCACCAAAAAGAAGAAACAAAAGGTGAAGTTATTTAGCACATTTGGCAAACATGCAGAATTCCCCACCCCCTCCCCTATAAACATTTTTGCATTGAAAACTTTCAATGACAAGCAACGTTTTGTCTTTTTAAAAAAACCAAACTAAAGGAAATTAGTACTCAGTCAAAGGTTTATGGCCATAACAACTTGAAATAAGCAAAACATGAGATTGAGTCATAACATTGGGGTGGTAGTGTGTGTGCTGTGGTGTGTGTGTGTGTGTGTGTGTGTGTTGTGTGCGCGTATGTAGGTGTGTTTGTGTTGTAGGGGTATTGTGTGACAAATCTACATATTTTCCAACAATTAATCTGGCCACAGCATACCACCTGCATGGGCTATGACAGTGTCTGGCTGTAGGGTGAATTTGCCATCTGCAAGGATTAGGCTGATTGTTCTGTAAGCCTAGGCCTAAAGTTATTTCGTCTCGTTCTCCTGATTAATGATTGCTGATGCTATGCGAAACGTACACACACATGCTTCATGTTATGATACACAAATACACGAACAAAAATACACATAATCTTTAATTTCACCATGATTGTGCATATTTTACTTCCATATCTAAATGTTTATCTTGCAACAAAGTCTACTCTATAGTACGCCTTCGAAAAACTAAAAATGGTTTCATAAAGCATAATAGTCATGACAACTTAAACCACTGAGGTTGTTGCAATTTACTTATTATTTTTTGTGTTGATTGAGAAACTTTTTTTTGTAATATGGGCATCTTCATTTTTTCGAATGATCCGTCACTATTCATGAGTCACTCTAGGCTCAAAAAAAGCCCAAAGCGGAAAAAATGCTGTTTGAAAAAATAGTGCATATTAATACGAGATTTAATCTATTTATCCCTCATTTAATTTTGGTTTTAAATTTGTTGGGATAGTTTAGTAGGCTCATCAGAATTCGACACAACATGAAATAATTTAAAAGCAGCTTGATTTGGGGCATTGACCCTTACTCAAAGTTATGTTATCGCAATTCAGTTGAGCCACACAATCACAGAACAAGGAACACATGCTTACCTGAATGACGTCAAGCCAAGTGGATAATACCATCACAAAAATCATTTTGGCGAGATTCAATGGTGGTGGCAAATTGCCACCTGGACGAGCAATTTTTTGGGAAAAGTAAAAGTGTGTGCGCTCACTTGATCGTGACGAATGTGACATAAAAACGGTTTAGGTCACACATTAGATAGCGTTTATGTTACACGCTGTCTATGTATAGTAGGAAAACAATGCTGGAACATTTCTCCAAGAGTGTTTTTAGGATAAGTCTTACCATAGAGGCTTTTCATGGATGTAGTGTTTGTTCTTAAGTTATTTTTTAAGTTTTGCTCTTTTGCCTAGTGAATAACATGATTTGTGATTTTGGGGGTGAATGGCCATATGATTTTGCTCTGACAGAGAGAGAGAGAGAGAGAGAGAGGTTGAGAGAGGAGAGATGAAGAGAGAGAGAGAGAAGAGATTGGAGAGATGAGAGAGAGACGGGACACTGGACACTGAGAATGTTTAATGATTAGGCCATAGGCCCATATGACGAAAGAGTAGAGAGAGGAGAGAGAGGAGAGAGAGATGATGAATGACGAGACGAGACGAGAGAGCAGCAAAATGAGGTGCTTAACATCCCTGATTTATTGTTTTACGTACATGAATCACTAACAACTGACAAAATCGAATTAGATAATACCTACTTGTACAAAATAAGATAATATTTTAGTATGTGAGTAGTAGACATGGATACATATCATACTACATACATTACAGACATACATACCATTACATACCCACACATACACATACATAACTACATACATACATACATCACATACATACATTACATGTATGCATTGTAGGGGAACTGTTAGTGAAGCGGTACCACTAAGGATTAGAGATCTCTATCTCCAGGGCAGATAATCCAAAAAAGCTATGAAACTTTCAATGTGGGGATACTACTGGTAGAGGGCTAGAACCATATACTATAATTATAAAGATAATGTTTGTACTTTTGGCTTAAACGTAAAATACCTTTTTCTCAAAAGGTCACGAATTACAAAGACCTGTTACGGAATTCGTACCACCAAAGTTACTGATATCGTACCAGGGGTTTTAAGCACTAATTCACCGGTAGGGACGCTCGTTGACTTGGCATTAGCTATAGGACCATTCTCATTCTAAATGTTCCAGTTAGTCTCTGTGACGTCAAAGTAATTCTTATGTCTTTTTGATCATCAAAAGTTGAGTCACGTTAAAACAGGCCCCTGAATGCATTTTTTGACGCTGCGCCATTGAAAAGACGTAGGAGGGTACGAATTACGTGATAGTGGTACGAATTTTATAACTTGCCCAATATTTTTCCTTACTGAATAGTTTAATTTTTACAAACTGGACAAACATTGACCCTAAGATAGTGATAATTTCCAGTTTTAATCTTTGCACGTATGCAATGAATAACAAACAAAAAAAGCGTTACCTAAAATTACATCAGTGCTGCCAAATGACTTTCGTTTGTCTTGCAAAGAGTATTTCCGTTTCGTTGCATTCGTTGTGATACAAATACTTCCCTTCCCCTGTCCAAACCTTCACACACATAATATTAACCACCAATTTCTACCGTTTGGTAGGACACAGGTGGTACTAATTGCGTGAAAGGTCATGAATCAATAAGCCCCCCTTAGCACATAAAACACAACAATACCGAACATGATGAGAATAAAGACTCACTTCGTTGAACAAAAAAAAAATATGTAAACACAGCGTAAATATGAATTCAGTTTATAAAGCACACCACAAGCGCGTGCGCACGCACACGTGCACACACACACAGAGAGAGGACGAGAGGGAGAGAGTAGAGAGAGCAGGACGACGAGAGAGACTGTGCGCAGCTGAGAGAGAGAGACTGAGAGAACGATCACCGAACGAACGAACCTTTTGTTTCATATTGAGGAAAAGACCTAAGCACTATACAGGCTTGTTTCACATCCAGCCCTCATAAAATAAAAAGGAGAAGAAAAAACAATAACCACCCATTTACAATAACACCTGGAAACATTACAAAAACAGAATGAAAGTCAAAAAGCATGCACATACAAAATTCATACTGTTATCAACATACAACCATGAAAAAACATCAAACACACTAAATTTAAAAGGTTACATTAGAAAGCACGCACACCACACGCACGCACGTTACACAATTGCCACGCACGCACACGCTACACACACAGCTCCGACCCGCACACGCACGCACCCATCGCAACGCAAGCATACACACACACACACACACCCACAACATTTCTACTCTCTCTCATCTCGTCTCTCTCCCTCTCTCTCCTCTCCCTCCCTCCCTCACTCTCTGTTTTTGTCCTCTTTTCACCACACACACAGCACACTACACACAACTGCGCGCGCGCGGTTGGCGCAAATCCTGTCAAGAAGTAAAAGGGACAAATCAAAGTTACAATTCACATCGGGTTTATCTTGAGGAAACAGGGGCTGGAATCTGGGGAGAAGTTTTTTAATAATATGAACAACATGTTATAGAATTGAATTATAAAATCGGTCATTACGAAAGTGTTCGAGGTTTTTTGAAGAATTTAAAGCTGTTTCAATGTTCGAGATTGCCCAATATGGCTATTCCACAAAGGGCCCCAGTCCAGGAATAATTGCTAAACATGTTTTTGAAAAGGTCGATTCTAGGATCAAACGCATGCCTGAGTTTTGTGAAACATGGCGTTGATTCATTGACAACAAACCTATGGTAAGTGATGGGGGGGCAGGCCTGATAAAATTTGAACATGAAAACAGCTTTGTTGACACTTTTACCAGTTTTAACTGAAAGGTAGTATGCCAAGGCAGTTGTAATCATTAGCTGTAATGTAAAAGATTTAGAAGAATCTAACTTTAATGCCCGTCTATGAAGACTAGAGCACGGGGTTTTAAAGTATTGGCACTTGCCACCATCCCCAGATAGTTGAAAGCATAGTTAATGTGGATTCAATAAACAGTGAAAAGAATATCTTACGCGAGTGGAGGTTAGGAAGTGTTTTATTTTGGACAAACTGATAGATCTTTTTTGAAACAGACTTACATACCTTAGATACATGATCTGACCAAAGAAGAGATTAGTTGTCAATGAACAAACGCCAAGTATTTATGACTGCCTTAATCTCAAAACAATGTTACCATATTAATAGAGAGAGTTTTTAAGAGCCGAGAGGAAGATCTGACGAATCTTTGTACTAAAGGCAAATAGTAGATTAAACGATCATAAATTTAGCTTTTCACTAAACGCGACCACTGCAGGCCTCTCATGTGGTTTAAATTTCTGCAACCTAGTTTACTGAGTTTCGTTGATGCTGTTCTCGTAAATTTCGTAATACGACTTCATAGGTTAGATGTGCTTAGTGTGTAACGTCTGTATCGTCAGCAAACAATTGCAACAACGTACTTAGAACTAGCAGGCAAATCGTTGATATAAACGGAGTATAAAGCAAATTCGGTTCCTAAGATGCACGGAACCTGAGTGAAACTGCCATTATAGTTGTTGTTCTAGATGAAGACACGTAGGCCGTCTAACAGCGACACCACATGTTTCCTTATCCCATTAAAAATGAGATCTAAGTTCTATTGTATTACAAAAAATCCATATAATGTTAGGTTTTTTTGAAGAAGAAGATGAATCGGTCACAACCATACACAATGCTTCATATAACAAAGCAACTATTAGAGCACCAGTTATTTCATTATTATGATATAGTAAGCCCCATTTAGCAACAAGAGTTGGCAAGAGCTGTTTGACAAGAGTGTTTTGTTTCGAAAACCAGACTGACACGGATGGAAAAGACTGAAAGCTGGTCAACAATCGACTTAAGGATTGTGTTTGTTCACCCGGACTGACTATTGTCTACTGGTTTGTTGAGACAGTGACAGACACGATGAGATAATGGGTGTCATTAACTACAACGGGTCAGAACGATCTCCTGATTTTTTTAAATATGGGTGTGATTCTCGCTCGTCTTAAAAGCTTTAGGATAAATGCGTTTATTAGAAATACACCACCAACTTATATATGTAAGTGAGTGCTTCGGATATGAAGGGAGCTGATTAGTTTAAGAATTTTTGCAACTCTATGTCGTCTACGACCTCTGGTGTTTGTTGTTTATGAACAAGATAATTAAAGACTCGTATACCGTAAATAGGCTATTGTTAGTTCGGATGAAATTTCCTTACACAAACAAACAGTCATGATGTGAATATTTAAGATCATTTTCCTCGGAGCTAATGTTTTGTATAATAGTGTGCTATTTCAGAGAAATACACGTTAAAGGTTTCTGGAGATAGTTCATTTGTAGAGAGAGAGAGAAGAGAGAGAGAGAGAGAGAGACCCCTCCGCACTGCACGATTGACGAGAGAGACGAGAGAGAGAGAGAACTGGACACTAGGACCACGGACTGTTAATGATTAGGCCATTGCCCATATCACTGAGATCTAATAATATATATATATATATGTCTAGAAAAAGTCTGCGGGGGTAGAGAAAATTGGACAATATTTATAAAATAAACAAGGACTAATCTAGTTTGGAGTGTTTTTTCGACTTTGATTTTACTTTCAAATAAGTCATATATATA
>JAGGCT020000035.1:7822905-7872050 GCA_017654935.2 Phymorhynchus buccinoides
CAGAGACAAAAAGAGATAGTATGTGGAAACAAAATTGGAAGCCGTGCAAGGCAGAGAAAAAGAAACAGAGAGAGAGAGAGAGAGAGCGAGAGAGAGAGAGAGAGAGAGAGAGAGAGAGAGAGAGAGAGAGAGATAGATTGACGCAGTCATAGCCTAACTCTGTCGGTTAACATGTTCTGGTCACCAGTCTGTTAGGCTGATGCATATTCATGAGGTTCTCAATGATCCACCAGCGCGTCGCACCCACGGACCTACATTACATGTAGAGTCGCACGCTCAATTAAAAAGGGCAGACAACTTCAATGACAAAGGGAAGACAACTCTGATGCGCCCAGCAGGTCACGTGCTGATCCATGGACCATGGAACTGGACCCAAATCACGTGATCTCCACAGTAAAAAGTCACGTGATGCCCTGCCCGAAACTAATATGGAGGCTTCCTCCTCCAAATAATAATATAATAACTAACATTTATAGAGCGCCATTTCTCTTTTGATTTGATTGTTTTTCACAAATTATTTGAATTAATAAATATTGATCTTAAATATTTAAATAAACTACTAAAATATTCGCCATCACAAACACGCACACAGCGACAACACGCGCACACCCCCACACAAAAACATGCACGCGCGCGCACGCACTCTCAGAAACAGGTCAAGGAAGAAATCGGAGGTAGCCTACTGCTGGAAGAGGTGAGTTTTAATATAGGTTTTGAAAGACTGGAATGATTTAGCAGAACGAAGTTCATATCTAATAGGGTATGGATATGGAGTTCCAGTTTGCGAAGAGGTTTTAGCACTCACTTATTAAATAGGCCTTCTGGGAATCGTTAATGTTGATACTGTGCAATTGAAAACGCAGGCCTAGATCAGTAGATGTAGGCCTACAATCGGCCCATAACAAGACGAAACGAGGCAAATTATGTGAAATATGGGCCCTAGCATAAGTGAAAGAGTATTATAGAGATCAAGTCTTTTGCTTCTTTTTCATCCGCCTTCGCCGTGTCGAAAATTGTAGACCTACTATGCATTATAAGGGATCTTAATCTAGACTATGAATATGATTTGAGAAGCAAATGATGTGGAAAAGTCAATAAAATGTAGGCCTATGTCGCCGTCTTGTGTGGATCTCTCTTTCAGTCTTTGGGATGTCTAGTCGTGCTGTTTACCAATTTCCTTTTTAAGGGGGTGGGTGGGGTGGGGTACTGAACTCTATAGGAGTCATAGTAAGAGGGCTATGTTTGTTAATAGTAAGGGAATAATGCTAGTTAAGTTTAGTAGTAATTAAAGCCTGTCTTTATGTCCGGGGTTGTAAAATACGGCCCTACCTTATGGCCAAACACCACAAATGCGGCTTCAGCTAAAATGTTATTAGTTTGTGGTAATCAAGGTTTAAATTTCACAATACCTACACACAACCTTCAACTGTTGTGGTTGGGTTTTTTGAAGCTCTGTAGCTCAGTTGGTTGAGTCACTGGCTCGTAATCCCTCAGGCTTGTGACATGGGCGTAGCCGCGCGGTCGTGTGTGTGTGTGTGTGTTATTTCCACACTCATCTCTTAAAGTCCAACACACTTTCATTAATTCTGTACCTATCCTTCATCAAGCTTGTTTCCAACAAATTGCACAAAGTAACGAAAGTGAAATAACACAGTTTATTTAGCATTATGGGCAGTTAGTAGCATTATTTGTACTTTTAAAAGTATATAATTCAAATTACATAAAGCATTATAATTATGAAAGTATTGCCAATGTGTACTCCGTACTTCAACTAAGAATGAACATACATATAGAACACTTTGACAATACTGTGCATAAAACACATACAATAAGAACCACTTTAACTGCAGTATGACATCATAATGAGCTTTTTTTTCAAAACCTTTACTATTTCCCACCCAAATTTATTATCACTAACAATCCCACATTTATTTCATCAGATTAAGTTTCCTTTACACTATATATATATATGATGTGTTGCAAACTGTAATCTTTAAAACATATTAGAATCCCTACCTAATATAATTATACCAAAATGGATACCTCTCACAGAACTGACAACTCATAGAAAGACTTCCTCACCTCCCCTGTGCTAATCACAGAACATCCATTGTTATTAATGGCCTTGCTGTAAATTTACTTACAAAAACAATAGGACACAAGTCCACTTCCATATTAATACAAGAGGACAATTGTCACAGGACATTTGCAATTTTAATGGGCCAATTTCCTAAAAATGACAGAAATGTTTGTGTATCACTGATATAATTCTCTCCTTCTTCATCCGGACTTCTTCCTGTTCTTCACCTCAGGCAGTCAACTTCATCAGGCTGAAGATTCTCCTGCACTTTGGGGGGGTAGTAAGAAAACAAGAAAATAGAAAGTTGAGCAGATATAAGTAGCCTAATGGAAGGGGAAAGTGAACATGAAATAAAACCTAGTGTGGATCTGTATGATTAAAAAAAAAAAAAAAAAGAAGAAAAGAAAGTGGACCATAGCGGTTTTTGGTAGTATCTGTGCAAAACCAATCCGGCTACTGTAGCGGTACCCGGGGGCGAACTCCGACCGGCACAGCTCCTGCCATGGTTTGCAACCAACTGAGAAAGGCCACATTAGTGCATTTGCATCAGATCACCATGGAGCATGCAACCACTAACCACTAGTTGGTTGTTTTTGTGTATGTTTTTGTGTGTGTTTTTTCTTCATTTTTGCTTGCTTTGAGACATGAGCTGCTGGGCTGAACTGGGAGGCTTAATGGTATTCACCCTGGGTAAGCAGTAGGTATTCCTCCTTCTATATTTTCATTTACAGTGTATGTACATGAGCCCTCCTAGTTCTGTTGCAATTTATCGTCGGATGTAGTTTCTGCAACATACTGAACCATAACCAGAACCAGATCATTGAGTGATCAAAATCATTGTTAGCCAAGTACCTCAAAAAGTTTTTAATAAAATGGCAAAACCTGAAGGCTAAACACTTATTAATCGTAAAATGTATGAGTTAAGGAATAAAAAGGAGCCATCTCAAATATTGTCAGCACCACTGAACATGTACATTTTAAAATATAACAAAACATTATTTAGATGTAATTTTGTGTAATTTCCGCATGAAAAAAAATCATTTGTCAATCATTTAACTGGAATCCATTCTGTTTTTTCCTGAAATGCACAACAGAAATATTATGTATTCTAATTATAATTATTAGTTTAAAATGTGCAACAATGAATTATTTTAAATTGTTGACAGTAAGCAGTAGTTCTAGATGTACATTATCCAATTGTTCAAAACTCTTTCTGTTTGCCTCTCCAGATCATGGTGCAAATGTGGAAATTGCACTGTGTGGCCGGACCAGAAACCAGCCGAAAGGACTTGCTGTCATGATTATGCAAAAGTTGTCAGCAAAATGGAGGATGGCCAACTTTGCATCACCAGCCATGAAGGAGTTTTCAGCAACTGCCTATCAAGGTATTTTTTAATTTTTTTAAAAATTAAGG
The DNA here is from genome assembly GCA_017654935.2 of Phymorhynchus buccinoides. Lineage (NCBI taxonomy): Eukaryota > Metazoa > Mollusca > Gastropoda > Neogastropoda > Raphitomidae > Phymorhynchus > Phymorhynchus buccinoides. The sequence goes on from JAGGCT020000035.1 coordinate 7,826,400, forward strand.
AACTCAATTTACTTGAAATACAAAATTATAATTGGAAGCCAGCACAAATTATAAATTGAAAATGCCTTTACAAAAAAGATATGTTTGGATAACTGTTTATAATTTATTGACATGCCTTTGCAAAATTATCTTATACATTGTGTGTGAGTGTTACTTTGGTGAAGGTAATTTAATTTTTATGAAAGTGTGTTACTTGCTGCTGATGTTCTCACAAATTTACACTTCTTCTTCATTGCTCCAAGTCCCTTACTTGGAAAGTGTAAAACCCTACAGTAATTTTTATGCCATAAGTTATTGAAATCATGTTACTTCAGACACTAAACATATTTTGCATTTTCTCACCTGAAGTTATTGTCATACAGAATACTATTCTTTAATGAAAATACTGGTATTTTCTTCTTTGTTCTTCAGACACAGCATTGAATCAACGATTGTCCTCTTGAAGAGACTGGCCAGGAGTAAATGGAAAGACGATTATGAGCATAGGAGACCACACAAGTAAGAATAATTTTACTTCATTTGTTTTCCCATCCACACTCCTTCCCCACCTGTTCCAAAATGGGAACAATTTTACAAGAAGTTTGTGGATGTTATAAAATAATGTGCCGACCTGGCCATAAACACATTGAAATTAAAATATTAATTAAAAACATGAAACAGAAATTTACATTTAAACAAATATGTTACTCTCACACCACACCCAATCATTCATCTGCTCTCCGCTATCTTGCTTGCTCATCATGCAACTCACGAACACTTCTGCCTTCATTTTTGTTTGTAATTTTCTGTTCTGTTCTTTTTTTTATCTTTTCTTCCTTTCCTTTTCCTTTTTTAAATGCACCAAAATAGGTACATGTACAAGCATTTTCTCTTCGTTTTATGTTTCTGTTTGTCTTTAATTTCCTTTTTTCTCTTTTATTTTTTCCCTTTTTTCCATTCAACTCGGTTATAAGAAAGAAAACTTCAAAATGTCTTCTTATATCAGAAACATATCTGAGTTTCGGATATAAGCAAACAAACAACTACCTCCCTTCAATATCAACTCCCCTTTAATAACTGAGTTTTGCTGTAATAATGGTTAGTAATTAATAATTTAAACCACTGATCTTCATTTCCCAGTATCCGGACAGCATAATGTTTTTTTAAATCATAATGTACTGGTTACATGGTATTCAATTTCAGAACCTACAGGCATGTTGCCTACTGCAACTTTGTGCGTTGGATCTGGCGGTCGACACTGGGCAAGGGCAACAGGATCCCTCTGCCAGCATGTCTTGTTACTGCAATCAGGGCCAAGTATCCCTCGGAGAGACATGCTGGCTTCAAGTATGCGGTTTGATAATTGGTAAGTAAAAGCACGAATATACGAAGAGTTTGTAGTCTGCAGCTGACTAAAGCTGATTTGTTTACTCCCACCATTTCACCTACATTACAGGTGGTGATCATTGTGAACTCATTCACTGTCTCAGTTGCCATACTTTCTTCTTAAACCTTCTTCACTTCAAAATAGTCATTATAAGGAACTTCTAAGGCATTCATCCCTCAGACTAAGTTTTACCTCAACAAAGTTATTTTCATGTACAAAATTATGTATAAACTGACACCGGCCTATCTATGCAAACGATTTCCTATTACTAACATTCGTAACAAAAATATCATTTATATTCCTCGCCCTAGAACAAACCTGTTTATGACATCCCTTCCATACTCCGGTAGCAAACTATGGAATGAATTGGAAAATAGCAGTAAAAACCTAATAAGTGTCTCATCCTTTAAAATAACATATCAAAAACACCTCGTAGATAGCACCAGGGGCGAATACATTCGCCCAGTACATCACTCTGCACTCCCACCAAATGCAAAGACATTCACTGCCAAGTACCCTGCCATGTGTTTGTCTGCTTTTAGAGCTTATGTCACCGTTTCTTCCACTGAATCAACGCATGCACACTCGAAAAAAATAGTTACCCCTTCTTGTCAGTTGAGATGCAAGGGACAACCAAAATATTAAAAATATACATGGCGCTAGAAGAGAGAAGTTAATAAATTCCTTGAAATATTAGCTGTTTTTTAAAATAAATATACTGTTCTCTATAACGTAGGCTTATTAGTGTTCTGTATTGCATGAGCATATTTGCACCTGTGTGTTCGCACACACCACAAGAGAGTATGAATGCATGTTTTGCATGGTTGTGGGGTATACTGTATTTGTGTGTGTGTGTGTGTGTGTGTGTGTGCGTGCGCGAGTACGTGAATGAGCTGTTCATTTGAACTTGAATTTTGTTTCATGTTATTCAATTTACTGTGAACATGCCTGGTGTTATTTTCTATTCTTAATGCTTTTTATATTTTATTTTATTTTTTAAAATTTATACTTACTTTTGCTTTTTCCCCTCTAGGGCATGGTGTAAAGAAGCATGCGCTTATCCGTTTACCCTCTTTAAACATTCGTATTCAAATTTAACACCTCCCACCTTTTCACCTTCCACGTGGGAAGTGAGAAAGTTGGCTTCATAAGTTCATTCTTTGCAAGGTTGGTAGGCTGAGAAGTAATCACTTTGTATAACATTTAGGCTTTCTGGTAATACTATTACATAACTTGGGTTTTCATGCGATGCATACAAGTTTGAGTGATCAAAATAAAATTGTGAAAAAGTTTCAATTTAAATTTCCCACATGAAATGTTTACATGGAAACTTTCCACTGTGAAGCAACATTCTGCTGTTCCCAGGAAAAGGATAGGTTTTAATCAGCTTAGGGTAATTGTCATGAAAATAAAAGAACCAAACTTCAAGATTGAGACCCGTCAACTTTGTGTGGGTTGGGGTGGTAAATGGGGGGGGGGGGGTGGTAGTTGATCAAATCTACAGTTTGGCCAAAATCTTTAACCCTATCACAAATATGGTAACTTATTAATGTTATGTATCTTTTTTAACAATGAATAACGATAATGCGAAAAATTAAACATATACACTTATCACCAAAATTAGGGCATATTGACTTTGCAATGTCACCATGTGTTTAATAAACAGACCATGAACTTAATTTCATGTGAAAATAATAAAAATTCCTTTTTTGGCTGTAAAATCAAAGAAAGAAATCAATTTTAAAGTGTCACGTTATTACCAGAGGCAATAATTTGAATAAACATCAGTGGGTGTGTTAGTCGAAATAACGAAACACCTTTACACAGTTAACAGATTGATGGGCCAGTTTGCTAAAAGACATTCAAGGCAATGCTTCGTCATGATCTAGAACAGCCTCCTGAATGTTTTCTGGAGGATTAATGTTTTTTCCTGGTGTCCCTATATCATCGTATGATCGTTACAATGATGCAAGCTGAAATTCTAAAATGCCAGCTTTGGGCAAATTTCAACCTCCTAAATGACAATACACGTCTCCACAGAGCACATTTTGTGAAAGATCCCCTTCATATCTATGAAACCCATGGTTTACAAGAGTACAGTAATTTGGATTTTACGTCCTCTCGACCTGGGAAGGCACATATGGGACATTTGGTTTACAAGATCCCAAGACCATTTTCAATCAGATGTCTATGCATTGCAAGAAACCGTGGCCCAACACATTTTCAACAGTTTTACAACTATTTTTTTGAATGTTGCACCCATTGATGTCTGTCTCCTCTGTCAATTACGTGACATTTTGAAATTAATTTAGTCTTCAATTTTAAGCTCAAGAAATAACATACGTTTGCTCTCAAATTGAAAAAACGTATAATTTTATTATTGAAGCCATGGTGATCTTACAAAACGCAATATCCCCTATTTGGGGTGTAAACAGTATATATCCTACATTTCAATTTACTGTTTGATGTGGCAATAGCCAAAAAAAGCATAATGGTTTGAATACTTTAAAATTACAAACATGGTGTTTATTCCATATATTATTATTCATTGTCACATTTTGAAAAATGTATGATAAATTGCAAAGCAACAATTTTATCAAATTCAAATGGTGTGTAATCAAATAAAAATGACCAAATAATACTAACAAATTGGCTTTTCAAAAAAAAGTTGTTTTCTTTTCTTCTTTGTCAATCGCTTAGACAGTTTCCTGTCAATTATGAGTGCAGATGCATCATGCTGCTGTTATGCGCCTAAGAAATAGGCCCAGCAAGTGTGACTTTGGCTGGAGAAAATGTTTTTTAAAGCGTTTTGTGAAAAAAAGAAAGGAGAATGGACCAGTAAGGCAGAAAGACAGTAGATGACAGTAAGCAAAGGGAAAAGGCAGAGTCAAATAGAGTGACAGATTAGAAGAAGTTAAAAGCACAGAACGTCCAGAAGGTGGGGGAAATATTTATACAAAAGACCCCCGGTATCCACACGGGGGGGTTTCAAGAAGCATGTTTATTGCTAATACATACCACACAAAGTAGGCACCAAACAAATATTGAAAACCAGGGATTCCTAGTGGTAGGCTTCAATTTTTATTCTTCTTCTTCTGTATGTCAATAATTGCCGATAAACGGCAGGTGGACATTCGTAATGGAAGAAGAAGAAAAACAACTTAGAAATACTTTCAGTGCTCACCGGTGACAATCCTTGCTAACAACAGAGGATCTTCATCCCTCAACAACGGATCGACCTGAACCAACCAATGCAAATCATCACCAGAGCCAGATCAACTGTGCACTGTGTCCAGATCCACTCCATGTCTACCTCGTCATCACTCATCCCCAGGAAGACAGGAAGACCCAGTCTACTCATCATCACTCATCCCCAGTCTACTCGTCATCACTCATCCCCAGTCTACTCATCACTCATCCCCAGTCTACTCATCATCACTCATCCCCAGGAAGACAGGAAGACCCAGTCTACTCGTCATCACTCATCCACAGGAAGACCCAGTCTACTCATCATCACTCACCCCCAGGAAGATGAAGACCCAGTCTAATCATCATCACTCATCCCCAGGAAGACCTAGTCTACTCATTCCCAGGAAGACCCAGTCTACTCATCATCACTCATCCCCAGGAAGACAGGAAGACCCAGTCTACTCATCATCACTCATCCACAGGAAGACCCAGTCTACTCATCATCACTCACCCCCAGGAAGATGAAGACCCAGTCTAATCATCATCACTCATCCCCAGGAAGACCTAGTCTACTCATTCCCAGGAAGACCCAGTCTATTCATCATCACTCATCCCCAGGAAGACAGGAAGACCCAGTCTATTCATCATCAATCATCCCCAGTCTACTCGTCATCACTCAACCCCAGGAAGACCCAGTCTATGCGTCATCACTCATCACATCACATCACATAAGGCTATAGGCTATAAGCCTTTTGCCCTCATTAGTGGTGATTTTTGTATCAAATATCAATTGTTTTTTTAAACATTTTATTTGCCCGTGGATTTATTTTGGCTTGAGTGTATACTAACACTTAGCTTTGTTTTTTATATACATCCAAATTTGTAGAAAAAGTATATTTTGTCAATCCGATTTTTAAAGGCCACCAGTCCCTGGTTCGGGCTTCTGGGTGACGAGCTTGTGGAAGCAAAGAGGGAGCGGAGACGTACGGAGGACCAGTGGAGACGAGCGGAGGAGCAGGGAAAGGGTGGACTGACTGTTCTCAAACAAATCCACACTAAAGCTAAGAACTTTGTTTCTTTTCTTGTTGGCAAAGCTAAGACTCTTTTTTACACTAGCAAGATCTCTGAGGCCAAATCCAGCAAATAACTATCATATTACTAACAGCCTGTCTGCTCACACAAAATCTTCCCAACTGCCCACTATCTATCCTCCTTCCACTCTGCCTAACATATTTTCTGATTTCTTTTGCAAGAAAGTTGAAACAATCAGAAATGAACTTGATAAACAGCTGACAGATTCTCAACCACTAGGCAAACCTTTCACTGGCAAATCACTCTCTCACTTCTCTCCTGTCACCAAAGAAGATGTGTTGAAGATCTTGAAAAAGTCTGCACCCAAAACATGTGACCTTGACCCCATTCCCACTTCTCTGCTGTATGAATGTTTGGATGTTGTATTACCTGTACTAACCAAAATAATCAATGATTCACTGTCGTCTGGTCTCTCCTGATGTCTACAAAACTGCTATTGTCAAACCTCTACTAAAAAAGCCCTCACTAGACCACAATAATTTATTTCAGACCTGTCTCAAATGTATCTTGTTTGTCAAAGATCATAGAACAGATTGTTCTATCACAGCTTTCCGACCATCTCAATTCTAATGATTTATTCAATCCTTTTCAGTCAGCTTACAGACCAGGTCACAGTACTGAAACTGCTTTAGTAAAGGTTGTTAATGATCTTCTTCTTTCTCTTGATGAAGGAAAACTCAGTTCTGATTCTTTTGGACCTTTCAGCAGCGTTTGATACCATTGACCACAACACTCTTCTTTCTCGTTTGGAATCTGTCTTCGGCATCAGTGGTACAGTTCTCCAGTGGTTCACCTCTTATCTTTCTAACCATACCCAGATTGTTTCCATTCAGGACAACAACTCTGCCCCAGCCTCTGTTTCCTGTGGTGTGCCACAGGGATCAGTCCTGGGACCTGTTCTATTTGTTCTCTACACTTTTCCTTTTTCAGACATCATGTCCCAGCATTCAGTTCTCTTTAAATTTGTTATTCTATTAGTAAAGAATGAATGAAACTGTCTGGTGTTGATTAGTGTTTGGGTTAGATTAAAATTGTGTCCCTGAGTAGTATTATGACTAGATAAGTGGAAAAGAGGTGCAGTAGTTGGGGAATCATGCAAACCATGCACAATTTTATAAACCTCTATTATTATGTCTACTCATCCCCAGGAAGATGAAGAACCAGTCTACTCATCATCACTCATCCCCCAGAAGACAGGAGGACCAGTCTACTCATCATCACTCATCCCCCAGAAGACAGGAGGACCCAGTCTACTCATCATCACTCATCCCCCAGAAGACAGGAGGACCCAGTCTACTCATCATCACTCATCCCCCAGAAGACAGGAGGACCCAGTCTACTCATCATCACTCATCCCCCAGGAAGACAGGAGGACCCAGTCTACTCATCATCACTCATCCCCCAGAAGACAGGAAGACCCAGTCTACTCATCATCACTCATCCCCAGTCTACTCATCATCACCCATCCCCAGGAAGACAGGAAGACCCAGTCTTCAGGAACTTTTACTTTAGTCCAAGAGCACACAAAACTCGGCTTCCTACAAAGTTCCCACATACCCACCCCAACCCCACCCCTTTTTTCAGCATGTGGTATTTTAAACCCTTTCGCCACCAGTCATGTTTTAATCAAAACAATACCATTAAACTGAACAGGGAAGAAATAAAAATTATCTGCAGTACATGTATTGGGAATTTATCTGTGAAATGTATAACATTAGACCTATCCTTACCTCCCAAAATTAAGAAAATAGGGTCTTCAGATAACAAGCCCTGATTTGATGCCTTTTAGTGACATGGGTGTGAAACCATTGTGGTGCATAAATGCCACATTGGCAGTGAAAGGGTTAATGTCACATACTCTGATCTCTGTGTATCTCATGCTGCTCATTTCTAGAGCAATTATGCTGCCAGCGCAGTGCCACCCATGTTGTGTGTGTGCGGAGGGGCAGATTTGACAAACTTAGATATCAATTTGGTTCATACAGGCATGAATAAATTTTAAAATGAAAAAAAATATTAATAAAGTTTTAGCATGGCCCCTGAATCATCCATCAGTATAAACATTTTCAGGTCTATGTTTCCTCATTAATGTAAACTTTCAGTGCTGATGAGACGTTAGCACAAAAAAACTCGACAAACACAGTATTATAGTCTTTAAGAAAACCACTTTGTTTTCATTATACATGTATCAATTATCTATTCTTGAACAGGCATATTAAACTGGTCTTTGTGTGAAATACAGTAGACGTTCTGTACATAATCCTATCAATTTGAAATATCTTTATTACATCTTGTCAGTCTTATTAATATCAGTTTTATAAATATTGAAACTGCATTTTCAGTTAAAAAACAACATTTAATAACACAGCAAAAGGTTTAAAAAGAACAAAGTTTAATACAGCATTTGTAACTGTGTAGAGCTCAATGCTAAACACAATCATGAGTTTTGCACCTGTGTAATATTCTCTGAGTAAAGTCCAATGTCATGTTTTTAGATACAGATGAACAACGATCAATATTTTTACATTTTTAAACATCTTTTCAAAATGTCCAGGTTTTGATGACTATATATTCCACAGATTCAGAATGCAGGACGAAATAGACTGAAAGAGTGAACTTGATAGTTTCAGTCAGAAAGTGTTTGTTGATGCCTAGATGCCACTGTGCTGTGCTCCTTGTGTCCGATTATATCAGTAATTCCCAGACAAGTTGAGAAGAAATGGTTGACAAGGCAACTGTTATCACACATTACGATGCCTAAATCAACTGTGAAGGCTCACTGTTCAGCAGCTATCCTGTTGATTCGTGCCTGGTGTTGTGCAACAAGAGCTGCCTTGTCAACAGGTGGTGCTGTCCTGCTCAAGGGCTGTGGTAGCGACAGCCGGTAGTCCTGATAGGCGTCCCTTGCCCTCTTGTAGCTGGGGTAACTCTGCCGAAGATGTTTCACGGCCTTAAACAGATCGTTTATGTAGTCTGCAACACACATAGATGTATTTCTATAGCTCATATGCACAATAGCGCTACTGGCAAATAATGCCTATGATTACACATTTAAGAACAAAAGAAAGACAAGTTAATATTCAAAAATTGCTTATTAAAGTAATCGGAAATACTTAAGACATTATTCTTTAACACTCCCAGGCCATAATGGGTGAGGCATGTACATGTGTTTAGTTTCCATTTTCCACTTGTTTTCCTGCTGCATGCAGCCAACCTATTCTGATTTTGTAAGAGCTCAAAGGAGAAAATTAATCAGAAGATTTTTTTAAAAATAAGTCAGGAAAATTGGGCCAATTAGTCAGAAAAAATAGTAGCTGATAAAATGAAAAAAGGCAGAGTCCAAGAGGAAGTTGCTATGACAGAACTGCCAGAAGGTGGGGAAACTATTCATACTGACCCTTCCTTTCACCCAAAAATTCCCACTATACCCACACGCCCTCCACAGTATCTCCATTGGGAAATAGTTTAAACAGACAGAAGGAAATGAAAGGAGGAAATAGACGAGTCAGAGGAAAGACAAGGGGAATGACAGAAAAAACCCTGACAGGGTGGCATAATTATATTCATGTTTTTTAAATATTCATATTTACCTTACATAAATAAAAAGAACATGAGGTTTAGGGATGGAAAAAGTAACAGTGAGACAGGTAATAAAACGACTAATCTTTATAAATAAATCATACTTCTTGTTTGTTTCTCTTTCACTGGTTTGGGGACTGCAGCCCCTTTTGCAGCCTTTGGTCTGCAGATTCTCCACTGGAGCTCACCCTCCTCGGTAATGGCCTGTTGGCGCCCTGCATTAGCATTGAAATGCAATGCAGCAAGGAGCAGCCTGTAGAACACAACAAATACTTGTAGAGTCCACCGACTGGAAAAGACAGCTAGGTGAACAAACATAAACAAAAATAAATTCTAGTAGAAATAAATACAGGTGAAGGACCGCTAAGTAAACTTACAAATAAAAAAATTAAAAACATATTTGACAACCTTAAAAACCACGAAATATGAGCTGTTCCATTCTGTCAACGTAAATTTAACATTGATTTAAAGGAGTACTTTACTAACGAACATGAATGTACTTCGATAAACAAGACTAAGATCCTCCATTTTAAATTTGTCCACAATATCTACCCAACTAACATCTTATTAAACAAAATGGGGCTAAGTGCCACAAATAAAATAGACTTTATAGAACATGCCTTTTATCAATGCTGTCTAAAAACATTCTGGAACTCAGTTAAGCAACTGATCATAACAGAACATCATATCCAAATTGAAATAAATGAAAAAATTGCTTTATTTGGAGTAACACAAACTGATGTTCAGAATCCACTGGTGAGGAAGAAAGTTAACCTTTTACTGCTAATTGCCAAGTTAGCCATATCCAAATACAAATATGGTTTCTGCAAGAACCTAGATATAATATTCGAAACAGAGTTGAAGATGAAGAAAATGGCGGACTAAACACAAGAAAATAAAATTGTTTGATACCAAATATCCGAATACATACGGCATGGAGAGAGAGAGAGAGAGACTTAAGAACTGACATGCATGCATGTATACGAAGGAATAAAAAGAAAGGGGGGGGGGGGGGGAAATATATAGGAAAAACAGGAGAGATGACGAGACACCATTAATTGAGGAATGAGCAAAATAGGGCATGGTGTGAAAGTGACAATTGAAAGCGATCATTTTGGACAGTCGTCGGTTTTCTACAAGCCTACCACAGCCTGCAGTGTAACGTTCAGCCAGTGTGAAGCCTAGACAGACAGAAAGCAGCATAGCGGCAGACCACAGACGTTATTGCTGTATGAGCGATACGGAACTCCGACTGTAGGACTGCAGTAATGCCCCACCTCAGCGAAGTTAACGGAAGAAAGTGCCAACTCTGCAATGAGTACAGGGCCCAGCCAGCCAGCAGACAACAAAAACATTGACCAAACCCGCCAGCAAAGGAGAAAAGCCACAGAGACACACAAGAAGAAGACCCAAGACGCAGAGAGAGAGAGAGAGAGAGAGAGAGAGAGAAGAGAGAGAAAGAGAGAGAACAGCATAATCAAAAAGAATGTTCATTACAAAATAGGCCTAGGTGCTCATTCCCTTTGTATTCCTATGGGCCACTATGTGAATGGGAGGACTATGCTTTGCGTTTTTGTTCCTCACGCTGTGGCCAACATAGGATGACATTATAACTCTGATCTCCTTAAAAAATAAAATAATATTAATAATAATTGTAGAAATATGCGCCCAAAACACTATTGCTGCATCAATCATTGTTGACTCCAACGAATGTACATTGGCTTTAAATGTTTAGAATTGCTAATCTTCCAGAAAATATTGAAAAAAACATGGTTTTGATGTGCAAACAGTATTTTTGAGGAGTATGAAATGTTATGGCTTCTGGTTTTTGAAGTGGCAAAATTTTTAGCTTCTGTTTTTTTATAACAGCAGTATAAAGTTTCTGAGGATGAGATAATTCAGAAAAGAATATTTTTGTCGATTGAAAACATGCTGAGTAGGAAGTTATGAATGACAAAGATATCTTGTCCTTTCAACCCTGCCCTACCCTCACTCAGCCAAAGTTTCCTTGTTTGTGAAGATTCCATGTTTGTTGTTAATCATTGTTGTATTTTATAAAAGATTTTACGATCTTAAACAAGGTAACTTGCTATGTAGTAATCATGGTTAGAAACAACAGAATACAACAACCACTACACATTTCATGTGCATGTTGTTTCAAGCAATCAAAGCAAGTATGTTTGTTTTATGGAAATGTCTCCCCCCTCTCTTTTATGTATACAATATTTCTTGACATAAGAACTTGCCATTTAGGTAATCATGTGCAAAAAGTGCTTTGATTACACTGACTTCTGCCAATGACTAAAAGGTTATAGATAAGAAATAAGCACTGTAATTTTCTGACTATAAAGGCAATATTTTTTTCTCCAATTTCGACCATTACGTCTAATAACCGAGGGCGCCCTATTAACTAACAAATTTGTGAGAAGAGAGGCAATGATTGCTGTACTCAGTACAGTCTACTGTGAGTCACAACATCGAAAGTGGTAACGAGTCGCCGATACGACGAATACTCAGGTTAATATGCTTCAAAATCCCTATTATCATCCGAGATACCGTCCAAACAGATGCCATAACCCTTCATTGGATGTAAAAAGCATCGTTGTAGAGCTATAAATGCAATAATTCTACCAGTTTTCGTGATAAAAAGTCAACAACAAGAAGTCGCAAAAACAGAAGTTTGATTATTTGAGAAGGGAGCCAACTCTCGTTTATGACAGCAATAATGGTGGTCGGTAAGCGTTTGCAAGACGTGTATGGGCTTCAAACTTCGACGTTTTTTGCAAGGTGTGTATTACTTTATAAACGAGGGCGCCTTTTTCTTTATTTTTTCAGATTTTTTTTTTAAATTGGCCCTATTCGCCTTATATACAGCAGTGCCTAATGATCCCAAAAATATAATAATTTCATAATCATACTTGCTCTCCATCACTTGGTAAGTGAAGTGGTTTAGTTTTGGGGCAAAGTGGCACACAACAGCATGGAATGACTCTAGAGTTGCTGTCTGCGCATCTGGAGACATCATCCCAATGTCCCGTAACAGGTAATTGTTGCAGATGATGCCCTCCAGTGTTCGATGCTGCCGTGTCCCTGTTGTATACATTTTAAAAATTACACAAACTGCTCAGAAGAATTAATTTGACTACATAGTTTTAATGTATTTTCTAAGCTTTAAAAATCAACTTGTCACATCTTAGCTGCCTGGCTTATTGACTATCTGATTAACTAAATATGTACCTTACCATGATTATGTTTGAATGGAGGGAAATAGGACCCTCAATTGTTGCCTTTGGATAGGTGATTGGGAGATTTAGACCAAGTTCAAAGACGGTCAAAGATCAAGGTCACTGTAGCCAAAAATATTCCTTGATCTACCGTTTTAATGCTCTATTTAGGATGCAAAAGTTTTTTACAAAGGGTAAACTGTGTCTTGCATGCCTGCTCTCATGGTAACCTCAGTCTCGATTACCAATCCAGTTTATGCCCTTGATGATTTTGGGTCAAATTCATGGGGATCAATACGTTCTGGGGAGCAGAGCTTCAGATTATTAGTGCGCCTGCGTCATTGACCCCTTCTTTTTAATAATGGCCCATGTCAACATACTTATTCCATTCCATGAGATTTCCGTTTTTGCTTTTTCCAAAGGTATCTTGCAAGTCTCTAGTTGTTTTGCTAGATAAACTGTCTGTCTGTTATGCACAGACACATGTGTGCACCCAAAATAATATTTACGCCACATAAGTAGCCCATCATTTTGAAAATTGACTCTTCTTTTTGTGCAACCGCAAGTCATATGGGAGCAATGCCACTGTACGGCCCAGAAGATGTGACAGCAAAAACAAAAATATTGTGTGAATGTGTCTCCTGGTGTGGATTATTGCAGAAAATGTTTTGTTGAAGTGTGTTAGAAAGAAGGAAGGGAGTAAATAGAAAACACAAGTGTAAGCTGTGTGACTTGTTCCAGTTGTGTCCGTCACCTTTTCTGATCCAGGCTCGAGGTTCCAGAGGGCCGTGCATGCATCTAGGAAAGGTTCCACCATGGCCATCGTGGATGTCAGCGATGTGGTTGCTGATGGACAGCCACTTGTCTTTAACAATTTGCGGACGATTGGGTACCTCTGGTGTGGAGGTGGAGCACCAATGCATATGTTTTTTGATTGACTTGGTCCATAGGGCAATGCAGGCGTTTGCTGCTTTCTTGCCAGCCACATCGAGTTTCTTACCAACTCCTGGAAATTAAATGCAAAAAAAGAAAGAAAACAAATATAAGCAATTATGTGAACATCTTGCAGTTGTTTGTAGATAAACAACATTTTGTCAGATTCTTAGCATCTTCACAATTTTGTATTCCCAGTTCTGTAAGAACACGAGTACATTGGAATGGGAACAAGTGCTGAATGTTTATGATTTCTCTGAGTGTGTGTATGTATGCATGTGTGCATCTGTGTATGACCATAATGTGTTCCAGTTCATAGTGCCTAAACCAGTGCACCAATCGTAAAATGACAACAAAAATGGTGGTCAGTGATCGTTTACAGGACGTGTACGGGCTTCAAACTTCGACTTTCTTTTGCGAGGTGTGTATCGCCTTATAAACGAGGGCGCCTTTTACTCAGATTTTGTCAGATTTTTCTTGAAGTTTTCCCTATTCGCCTTATACACAGCAGCGCCTAATGAGCCGAAAATACGGTAATTGATACTCCCATTCAAAAGGCTATAAACAAAGCTAGCCAAATGTTACGGTTAATGAAAATAATTTTTGTTCAGGTCAATTAGGACATTAGGCCTCGTGGCCTCTTCACTGTTATGTCATTTTTGTTTCAACTTTTACACAGCTGAGATGTTTTTGTTTTATTTTTGGAAAATCTGCCTTTCAGTCATGCTCATATTGTAGTTTTGATATGTTGGTGTATTTATCAAGGAGGTTTTTGAATTGTGTTAGATTCTGTGCTCGTTTAATATGTGCAGGAAGAGTATTCCAAAACTTTGTTACTCTGTTAGAAAATTAAAAAATTCTATATTATTAGTTCGGCTATACTGGGTTAGTATTTTGTTATCACTGTTATGGGTTCTTGAGTCAGTTGAGTCATTTGTTAGCTGGACCAAAGATTTATTAATATTGTTATCAATGTAAAACATTCTGTATGTGTTTATCAGATCCTCACGAATTCCTTTTTATTTCAGAGATGGTAATTTCAACTTCCTTACTCTGTGTTTGCAATGTAGGTGACTAACGCCTTTAATTAATTTTGTTGCTAAATGTCTTTGGACCCTTTCTAATGCTGACAATTGCCTTTTTTAAAAACAATACTTATTTAAACAAGGAAACTTTTTTTTTTTTGTACAAGGCTATGGTGCGTCCACATCTGGAATACAGCAATATAGTACCCTTACCAGTGGCTATTGAAAGAGTGCACAGTGCAACAAAAACTGTTAAATGTTGAAGAACTGTTAACTATCAAGAGAGGTTAAAATTATTAAAATTACATACATGAAAAGGAGATCTCATTCAGGTATATACAATCTATAATTTAGATTATATAAGTTTTGATTGTCTATTTTTAGTGTCTACATACAGTAACAATATAAATCAAGAAGGTGTAAGGTACAGATTCAACGTTATAACACTGTGCTGGAGGTTTAAAGACATTTTAATAAATACGTATTTATGATGCCTGCCAGTAACTAGATGCCACTTACCTTTGGACAGGTGCCATATGTCAAAGTGATGGATGATGGGCTGATCATGGTCTCGGGAGTGGTTGTCTGCCATGAACTTCTTGACACTGGTATGTCGGTCAGTGATGAGGTGGCTGACACACACTTCTTCAGACACCTTCTGGAGACCTGTCTTCAGGCCTTCTAGCTCCATGGCATGCGAATTTTGAACTTGGTTACTCTGCAAATGGATTCCAGCATGAAGATGTTTGGTATTTGGTATTTCCAAGTCACAGAGACTTATCTCAGTAAAATTCAGGCTCCTCTCCCACAGAGAGCGCATCACCGCATGCGCAGTGCATACCCATTAACCCAATGTGCTCTGCCCATTTGCCCTGCGGGCTGCACTCCAAGCCTGCAGGTTATGAGAGAGAGGTGCTAGTTTTATTACAAAACAGACCAAAATACGACAATGAAGTGCTTGCAAACAATTTAAAATCGTGCAACGAATTTAGCGATCATTCTGACGCAAATAGCTTCAGAATAAACGTATTTTAGTTGTTAATAGTTTCTAGATTGATAAGGAAATTAAAGGGAGGTTGCTGCGCGAAAATTTGTCGGCTGCACTAGAGCGTTGGAATGAGTTAAATAAAATAAAAAATTTAAAAGCTTTGTTTGGTAACATAATTTACATAGAGAAGACTTACACCGTTTACATCTGCTTTTTCAATATGATTAAAAACAATAATAATGTCTCTGATCAGATTATGTCCCCCCTAAAAACAAAGTTTAGACTATGTGATAGGTACCCGTGCAAAGAAGGATATGTAATAGTTTTTGCCTCTTTTTGTAGGACTAGGAAGTGGTTTAGTGCGATAGATTTTGTTGTTGTTGTTGTTTTTGTGTTGTGTTTTTCAAGTTTATTGGTTGAAAATGTATATGAATTTCATGTTTATCCTGACAGGGAGAGAGAGAGATTAGAGAGAAAGAGGCTAACTTACAGTAATATTTTTATATTTTTTATTTTTATTGTGCAGCTAATTATGTTATTTAATTGTTAATGTATGTATTCACAAAATGTTCACTTGGAAAAGTACGTGAAGTGTTGCATAACTGTAAGTCAACGTCAATGCTTTTGGTCAATGTTTCCATGACATTTGGAATAAAGCATAACATTTTGGAAAAACTATAGTGGGTCATGTGTGTAAGGCAGAACTAACAATATGAGTAATAGTAACAAACTTACCTGTACCATCCTTTAGGGATTCCAGGCGTCTTTCATACAAATACCAGGTAGCTCCTCCATTTTTTGCTTACTGTCATCTACTATCTTTCTGCCTTCCTGGTCCATTCTTCTGCTCTTTGTTCTAGAATTGTTTTGAAAGATTTTCCTTAGCTGAAGGATACATTGGGTATAATTACTTCATGATTTTTCTCTACTTTATACTAATATAGTTAGGTGCATACTGGCAGTTTGATGCATATGAGATGATGCGAAAGGAGGATGCATGAGCAATTAACAAAGAAAGATAAGATTTACCTGTACAAGCTGTACGTGGAGAATTTCAGATGTCTCCGCATCCATCAGCGTGTAGCTGCAATACTTTGCGCAATGCCCAGGAGAGTCGCAGCGCCCGTCTCCAGCCAGCTTCACACGCCTGCCTTGTCTTGCCACAAAGAGCTTATCCTGGCACTGGTGCCACAGATAGCGTACTGCAGGCACCAGGTAAGCCCCCTGAATTCTGTCGTAAGTTTGCCTGCCGAAACAGGCAATGTTGGCAAATTTGAAGACGTCCAGCAGGCGTGTGGGTGAACAGGCAGCGGAAGAAGGAAGCTGCTGCCAGCACAAGGTTTACCAGGGGTAGCTGCTGGGAGTAGGGCTGAGAAGCCCAGGAGAAGATAAACCCGCACTGGCAATGGCTGTTGTACTCAACACTTGTGCCACACTCTCCCTTCTTCAGCACTTGGCATGGCTCTGCACACTTCCTGCACACGCTGAGGAGTGTCTCCAGCTGACTTTCACATACAATGTACTTCCGTTCTTCAAACTCCTCAAGATTATCTGTGTGTTGCCTGCAACACACGCACACACACACACATACACACACTCTCATTACATATACAGTGGGCCCTCCCTTACAAGAACCCCTCCCCTATTATAAACTCCCTTCCACATAATAATAATAATAATATGAACTGGTTATTTATAGAGCGCTTAACTCACTTTGCAGGGTGCTCAAGGCGCTGAACAAAGGCCTAAACACTAACCTACAGATAAACATACACATTACAGAGAGGAAAAAAATAATCAACATGAAGACAAGTATTAATCAATATAAACATTAAAATTAATCATTTTAATAATTAAGTCTCAATTAAGATTCAAACGATTTGCGACCTGTTGATAGGAAATAACTAATCTACATTACAATTTGTAGCGGGTTTGCCATAGCCGATGAGGTTTAACCGTGGCGTGGTCATCGCTACACGTATCTGTATTATTACAAAATTGGGACTTTACTGGTGTTTCGTAATGCCTCCGGGCATTGGCACTACAGGATTGTTCCCACCCATATTTTGTATTTACAAATGTCCCAAAATATGTGTCTGATTAAGACCAAGAGGATCGTAAAACTCCATTTTCGTCGTAGATATGAATACATAAATATTTTGTGCCGGTATACCATAGCCGATGAGGTTTAACCCGAGGCGATGGTTTACCGCTACAGCTATCTGTATTACTAAAAAAAATCGGGACTTTACTGGATAAGCACTGCCTCCAGGCATTGTCTCCAGTATTGTTCCCAACAATATTTGTATTTACAAATGTACCATATGTGTCTATGACCGATCTCGATTAATCTTTGCCAAGAGGACGTTAAAACACCATTTTTCATTCATTCTCTCGATATGAAACTAAATGCATTAATCTCTCTTCAGAGTAGTTTCAGAAAAGTGTTGAAAAGACTGGACAGAGGAAGAGTGTCGAACACTATATGGCAGCAAACTATTCCAGACTGGGGGAGTAGAGTACGAGAGAAAAAGAAGATTCACCGAAGTATTTAGTTTTAATACGAGGGAGTGGAGATCGAGCAGGCATGAGTCGGAGGAAGATCTGAGTTGACGGATTGCAGTATAGATTTGTACAATGTCAGTGAGATACTGAAGGGCAGTTCCATTAATAGAGTTGAAGATGAGGCATGCGACCTTGTACTGAATTCAAGCAGAAATTGGAAGCCAGTGAAGAGAGTGAAGTAGCGGGGTGATATGCCATGTCTTTTTGCTTTGCAAATCAATCTTGCAGCTGCATTTTCTTTCTTAACTTTATGGAGTGGAGTACTGAGGGCAAACCAATAACAGCAGGATACAAAGTCTAGCCTAGACAGAACCGATCAGAGTTGTGTTGCTGAGTGGTAAGGAGGTTGTGATTTGAACTTATTACGAGTCTGAAGATAGGGCTATTTTGCAGACATGTTCAATGTGTTTCATTGTAAAGGTTGGAATCGATAGTGACGCCAAGGTTTTTGACAGAAGGAACAAAATCAATAATGAGTCACCTATCCTTATCAAAGATGATAGGACCTGTCAACAGAGAGTCATTAACAAGTCATTATGATGCTTGATTTTCTGTCATTAAATGGAGTTTCTTCAATTCATCAATTACCTGTTTGACATTACTGACATACCTGAAGACCTTGAACGTGGGTTCAAAATCAGAAAAGAGTTGTATCCATGTATAGCTGATTATCACAGCGAACGTATAATTGGATTTACAGACTGATTCTTAAAAAAAATATTGAAAAAGGGGTTACATAATGATACAATACAAAATACACAGGTCCTAGGGACAGAGCATTGGGGATTCCATTAACAGAAAAACAATATAAATGAAGTTAAATCAAGTAAGTATAATAACCAAAAATGTAGGTAATAGATGAAACACACAAATTAAATAATTGTATCAAGAATAACATAGAACAAGTTCAGAACTCAGATTACAATAATACCAGCACATATTAATGATGAAAGGACTGCAAAAATATTTGACTGTTCCATTTGAAGGTTGGATAAACATCACAGATTTTTTTTCTATGAATTTGAATTAAAATTATGGACATATAAACAGATTAGCACTGGCGAGAGCATACCACAAGTACACAACACATTATAAACAATATTGAGTGTTCCATGCCAATGTTGCCCGTCTTTGTAGTATTAAAATTATCTAATTACCACAACTCCCTCCCATATTAATTAAACGACCTCATTGGGATGATGTTTTCAAGGTCTATACAAACGGTTCCACTTGTAGTAGACAATAGGTCCATTATTGCATTGTGTGGTGCACTTTTGCTATTTCCTTTGCACTATCTATCATTCGGAAAGAAGTAAGTTATCCCAGTGTGCTTTTTTAATTTATCATTCCATTTCAAGGATATTTTGCAACAGAATCACTTCAACACTTTGTGGTGGTGCAAAGAACTGAAATTAAAAACACACACCCAAGCATAAATTATTGATGTGATGATTTACCTTGAAGTTGAATTTTAAAAACTGAAATTTCGTCATGGGCATATATTTCATGTCAGAGCGACATGCTCATGAACAGTCAACAAAATCTACGGCTCATAACAGGCATTCTGTTACTGTGCTTAAACCCCCCAGAGATAATACTTTTTTAATAAAAACTAAAGTTCATAATTGGATAAAGACTTGAGTGAATGAATAAACAATTTAACATAATTATTGAAACTACTCCAGTAAAGAAAACAAACAAACATAATTCAAGTCATCATTAGGATATAAGCACAAAATCATTAATTGAAAATTGCTAACTGTAACCTGAAAAAAAATTAAGGTGTGCACAAAAAACTAATAAAATATGCGTATGGACACACTACTGTTAGCGGTTACCTCGGCTGCTGCAGTGTGTAACAGTCAGGACCTTCTTCTTCCTGAGTACATCTGTCATCTTTCAGTGTGTGGCTCATCTGCACAGGCGTAACACACACACACACCACACACAAACACATACCGCGGCGCGCACACACACACACACACAAAGCATGTTTTTGTGATACAATGTTACCATCTGGAAATTAAAATTTGATTTTTTGACTTTATGGACACACACCATATACAAAGGATGCATAATTAAGACAAATTGAAGAATAAGAGGACACACAAAAATCTTTATTTTAATATACAAAGGATTTATTTTTTGTTATGTTAAGACAGTTTGAAGAATGGTGGAGGAGGTAACTCATTCTATAATTATTTACCATCCTACGCTATAAAATGAAAGAAAAGGCACAAATTTTAGCTGGTTGGCAAGCTTAATGACTAAGCTGAATAAACCATAACTCATCCAAGGGTCAGTTCTGGCAATCTTTTGAAGTGTGCTGGCAAGTCTTGAGCCATGATACTTGCATCTGTTGGGGGATCGGCAGACAATACGAGTGGAACCTAAGCTCAATGGGGAAGTTTGGGTCGAGCAAAGCAGTGTGACTGGTTTTGTCGCATCTCTGATGTCAATTGGGTTGCTTTCTGCACATACAAAAACATCACTTATCCTAACGACTGGTTCATATCTTGTTTTCAATTTGTTAAAAACCTACAGCAAGAACCAACAAATAGGATATGTTAACATGTCTTGGCATCTAAAAATAAATGATAAAAGTGTATAATTGCCATACAAACAATGCATGTACTTATACCATATTTCTTCCCCCCAACCGAAAAGTACCAAAAATTGCTAAGAAAATAGCATGATCCAGATTGAAATGTAGAAGACACACGAACAACTACGCATACAGTCAAAATCGTTGAAATAAAAATGTAAGTGACTGAAATATTATCGAGATAGCCAAATTATGAGATAAAAAAGACATTTCAAAATGGATAGGGGAGATTATTTGAGACACGCCAATATTGTGAGTTATCCAGTGTTTGAGTTAATCCATTTTAGTTAGGCCCAACAAAACTAGTTGTAGTTAAGGTAACAGGGCCCCAACATTATGGTATGGTAGGTCAGTAGGCCTTAATTTTTTCTTAATTTTTTTTACATGAGCGTGTAAAGATGCTTTGAAAAGTGCTAATCATACTCATATTTCCGAAAAATGAGCGCATGGCTCCATTTAAAGACGCCATTTTGCAACATGGGGCGTTCAGCGATTACAGTTATGTCCCCTGATGGGCATTCCCCGTTGAACTTGGTGTGTGTGTGTTTGGTCTTCTCTCTCTCTCTCTCTCTCTCTCTCCTCTCTCTCTCTCTCTCTCTCTCTTCTTTAAAAATATTGTCCGTCGTAATACTGTAACCACCACTAATTTTGTTTTTCTCTCAGTTCATCCTGCGGTATATAAATTTTCAATTTCAACTAGCCCCCCCCACCCTCCCGTAACCTAAATTGGTCAGTCGCATGGTTAGATTCACATTGTAATTCCAAGAACAACAGGGGACGTGTATTAAATACTCACCATGGGTGCACATCAGCTTGTATACGTATGTTTTCTTTTCATCACTTGTACACACACTAACTGCTGAGGCACTGGAGGCAGTCCGCACACTAGGGTCAGAGTCAGTGCCTCTTGTGGGGTATAGAGTCCACACTCTCAGCAGTGCATTCAACAACCTAGAAAAAATAATGTACGGAAAATAAATAATTTAGTAATAAATAAGATACCTTTGTCAAAAAATAATGACTGGAGGATGCACATTCTTTCTCAGCAATATATATGTTGTGCTGAAAAGCTATATAATTAGCAACTACTTAAAGAGACGCCTATTGCAAAGCAAGACACTCTATGATGAGTGGAATTAACTCCTCTCCCTCAATGATATCAATATAAATTTACAATTACAAACTGTTTCATTCGAATTGTACTAAGGTCTAATTATTCATATTCATTACAACAATTGTAGTGAATGTAGCCTTCTCTTGTATAAAAAATATTCCTTATGAAAAAGCACAAAGGCTCTTTTTTCCAAGTGATAGGAAAAAACTTGGTGGCTCGCACACACTAGCAAAGCCAACCAGGTTTCATTCTGTAATAGGATCTATTTGTTATTACTACAGTGAATAAAACACAATATGATATTTTTCATTTTTAATAAAACTATCACTATGGTTTAAGTATGACCGGGAGTCATGCAGAACGACTGGAGAAAATTTAATTCAGCTTTACTTACAACAAAGTGTCATTCTGATAGCATGTCAATTAAAATTAATACATAAAGCAAGTAAATTTGAGTAAGTGATATTCAATGTTCTTGATTAATGACTAAGATCCAGTCACAATAAATACAAATCTACTTAAAAACACACACACAAAACACACATATGAACTGAGTGCATATATGCATAGCGCACGGGCAAACACACACACCACACACACAATTTACAGCTTTGGGTTTGTTTTATTTGCGGTTGTTTTTGTGGTGTGTTTATGTTATTTCCTTCTATAATTGTTGTGTCATAGATGGCTGATGTAAAAAAGCAAACCATATGTTATTTCAATGTCCATCTGACTTTTAAACACCACACACACACACATACAGACTGAAGAGCTATGGTCTGTCTGCCAGTGCCTCTCGCTGTGTAATCAAGGATAGTATGCCTATATGAGTAATGGGTGTATGCGTATTATAATGTGTCGTCGTGTGTGTGTGTTGTGTGTTTGTGTGTGTGTGTGGTGTGTGTGTGTCTGTATGAGAAAGAGAGAGAGTGAAGTGTGTGTTGCGTGTTGTGTGGTGGTGCGAAATAGAAAAGGATATAAATAAAGCAATGGGGGACAGGCACAGCTATTTTATTGGCAAATAAACAATGGAGAATGAGGAAATAGATCGCATGACAGCTTCAAACAATACCCAACAATGACATAATGTTAACTTTTCAAAGTTTCGTACAACGAACCATTATGCGACAAAGTTTGGTGGCATACACTTGATACAGTAATAACACTTACCTGTTCTCTCTTTTGGTGACTAGGCGGCTTCGTGTATAGTCGGCTCGCCATCTGCTGTCTGCTGCCTCTTTTCATAGACACTCGATTTTGTGGGGAAATATAGATGGGAACAGCATGTGTGCCACCAGTTCACAGTCTATACATGGGAGAAACACGTCACTTTACTCATCGTGCTCGAAGCGCAAGTCTGAAGCAACAAACTGCTCGGAAACTGTCAGTATCATCGTACTTTTTTTCCCGGGGGGGGCCCATCATCAACCCTTGTCACTGACAATGGGGATCATTCTGGTCACCTCTAGCAGCCATATCTCCTGCGTTCGGGTCCGTAGGGAACTGTGAAAAGAAAAGTTAGCTGATTTAGGCAACAGATGTTATGTTGGCCTGTGCAGGCACATGTTAGGCATGTTGACACAATACACAGGCCTACGGACAGAGGCTTCGTTTTTGCAGGTGATCGTTCTGACTGGTTGCCACGTTACAACAAACGCCATCACTCCCCTCCTTCCGGAATGACGTCATTTAGCTAACTCCGCACAAACGAGATTCATGGAGCAGACCGACAGGGAAAAAAAGGTAGCTCAGCGCATGTGCTAAATTTGAGATATAACGATATTATTGTTATGTTTCATGAATGTTTGTGTGAATATGTCAGAGTTTAAAATCAATGCGATTTTGATCATTCTGCCCGTGGTTACGAGATGCCATAGGATCCCACGAGATGCTATACCGCTGTGTCTATGGTCCTAAAAGTCAATCCAGTTTATTCGATAGTCCGACATGTCGCTAGTCGACAAGACAATGCTAGAGTGCAATGGTCCGACGGAGTAATAGGCTCGAAGTATGTGTGACGGGCGGAGGGGGGGCGCGGGGGGGGGGGGGGGGGGTGGAGAGAGAGAGAGAGAGATGAGAGAGAGAGAGAGAGAGAGAGTCCGACTTCCAAAACTGTATTTTACAAGGATGAGAATTGAAGGGCCACTCTGAGGATGAAGTTTGTAAGAGAGAAAAACCTCGTCCAGATCATCATTGAAAAACACCCTTACAGAGATTGCAACACTCACCCTTTGCTCTGGTTCTAGAAATGAAACCGTCAAAATCGGCGATTCCTCTTGGCGGAGGATGATGCGAAGTCAAATTTTTCACCTCTAAGAGAAGACGGTCGTTCTCTTTATAATGGCCGCCTTCAGTTTTTTAGAACCAATCGTTTGAACGAAAAGTTTCGCAATAAAGTCACTTTTATTTTTTTATTTTTTAAGTTATACCTTATCTAAAGGGAGTTTCGTCACAACAATAGGGAAAAAGCTCTCTTGTTTTTACTGCATACAAAAAAGAAAACGCTTCAAAACACAATGAGTGACACCACCGCACGCCATCCCAAACTGGCTACTCTCTCGGCCTCCGCAACAGGAGGAAATCGTCGTTTTGTACGAGGTTTAATTTCGGAAACCCTCGCAAAGTGAGTGTTGCGATTCTGCAAAGGGTGTGTTCCTGCGTGATTGTCGACGTGTTCTTGTGCAAAACCTCACGTCCGGCGTCCACCTTAAGGCTGGCACACAGTACATCTGATTCCGCGGCAGAAATACTCAATAAGTTGAAAGAAAGCACGAAGAAAATATACAGAACAGGGAATATCCGAACATGTACGCTTATTTCATCCTTCTTCTTTCTTTTGAGTATTCCACAATTCACAAAATGTATATTTTATATCATTGCGTATAATTATATCAGTTGGGCCACGTCGACGAGTTCTAATTACGTACTCAGTCAAAGGTACACAGATGCGCCCCACCCCCTCCATTTCTCGAGTCTTTCCCGTTTTTCAGGCTGTGCTTCTCTACTGCAGATTGAGTACTCATCCTCTATCGCTGCTATATTTAACACTAATTCCAGCATTACATACTTAAACACAGCATTCCAATAATAGTAACGATAAAGGCCAGACGAAAAAAACGCCACAGCGGTGAAACCAGGGGACTGTGACAAATGGTCCACGGCCTTTGTTTGTGGGTAGCACTAGGTAGGGGGGGGGGGGTGGGGGTCCTATCAGAAATCAACTTTTATCATGACTGCGAATTAATATTCAACAAACGATTATTAGCTAAAACAAAGTTGATCAGATACAGCTTAATGTTTGGTCAGAGGGAGGTGTGCAAATGCCATGTGGGGAGTTGAGAAATGTAAGAGGAAGGGGGGAGCAATCTTATAATTTCGGGAAAAGTAAACCAGAAAAACATTTAACTTTGTTTAAATTGAGTAGAGTGATATCCTGTGGGATCGACTGAAGCGGAATTGTATTGGTTACCGTCGACCAGCATCCACTCTTCCACGCCTCCTTCCAATACACGTTTCTACATCAGAGTATTTTTGCTATTGAGTCTAAATTGAGTGTATGATTGTATTTTGTTGTTTGTGGACCATAATCTATTATTCGTCCACTCTTCTGGCAGTAGGGAAGACGGGTGAAAAAGCCCCATGGGCGGGTAAGAATCAAAGCTCAATTATCTATGAAATGAAGCACACAATACAGTCAAATGTGCCATGAGGAAAAAACGCTAAGCTTAACATCGTCTCATGGGCAAACGTGACTGAAAATTGTCATTTCATCAGATACTGGATGGGCTTCTTACCCGCCCATGGCCTGCTTACCCCGTCTTACCCTAGACAGTTTCTGTTTCTGTTCCATAAAGGCTTACCACTGATGATTCTATTTCTCCTTGATTCTCTTATTAAAACTATATTTCCTCAATATATTTCGTGTTTTTTTTATTTGTATTGTTGTGCATAGAGACCTATCTCTGTGACTGCAGGTGCTTTCTCTCGGCGAGAGTCGTCGCGCAAGCGCAGCGACTTGCTTTAAAGGACTGAGTCTTCACTAAAACTGATCTTAATTAATGCGCTTTAATGGGTCTTCACTGTCAACTGAAACCGATGACACCAATGATGCTTAAGGCGTCTTCACGTCAACTGAGTACATAATGATGCTTTAAGCGAGTCTTCACTGTAAATGAGTACATAATGATGCTTTAATGGCGTCTTCCCACGTCAACTGATGTCCATAATGATGCTTATGAGTCTTCAATGTCAAACTGAAGTACATTTCCTATGCTTTTAAATGGAGTCTTCACTGTACCATGATGTACTTAATAGCCTTTAATGGAGGCTCACCTGTAACTGCTTTTAATTAATGATCTTAATGGAGTCTTCACTGTCAGACTAATTTACTTAATGATGCTTTCCTTGCGTCTTTCACTGTCAATGAGTACCATAATGAGCTGTAATGGAGTTTCACTCGCAACCTGATGTACATTAAGATGCTTTAATGGACCCTATCCCTGTAAAACGTATGACATTAATGATGCTTAATGGGTCTTCTCTGTAACTGATGTACATTAATGAGCTTACTGGAGTCTGCACTGTCAATGATTAATTAATAATGCTTTAAGGAGCTTCACTGTCAACTGATGTACATTATAATGATGCATCATATGGGAGGCCTTCACTGTAACACTGCTGACACTAAGCGCTTAATGGAGTCTTCACTGTAACTGCTGCAAATAATGATGCTTAATGGAGTCTTCAGGTCAAATGATTGGACATTAAGTGATGCTTCAATGGGCGTCTCACTTGTCACGATGTACATTAATGGATGCTTTAGGGAGTCATTCACTGTCAACTGAAGGGTACATTAATTGATGCTTAAGGGAGTCTCACTGTAAATGAGTACTAATGATGTTGAGCGAGTCTTCCCTGTAACAGATGTACTATTAATTAGCTTAATGGAGTCTTCACTAAACTAGGTAAGCTAAGTAGGGATTGTAAGTGATGCTTTAATGGAGTCTTCACTGTAGGGTGATGGCAGCATGGACAATGATGCTGACAGTTGTTGAGGTCAGCTCCTTAGTATTTACAATTACAATCATGTTATCTACAATGTTAAGTACTTTTACTGATGGCAAGCAGACAGTGACAGTTGTGAAGTCAGCTCTGGCATTTACATATCCATGATTTTTACCTTTATAAAAGTTCATAATCTTGTTACGTGGTGGTTTGACATAAGTCATCAGCTGTGTTCACATTTCTACATAACTTCTCTCTGAATGAAACTGTCGTATTCGAACAAAAGTCTTGGCGTGGCTTTGAGTTGAAGCACCCAAAAGTTTTGTGTGGATGTAAGGAACACAAAAACTTGCTTTTTTTGCAACTAAATCAAAATTAGAGTTTCCACAATATTGTAGATGTGAATGGAAAGCTGAAGGCAACAATTGAAACGCGTGACCTATGTGAAGGAAGCATTGACATGAATCAATAAAGAGGATTCACTAAGTGACTGTCTCAGATCACCGTGGACTATCCACTCACGACGATGTCGTCACCTCGTGGCCTAAAAAACAAAAAAAAAAAAACAATTTTTTTGGTCACACCTTCCTACCTAATCGTTTCCATCGAAGTAAAGAAGCACTTGGGCTTTTCATCCGTAAACATAATTTGAAGAGCACCATTCAATGATTATGCTTTGATATAAACCGACTGTCAACTTGGGGCAGAAGTGAAAGAAAACGGATTTAATGTAACTGCCAAATCCGTGGGGCTTGTTTTCAATGCAAACTTCCTTTCCTGTTGATACTTCTCATAAATGAAATCATCTAATAAATACAAACACAAAGCAACAGCTAAAATTAATTCATTCAGAAACGATGTTATGTTTTTTAACTGCACATTACTTATAAAAACACATTCATATTTACAGAGGTCGCAGAACGTTAATAGCTTGTAATATATATTTTAGATGGTCTTCCTTCAAAGTGAAACACAGCAGAGAATGTCCTAAGTTGTCGTTCACATGGTACAAAGAACATCCTCAAAAGCCACGGCCTATTTGTTGATATAGAGTGATGCTTTTTTAATGATAGGCCTTATTAATCCCCTTAACCACAAAAACGCTAAATCATAATAGTATAAGTGAAGAAATGGATAACACGTAAGTCACCTTCCATTAAAATCAAAAGCAAAGTGAATTTAACCATGGGCTTCTTTCGTTCAAATACAGGAGAAGGATCCATAGATCTAATATAGCGATCTAAAAAACACTTTCCAACATTTGCATTTATCAGTGATTGATGATAATGTAATGCTGGAAGAGCTGTTACACACTTGTACTGCTTCCGTTCCCTCCTCTATGGCTGTATAGTGCGATCAAGAGACCTTTACAAAAATAAAACAAATTACTAATGAGAGCTATATAAACCGGAGGTTCAGCAACTACAGGCGCGGGAGGAGAAACAGTTATATCATAGATAGTATCAGCAAAGTTAGAAAAGGCATCGAATGCAAGTGTGTTAATTTGAATATAATACTTATGTACTTTGTTAACTTTTTTGTTTGTAGCCTTTACGTTAGATTTTCACATTTTCCTTCCTGTGCTCGGCCTTGTTAGTTCTGTGAGCACATCCACACACAGAGAACAGACAGAGAGCAGAGTGGAGCGGTAAGGGAACAAACACCCACCATGCCTCCTGATCCTGTGGAAAGAAGCGACACCAGCTGTGCTCATCATCACAACAACCCCACGCAGCAACAAGCACTGGTGAAAGCAGTCGATCTTTGTGGTCAGTGGCCTGAGAAAATACAGTAGGACCGTTGGTGGGATCTAACTGGATTGGAGTGTAAGTGCTTTGAAAATAACGTTTCTACGCCTTTAATACTTGACATACACCCTCACCTTACTGTTGCTGACAACGGTTAAACCGCTGGAACGATGGTGAGTCCTCCCATAAACGGCGTAAGATGGCCGACGACACAGACAGACTGGCCATGACTACACAGTGTGACACACAACCAGGGAAGAAAACCGGAAGATCACCGACAACAACCTATTCCCACAAACATGCAAGGGAAAACTAGGTCTGTTTGATGTCCACTGACCCAACTTGACCTTTTCAGGAACACGAAGGATGACCACGATGATTCAAAAACTGACTCAATATGAGGACCAACACTGACCCTCACTGACATGAAGCCACAGAAAACCACTCACTTTGCAAGGTATGCTGTTGACTCCATCCTTTTCTGAGTCAGGTATTTTCTTGGCCAAGAATCGTACTGCCTACAACCGCTTATGCAACATAACCCCTTGCATGCATTGAAACAGTAAATGACCAGTGCCGTCATGAAATGTTTATGTAATAGCTTCAGGAGTTTAAATGACGCAAAACAAGGCTACATTCCTGCAAGGCAGACATAACATTTAAACTCAAAACAATATTCTATGTAACTCAGATTGGTAACGCATTTGTTCACATGCTGTAAGATAGTGTAATGGGCCACATGCCTTTCAAGTTTACGAAATGTCGAGGAAATAAATTATGACAGCAAAACTGTAGTGCTGATGAAAACATTGTCCGTAGATGCACTGACTCTGACAAGAAATCCTATGGAAACTGTCAAGTGGGTTCCATCGTACGTCAACTTCAGCAGCCGTGGTGCATTCTTAAAACCTAATGACATGAAGTTGTCGTTAGAGAGAGATAGGTTATATGTTCTGCATTGATACAAAGCACAGATAAGAAATGTTAATAACATTGGATATGTGTCTGGGGACAGACGCACTCGTCTCAGAGCAAATTAACATGGTTACCCAGTGCATTTGTGCTGTGACTAATGGGTTGTGTGACAAAACCAGGGTTATTAGGTATGGTAACCGAAGTACCAATGGGCAAGGGAAGAGTGTTTGGACAGTGGTTGTTAGAAAGATCAATGAGTTGTATGTTTGTGATATTTTATAATGGTTATGTTAAACACGGGAGGTCAGTGAGACAGGACCAATACAAATCAAACATACAAAACCTGAAATCGTTCTGGAGACAATTCCCGTACCTTAGTAGCATCTACCGATACGTGAGCATCAGGAAAAGATCTAGGAAGAAAATGTTGTGATACACAGGAAGCAATTGCCCTTGACACAGGGACAGCAGGAGGACATGCCATGTCACACACAGTCATATCCCGCTGTGGACACTGACCCCACCAGTCACACAGGTGATCTCCATGCACACCCACTCTGGAATCCCAGGACACTGGATAGAACCCAGGACAGTCGCCCTCGTCACAGTCTTGTTCGCTCTTCTCCATAAACACAGTAAAATTCCGTTACACCGAGCGTAGGCAAGGCAGACATGAACAGCCATATCTCTGATGTACAACGATAGGCCTGTCTGGACATGGCGCGTCTATATCCCATCAGCTGCGGGTGAAGTAGCCAGTGCATCCAAAGTGATGTAAAGGCCTTCCTGGAGATGAAAAGGGGAGTCTTTTGGCTTCAAGGTCATACATTCATTGTCAGCAGAGTTGTCCACGCAGTCAGAGTATTGGTTACACGTTGATGTCCAACACACCACTGTCGTTTGACGGCGAATTGCAGGACATGCTGATGTTCACAGAAATGACTCATCCACGAGGTACTATGGACAGTCTCTTAAATCACAAACTACAGTGTAATTGCACGACTTGCTCACATCGTCACCTTCAACAGGACACTGGTGAACTCTCTCAGGGTAAAAACTTGTTAGCATGTTAGTCCATTTTTGTCTGCAAAACAGTCCACATATGTTCTTTGAAAACAGGCATATTAGTACAATCATCCAAAATGAAAGCATGCGTGAAATGTCGGATACTAAACAGTTTCAAATGTAGAGTTTTCTGATATGAGTGATGTGGAAATGTGTCAGCCAGTCCCACACTGGAAATAAAACAGGTTCGTCGTGATTGGATTCCCACACGAGCACGTTCCCCCTACTTCAAAACTTATCTAGTGCCATGTCATCCAATCGATAAAGATTGCGTCTCTGGTAGGTATCGTGGGATGCTTGCCTATGTTGGAAAGGTCCAGATGTAAGCCATAGTGTTTGTCAGTCCCAAGTGTGATTTGACTGTAAATGCACAGTTTGGAGTACCATCCCTGACCAACCAAAGATAATGAGTCCATATGTGCGTACTTTTATAAATAGGGAGAATGGCTTCTTTCATTGGTGTTTTACAGGAGCAAGAGATTGAAATCTATTGTTTAACACTTAAGTTGTGTACGGACAAAGTGCATGAAAAAACGTTTATGATGTAATGTATCAGTGATACATTGGTTGGATGAACCACCATTCCCTGACATCCAGGGATACTGACAGGGACAGTGTCTCCTTCAATCCCGTCCATTTTCACACTCGTCTTCAGGTTGCACGCAGATTCCTGGAATTTACAGTATTGGCACTGGAGCAGTTGAACATCCACAGCAGACCTTCTGAGTGTAATCGGCAGGAAAATCCAAAAAGTGATACTCTAGATATGCAGGACAGAGCCCGAGGCCTGAAAGACGTCACATTAGATATCAGATACAATGTCATGTAGTCGGTGTATGCTTAGACATTGTTAACTTCAGCTTGAAATCCGAATTGATAATCCCCCGCCGTTCCTTACCTTTTCCATGAACGTTCATGACCGCAATGCATGACACTTCCGGCGACCATGATGCTGTTGTGGGTGCTTAGTATACAAATTTTTTGGTCTTCCCAAGTACACAAAATAGCTTTCCTAGAACTCATTTTTCAGAGTTCGGGTACTAATCCGGCAGGAGCAACATATCCAGTTTTCCTGTCACGTATTTGAGGATGGCACAAACACCTTCTCATTGCGCTCTTATTTGATGTCAGCCATGGGGATATTTATGTGGAGCACGACAGTTTCTTAAAATCACAAAAACCATTTCTAAATAAGAATGGTGACCACATATGAATAGCTCCCACCCGTTGTAAGGTCTCTTCATGTGTGTAGGAATCCAGGTGGCGAAAACCATCGGCTAGGACGGCATTATACTCTAAATTCGTTTTATGTACACTCGAAATGTTCTCCCGGGCTTCCAAAATATGCATTTTGCAGAAAAATGTGAGTTTTTAAACACCCAGACACTGCTCCCTGTTTTGCTGGATACTGTGGTAGCCTGTGCTATCCTATGTCAAAGCAATTGGGACATTGACTAGCAAGAAATCCGAGTGTGTAGTCAGATCAGGAGGAATCACACCTGGGCATATACACTGATGTTATGACTGCAAAAAACAGGTTTGAGTGTGCCATGTAATCCACACTGGGTCTGAAAGTACAGACACAGCCCAAAAAAAAGATTAAGTCAGATACACATTGTAAGAACAGAGGTGGGGTGTACAACGCTTATTTGTAATAAACTTTTATTTGTGAACAGCCTTAGTAAAGGCCCTTCTTAATAAGGCAATGTTTCTAGTTTGCAATCCTGGTTGAAGAACGGACCCTTGAAAAGATTGTGGTTTTCCTCGTGTCTTAATCATAGCCTAGCTAGGTTCGACAAACCTGAGTGTTGGGAGCTCGGGAAGTATGAAAAAGCTCTGTTTGTGGTTCACACAAGATCGCTATGAACGTCAATGAAGTATGGCGAACTCTGTTCCGATGTTTGAAACAGGGAGAGCTCTTCTGTGTGAAATTAACAACACGAATTATATCCAGAGTTTGTTTACCTATTTTCGGAAAGTTTCCTTTATTTTTAAAATATGTGGCCAATCAAAGATTGCAATAAGCTAGTATATGTCACGGAAAAATTTGGAATCCGGGGAAATTCAGAATTTCCAGGAAAAATGGAAATCCGATTTCTAGGGAAGATCCTAATTTACCAAGAAAGTGGCTGTATGCTGTAGAAATCGAAATTAATCATTGGAGAGAGAGGGACGGGGAGAGGAAGATGCACGTACAGCGCAAAGAGAGTGGCAAAGAGATGTTCGGACCTGTTGTTGATAACAGAGACATATGCCATAACAAACGCACTACTCTCCAGATAGGTGTCCCGATTTTTTTAATGAGAGTATAACCGAAAAAACTGCCAGTCTACGACTGATAAAATCACAAAACTTGAATAATTATGATCATCGTATCTGACTAATCTCTCTCTCTTTTCCTCATTACTATCTCTCTCTCTCTACTCTCTCATCTCTCTTCTCTCTCTCTCTACTCCATCTCTCTCTTCTCTATCTCTCTCACTTCTCTCTCCTCTCTCTCTCTCGCTCTCTCTCTTCTCTTCTCTCTCTCATCTCTTTTTTCTCTCTCCAAACACACACACAACACACACACACCCACACACACACAACCAAACACATACACCTCACCACCCTCACCACCCCACCACCCAACCCCACGACACACCTATTAAGTACTTTATACGTCAGATAGGCGTTCTCTGTTAAATTCGGGTTGCTCAACTGGAGAGCGCGTCGCAGCCAGGAGGTGCGCCACCATATTTTTGTGCATGCGTTTTTGTGATCTGATGAGCCGACCGGAGGGGCTGTGCTAGGGATGGGCACATGGGAACGTTTAGTGTCTCATCCGAAAGACTCCACGTTCAGACGTCAAGGCCAGTGCAAAGTGTGAGAGGGGAAAAATCCACTGTACCCAGGTCGAATCGGGTTCTCTCTCAGTTATTATTCAAGCATGATAATAACTTGATGTCATAGAAAATAAATTGTTGAATATTCTAGGTCTCATGACTAGCTTATTCCTATAGAGATCTTGTGTGAGTACAACCGAATATGGTTTGAACCCCTTTTGGAATTTTCCCTGTTTCCTTTTCATTTACCCCCCCCCCCCACGCTCCCCAACCCCATGTCAGATGGTATGTACACATTGGCATGGTCAGTTCTCTTTCAGTTGATCTCACTTCGTATAAGCCTTGGCGCAAAACATTTTCGGAATCCGGGGGAAATCAGAATTCGGAATGTACCAGATCAACGGGAAAAATCAGAATTCGATTTCTCAATCTCGGGAAGATTCCGATTTTCCCGGATTCCAAAAGTCTGTGAGTCATATATAATATTGTGATCGCATCAACAGGGGAATGCTAGTGGAAGACATTTTGAAGAGGCCAACATGAAGCGAGAGTGAGAGCAATGTAGCTCTTGAAAACTAGAGGTCCATAGTATAAAATCCTCTTTGTCATTCAGCATGTCCAAGTAAGGCACAATGGATATTTTAAACCTCTGGACGGAGAGAACTTCCGCGAAGCGTAGCAAGCGGGGAAAAAGCAGCAGCTAGAGTCTCGATCGTTCGAGTTTTTAACGATGGCTTAAACCCTTTCACCGCCAAAGTCGCATTTAGCACCACAGTGATTTAACACCTATTCACTAAAGCATCACATGGGGTCATTATCCAAAGACTCCTATTGTCTTAGTTGGGAAGTAAGGTAGACATTATTTTAGATATGGCAAAGAAGAATCCCCAATACTGCAGATGGATTTGTTCTATACAGGTAAATTTATGGAAATTTTGGCTGCAGTATGGCGGGCGGTGAAAGGGTAATGAGTGTACTCATAACAACAGAACCGTACAATAAAACTAGGGTAGGGATATAGAAAAAGGACCCACTGTAAAGAAAAAGAAACACAACAAAAATAAAATAAGAAAGACCAAACGGCTTCTAAAACGGTGATATGTCACATAAATCTTATAATCGCATGCCGGGGATGTTATACATAAAGATTTTCTCAGTCTGCGTGTGTGGTGTGGTAGTGTGTGGGATGTGAATGTGTGTGTGTGGTGTGTGTGTGTTGTGTTGTGTGTGTGTGTGTGTGTGTGTGTGTGTGTGTAGTGTGTGTGTTGTGTGTGTGTGTGGTGTTTGTTGTTTGCTACAAGATCGAAGCTTCTTAAAATAAAACGGCCGATCACTACAGTTGTGAGAGTCTCTCTCTCTCTCTCTCTCTCCTCTCCTCTCTCTCTCTCTCCTCTTCTCTCTCTCTCTCTCTCCCACCAATGACTCTCTTATCCTCTGTTCTCAGTGTGTGTGAGTGGGTGTGTTATTAATTGTCTACTTTTTATATTTGAATCTGAGAATGAACATGAAGTGGTGGTATTGATAAAGCGGCATGAAGAATGAAAATGTTTGTGTATAGATGATGTGTGGTGTATGTGAGAGAGAGACGAGAGAGAAGAGCAGGGACGAGAGAGAGATGAGAGAGAGAGAGAGACGAGCAGAGGAGAAGAGAGAGAGAGAGAGAGAGAGAAAGTAAGAGAGAGAGGATGAGAGAGAGAGAGAGATGAGAGCAGACGAGAGAGGAGAGAGAGCCGGCGATGATGAGGAGAGAGAGATGAGAGAAGAGAGAGAGAGATGCAAAGTAATAACGGACAGGATAGCTATTGAGAGCAACATAGATTTCAAACGTTTCGTTTGCAGGGTGAATGCGTTAATGCTTCAAATATATTACATGTCTGAAGGGAATAAGAAGCATTGCGAATAGCTAGAGTTGTATAAAGCTAGTTCTTTTGATGAGTTATGAGGTATTTGTCGTTGTGTAATGTAATTGTGATACAGCAATAAGAAAGGTTTGTCAGGTTTTGCGAATATCACAAGAGAGAAAGCTTCAAAGAACTGTTTCTGTTTATAGATCGTGATATAAATCACTATCCCATAGTCTAAGTCCACAATACTTCTTGTGTCTTTTCTTTCCTGAGTCATAATAGGTGGTACATGAGTATCGTCGAAGAAATACGACATTTAGGTGACCTGATGGATGTGTGTGTGGATTCAGGAAGAAAGAATTCCAGATGGTGATTGCAGTTGAAGGAAAGGAAACGGTCAAATGTTCATGAATTATGGTGAGGAACAAACGCTCAAAGTTCATACGTGAAATGTATGGGTAAAGAGGACACTAAGGAGGGGGGAGTAGATTCAGGAGTGAGAAATGAAAGGAATTGAATTATTTGGAAACCATGATTTTATGTCTGCGGAATCTCTCTTTTAAACGTACAAAACGTGTTCTTGTAGTAGCTTTCATGACTGTGCCTGTGGTTATGCGTAGTGGTCTAGGTGTACATTTTCAATAAATTGGATTGATATTTATGCAGTATCCCAACGACATCAGCATAGTCAAAGAGTGGTAAAAATAGATTTTACATTGTTTCAAGAGCTCTCCTATGGTTAGTTGATATTGGCGGCGAAGCAAAAGACAATTAATGAGTAGCGGTTTTAGATGCATTGTTAGCAATGTGTTCGCCCCCATCTGCCAATTAGTTTGCAGAGTTACACCAAGATGCCTTGTGATTATTTGCATTGCATGTAGTATTCCAAATGTCAATAGTGAAAACCTACATTGCCTCTACACACATTCTCAATTCAGTTTTGTATGATACATGTTACCTCCTAGTCTTAGCCCATAGTCTATTTTATCTAATTAGACTGTAAAAAAAAAAATTTTTTGTTTTTGTTGGGGGTCTGTGATCGGATTTTCCAACGCAAGGGACTATGCTGATGTTGCAAACAGTTTTGAGACAGAATCATGTGTTACAGCCAATGTCATTAATACTATAAAACCCAAAGAGGCACTTAGAACATGGCCTTATGGTTACACCTTGTCAACTTGAAGCACATCAGAGTTTTCACCTCTTGATTGCAAACAAAATTGGTATTGGTTGATAAATAATTATTGAACCATTCTAAAAGTGAACCATAATACCAATTGCTTTAATTTACGAATGAGGCCTCTGTGCCATGCAGGTCAAATGCTTTGAAATATCAAGGAAAACGGATGGACTGGAACAGGGACTTATTCGAGGTGTATTTTTATTAGATTGTCATAAATGGTTAGTAAACGATAAATGTTGAATTCATTCTTGATGACCTAGGACTTGTGAACTAGAGAGAAGGGTATTAGATGTAAGAAGAGAAAAAGTTATGTACACATCTTTAACATTTGCTACACGCTCAAGAGATATTGGTTGGTGGTAGTTTGTGCATTAGTCTCTGCACCCTCTTGAGCATGGTGTTACATTCCTATTTCAAAGTTGGGAATTCTGTGATAGACAGCAGTAATGAATCTAGTAGGATTATAAATTACTTCGAGTGAAACTCTAGGCGTTGTTATTGATCAAGTTGGAACAGATGCTTTATTGGAGTCCAGATTGTATATAATATATTTAACTTCAGAACCGAAAGGTGATTTCATAATTCTACATGCTTGTCGCAATAGGGGGTAAAGGAACATTGCCGTTTTCTGTTTTGCATATGTCAATTGAAAAACTGTAGGTATGTTTGCTATCTGTGTTGCAGTACTATGTCCTACCATTTGCATGAGTGTGGCATGTTATCTGTTCAATGCCTTTATTCATAAACTGTCACACAATTTCACCAGTCCTGCAACCAACTTAACAGGATTCAATAAGATGTTAACTCGTAGTAGTTAATTCATTTTCCTATTTTATCAGTAATTCGTTTCTTGTGTACAGAAATTTCCCAATCTGTCGGAGATTTGTTCTCTAAATCTTTTGTGAAGGTTGTTTCTTTTTCTTAATTAATCTTTTAATTCATTGTTATACAAAGAGATCTTTTGGGTCTCATGTTAATAGTTTGAAAAGGCTGACATGTTTTGCTTATTGAGTAAATTCTCAGTGTTATTTCACAAGCTTTAGCAGTGGGCCATGAAAGATGCTATTGCAATCTTCGTTTCCTAGAAGTTCCATAATTTAACAGAGTCTTATTGTCATAATTATTAATGGTTCTTTTGAAGAGCATTGTTGGCATCCCCGTGATTTCATACAACACATGGAAACCTTAGGCTCACTGCAGAGGGGGGTGGAAGGAGATTCAGGATGACTTAATAATGTCAGAGCTTTGTGTAATGAGTAGATCAAGAATGCTTAGAGGTACCAGTGATTCTTATGGGAGTATGTATATGTTTTTAAGATGATGATGATTAAGAGTCTTTAAAAGTTTAGTTGGGTTAGAGAGGGAAATAAAATGAAATCTCCTAATATCAAGATTAGTCAGCCTTCTATGAACATTATTTCGCGCCCGGCAATAATACAGCGTAAGTAAAAACTGCAACTTTTCAGGAGAAGCAAAAAAGTAATTATCAAGTTCACTCTTTTTAAGCTCTTCGTGCCTAGACTTCACACGCAATCTTCATTGTATCACCAAATAAACCTTGAAACGTGTTTTGTGAAGGAAAAAACGTTTTCTCTGAAAAATTTAAAGGCTACCGGTTTTTTGTGAAAATCTGGAAATAAAACAGTCGTATGTCAAGTTTCGGCTTTTGCATTCCAAAACGGGCACAAGAGTAAATGTAGTAAGTCAACTGACGACGATGTGTATCCGGTTAGAGTTGTAGTTCCTCGCCGACACACGTGTATTATAGTTACGACACCTGCACACGTCTACCTTGCAGTAATATTTACCATTTCTCCGAAATCTCTGGGTTTTTGTTTCCCTTTCTTATTAAGTGTTACTAGTTTCAACGTAGATAGGGATCATCATCGTCGTGGGGTGATAGTTGTGTGAAAATCAGTTATATAGAGACAGGAAGAATAGAGATATCGAGGAAATAAGTAATTATCTTATAAAAATTGTGTTGCGTGTGTAGTGTGTGTTGACTTGTGTGTGTGTGTGTGTGTGTGTGTGGTGTGTGTGTCGTGTGTTGTTACAGTTCGCATATTCACCGTGTGTGGATTGTGTAGTTTGATGATTTGGTTTGTGAAACCATATTTTAATTTCTCATCATGCCATATAAATTTTTCCCTCAGTCAATTTGTATTGGACAGAACAAGAAAACGGGATCGGGCAAGAAAAAAGATATTTTCAAGCATACAAGCCAAAACTTAGTTTCAGTGGTAAAGGGCTTTAGTAATCAAATTGCAAGCTCAGCGGCTTTTGGGACCTATATGCCACAACGAAAAAAACAAATCACCAATCAATCAATGGAAACGCACTCTTACTAAAGTTCTATTATTCATATACAACATATTTAGAACGTTTACACGCAAAAGTAATCAACAACTGAGGAGAAAACCCACCAAAAAATTATCTCTTGAGCTTCAAGTTCTTTGGATTAAAATAAAAATACAGTATATCAGTTTCAATACAAAAATGGCAAGCTTTGCATTTATTTTGCAAAGTGAACACGTCACCTGCCGAGGTCAAACTGTATTTAGACCAGTTCGTAACAGAACAAAATAGACAGAAAAACACGTAACACTAATTTGTCTCATACAGAATTACGCACACACAATACACTGTAGTCAGCGCACACACACAGACATACACAGACAACAATAGACACACACACATGCCCCCCGCCACACACACACACACAAACAGCAGGCAGTTGGCTGGATGGTCTGTTCGACGGCTTAACGTTATTTTTTAAAGCCTTGCTGTCGTCTCTCTGTTTTATATGTTCTTTGTATCACACACACCACACAAACACTACACACACACCACACACACCACACACAATCACATCACACACCACACTACACACACGCATGCACACACACACACACACACCCACACACACCAACACACACACACACACACACACACACTTAGGCGATTGTATACATAGGAGGGAGAGCGGAGAGAGGAGAGAGGGGGGGGGGTAGCAGTGGGAGACAGAGAATTATAGGCATTTAAACACGTGGGACTCAATGGGATCCCCGAAGCCCATCAGTCTCCGGCCATACAAAGCAAGTACCACTATTATTGAGTAGACATACATGGAGGTTATAGGTGTGAGCTTCTTTTCTAATTAAAGACAACACTTCCACTTGATCGGGAGTTTGTAAAAACTCATGTAGGCGAAAACAGCAGCCAGCTTGATGATGGTCGGGTAGACTCGGCTTTAACGTTATTATTTAGTTTTTAAAAAAAAAATTTTTTTTTTTTGCCTTCTGTCGTCTCTCTGTGTATTGTTCTTTGTACTCTCTTTCTACCAGCTTCATCAGTTTCTGTCCCTGTTGTTTTCAAAAGCTGCACAGCGATCGCATTTATCTCTCATGCGTGTGGAAACCTATGTTGAATTCCCGCTTGAAAACACATTGACAATGTGCTGCACTGGCAGGGTGTGCATCCTCAGCCCTCTCTCTTTTCCACATACATGTAGTACATTTTTGCAATGAACGGAACGGCAAGGTATGGCTCTTTAGAATCTTTTCGAATAAATGACTTTAAACTCTTGGGAAAGGTTATTTATGTGGTCTTGATTTTTTCTTCTCGTCATTTTTGAATCCCTCCTCTTCACTGTTTTCCCCTCCTTTCTGCATCAAAGGCTCATGCTGTGTGGTCCCGTCTTTCCAATGTCTAAAGTGTCTCAGGAACATTTCTTACACAGTTTTCTGGTTTCCCGCAGATAACATGACATGATACTCTATGTAGGTTTTTCTTGAAGTGTTTGTTCACACGTGTTTTCTTTGGGCCCTTTACTGCTTTGCATAAATAGTCCTTGGCGTGTACCCCCCCGTGTGTCTTAAAGGTATGCAAACTGTTCTCGCGCATTCACCGCTATACTTTTGTGATGCACTTGTTATCGACAGTGGCCCCACAGCCTGACTTTCGTTATTCTCTGGTTTCTTTTTGTTTGTTCAAGCTCTGTCAGATACGCTTCTCCATTATTCTAAGTACGCTTTCTAAACAAGGATTTCCAGGAGGTTTCAACATTACTCGTGATTCTTTTCTAGATTGTGTCTTGCCTTCATTCCTTTGCGTTGACGTGGAGATGGCTTTGTGCGTAGAATCAAGGGCGTGAATACGAAGAAATCTCACCGCAACACTTTCTTGAAAGGAAACATCAACAATGTACTGTGAAAGATCGTTTTCATTTTCTGTTTGCGAGGCAGGCGTGAAGGTGGAGGTTCTGCTGCACTGTACCAAG
This sequence comes from Phymorhynchus buccinoides, assembly GCA_017654935.2. Lineage (NCBI taxonomy): Eukaryota > Metazoa > Mollusca > Gastropoda > Neogastropoda > Raphitomidae > Phymorhynchus > Phymorhynchus buccinoides. The sequence continues at coordinate 7,866,943 of JAGGCT020000035.1, forward strand.
CCTTCATTTTCATCAGAGCGAAGTCTAAACGATGAGCATTCTAAATTCTTAATTGTCTTTCGAGGGAATGTTTACCCTTGCATTGTCATCCACTCAGGTACGAAAGGTGTCTTAGATTCACTGTCGTCTTGGAATGAATCTCAGGTGAACATCAAAAAATTAAATCAAATTCACCAAGGCTTGTCATTCTTACAAAGGGCAGGGCATGAGTTTGAATATTGATAAAGTTCTGTTCCTATTTACCCTGCAGTGAAGATGGCCAGCTCAAGCATGTTGGAAAATGGAAGTCAAACTCTTTGGGTCGCAGGAGTCGCCACAGATCAGGGGATTTTTTGGAAGACGTGATGAATCTTTATTTGGTGCTCAGAATGGAAATAACCGTTGAGTCTCGTCCAATTTGGACTCAGAGTCTGATTCAGAGTCTATTGCTCTCAGTAGGTCAGGGGTTATAGTGTCGTGGCAAGATGATAAGTGGTTATGTCATCCTCTATCAGATTAGGTTTCGCTGTGAAGTGATGTCTAACCAGCGCAGTAGACATTCTCTGTAGACCATTCTACTTCAACCTCACAGAGGCACTCACATTCAATAATCAAATAAATCAGGTCGTTGATGATTGAGGAAATAGCCAAGTGATGAATGAAATGGATCAAGTTGTCACCTACATGTTTGTAACACAGGCCTATGCCATAAACTGGTAAGGACATGCCATGATCATCCCGATATGGGAATCGAAAACCTAAAAACAGTTTCGCTCTCTGATCTGGGCAACCACTCTATGTGAAAAACACGCCACCAAATGTAAACACCCATCGGATCTGCTCCAACGCATGTTAGTAGGATCACTTGGACCTTGGCACCAGATCCGCCCAGTCTGTGAGCTGGATGTCACGAAGCAAGCCATTAAGGTCCCTCAACATTCATGCTGATTGAAACATGTCGATGTGACAAAATGTATGGCTTCACTTGGAAACAGCAAAGAAACGTGTGCGTAGATGCGCCTGCTATGATAGCCTGTACCAATCTTTCCAGGATACGGTCGCATGTCGTGAGTCGTCCACAGAGAATGTTCTTGTACAGTGGTGTTGCAGCGCTCTCATTGCCATAGCTGTGCACTGTCTCCCTCGGCCCTCGAAGTTCTTCACTTTGATGACAAACTTGCGCGAATATGGAATAAAAACCGGTTCAAGAATGCTGCAAATAAACAGAACTGCAGTGTAACCCTTTCATCGCCAGGCTATATTCAGCAACATAAATAAAAATCACTGGGTAGAGAACACAATCCATTCTGCATCTATGGGGACTTCTGTGACATAATGTAAAAATTAAGGGTCTATCTTGCTTCCTCAAACTAAAGACCAATAGGGTCTTTGGATACTAGACCCAATTTGATAGCTTTTTAGTGACATGGTGTAATCACTGTGGGGCTCAAATGCGATTTTGGCGGTGAAGGGTTAAAACTTTCTTATCTCTGCTGGTGAAGCGCGGTTGCCTACATTACAGGCTATGGTAGCAAAGTCCGAACCTATTTCCAAAATTAATAGGAGTCGCAACTACATCGTATAGCAGCATCAACGCAATGACATTGAAAACTACAAAATGTTTTTTAAAATCACGAGGAATACTTTGCGTAACCACGCACCGGCACACCACACACACCCACCCACACACACCCACACACATTTGCGCACTCACCCCACACACACCATGCACGCCCGCCGCACGCACGCCAAGCCCACGCGCACGCACGCACGACGCGCGGCTGTGGCCCTGCTCCCCCACCTCCACACACATACCCACCCACCAACCAACACCCACCACACCCACCCCCCACACCCACAGCTCTTCTTTTGTCTCTCTTTTCTCTCCCCTTCTTATCCCCCCCATACACCACGTGCCTGCCTCTTCCCGTCCTCGTATGTTTCTCCCTTCCCTTTTGCTCCATACCCACCTGCATGTTCGACGGTCCTGTACCCCGTCTCCCTTCATTCCATTTCCCGTTTTTCTTTTCTCCCCCCTATTCTTTTTCTGTGTTCTCTATCCCTCCCCCCTTCTCCCCCTTCCCCCCTTCCCTCCTTCCTTCTCTTTCCTCCTCCTTCTCTCTTTCTTCCCTTTTGTTCCATTTCGAGTAGTCCAGCCATCCCTCTCCCTCTTTTTCTCCTCCCTCCCCCCCCTTCTCCTCTTCTCTCTTTCTTTCCAGTTCGCCTTCCCCCCCTGCCCTCCCCCTCGTGTAGTGTTTTGTTTATTGATCTGTTGCCACCCCCTGTCCACTCCATGTCCTTTTGGCTTCTGCCACACCCCCGCGTCGTTGCCCTCCACCTCTCTGGCCCTGCGTCTGCATTGCCCTGCCCGCCCCTGGTGGTCACTGTCGTTTACCGGCCCCTGCTCCGTTTTACCATGAGAAAGTTCGCTCCCGTGGTCGGACCTCTGCTCCGCCTCTTCTTTTCCCGCCTGCCCTCGTTCAGCACCCCTCCGTTCTTAGTGGCTGTCGCCCCCTCTCTTTTAGGGCGTCGGGCTTTCCGCTTTGCCCCCGGGCGTTTGGCCTGCGCCTCCCCTGCCCCCCCGCTTTCCATTGCCCCCAACTCGCCTCCGCCTGTTATTGATTCGGGCGGCGCTTAGCTTCTCCCTTACAATTCCAGTAGCCCAGTCGCCCTAGGTGGCTGCTCAAACGACACCCCCGCAGACTTCTTGGTTATCTTGTTTCAACTCCTCCCGCATCCCGGCCTCAACTGTAAGTCCGTGCCGTGGTTACAACAACGAGTGCTTACGACATACTTAGTCGACTCACTATGGGGTGTCCTTCGCTCTATCTAGCCGCACCGGGAAGGGGGATGAAGTTCATCTTTATAAGTAGAGAGTATTGAAGCTGCGGGACAAACCGCTTTAAAAGAGAAGTTATGATATCAACCTGATGGATTCTGCTCACTCTCGAATCAATTTGTTTTTCAACTATTAACAGTGACCGTATGCGCACATGAGTCACAAAATGGTTTGGGCCAGGATATTTTCAAGTCCCATGACTTCATGAGTTAAATTGTGAAATTTTGGAATATGCTTGGTTATTGTTCTAGTCTGAGTAGAAAGCTGTAGTACAGTTATGGGCGGTCACTTTATGGGGGGGACGAGAATATCTTGCCATTGAGATAGACAGCAATATAGAACAGTAAAAAAGATTAAAGCACATGTCCCTTTTCTTGGCATAAATTAGATGAAGGAAAAATGGAATAGCAGTAGCTTTGGCAAGGAAGTACAATTTCCGTATAAATCCCGACTATTTTCCTGATATATTTACGATTGTGACTCTGTATGCACAAATGTCAACTCCCCATCTAAGTGACTGAACGAACCGAAAGAGATATAAAAGCAGGGATGGGTCATCTGTGCCTTCTAAGAAGTCAGTAGATGAGGGAATTATCCTGAGATCTGGGCTGAATTTTCGAAGATTATAGTGCTGTGCCGGAAGTCGATAGTATGACCATTTGAATCAAAACATCGCTGTTTGATTGTACGCTCTTCCGGTGACAACTATTGATGCTTGTCTGTTTGTCATGACTGTCGCGTTAGAATCAGTCACGGTTTTGAGGTCGCGTTGACCGTGGGCTGTTTGACAGTCGCGATTATGCCCAGACACTCTACGACCATGAGCAGGTGGTACAGTGGCGCTGAAATGGTCTCGAATCACCATGTTAGTCTCCAAATCTCCAAGTAAAAAGAGTCAAGCGCAAGGACGCTTGACATAGTCATTTCACTAAAGAATATAAGCTAAAAAGTAATCCTTGCATTGAAAATTATCAACAACATATCTCATTCCACGTGACAAATTGGTCCAGACTCTATGAGAGGACTGAATATCAACCTAATAAAAAAGGCCAATGGGACGGGTTTCAAATGTATACATTGCGCCATACTTCTGGCAGAACTTTGGTAATTGAAAATAAACAAACTTCTGAATGCGTTAAAAGTAGTTAAACTATAACTTTAAAATACCCAAACAAACAAAATATTGAACTCAGTTGAATATCTATCTAATGTCCACAGCAGCATAGAGAGTTTGTCAAGAATAAACAATCTTACTCATAGACGTTTTAGCCTTTCACATAGCGCTCACTAGAGAACAAACCATGCGGATATAGATGGCAGGGACTGCATCACCAGCCAAGACGGTCCAGGCTGATCTAGCACAGCGAGCATCAAAGCAAAAGTACCAAAGCCAGCTCAATTGAACTGGCAAGTCATCCACATGGAGGAGGTCCAGGACCTATACGGTGAGTGACACAAGGCAGCGCAAGCAGGGGCGCCCCAGAAGAGATCAAGGCTAATCTGAAGGCCAACTCAAGGGGGCGGGCATGAGCTAGTCAGATTGAAGATATGCAGCCACGGAACCAGTGGGCATGCGCCTGAAAGGCGAGCAGTGAAGTTTTTGAATGGTAGATTGCGCAGCGTTGGCAACAGCATGAGAGTGGCGCCACAGAAGTGCATTGGTATTCATCCAAAAACTGGTCTTCCTGCCCCACCTCTAACCATATGAGTGGTTGTGAATTTGGCAGCCAACGCACATGTGTCACTTTACCGATGGCGAAGGAACAAGTAATATTTTAGTTCATAAGGTATGAGAAATATAGAGCTTTATAATAAGGCAGTGCGCAAAAGAAATTTCAACATTAATACAATCACAAAGTATGCAATTTTATTTTTAAACAATGAAATATAAAAGCAATAACAACATCAATCAGTAGCACATAAATAATACATATTAAATGGAGAAGAAAAGAGGAGAGATACGAAAGTGAGAAAGAACAAAATCGAATAAAGGACATGGGAGAATGTGTGTGAGAGGAGAGAGAGAGAGAAGGAGAGAGAGTAGAGAGAGACGAGAGATAGAGAGAGAGGGATAGGAGAGTAGCTAGCGAGCAGTTTGTTGTTTTTTGTGTATGTGTTTGTTTGTGTGTGTGGGGTGGTTTGATGTGTTTGTGGGGTATTGAGCGGGAGAGAGAGAGAGAGTAGCGGAGGGATAGAGCTAGTGATATATAGAGAGAACAGTCAAATTATTATGTTAATACCATTCCATCTCCCATTTCATGGGGAATTTTACCTTATGAAACTCACAATA
>JAGGCT020000035.1:7872550-7892242 GCA_017654935.2 Phymorhynchus buccinoides
TTGACAGCAGACGATCGGACACAAGCATTGACAACTGTAAGGGTTTCTGGAAGAGAGATAGTTGCAGACATACGATGAGAGGAAACGAGTTGGAGGTCAGAAGTACCCTACGTTTCAAAGGTTTGTTTCTCAAAGTTCGTTTTCTAATTCAACATAAGGGGGCGGGAGAGAAGTTAAGAGCTGGAAGACACTGACACGATACAAACCTCTAACGAGAGAGAGAGAGAGAGAGAGAGAGAGAGAGGAGAAGAGAGAGAGAGCGAGAGAGAGAGAGAGAGAGAGAGAGAGAGAAATCAAGAGAGAGAGAGGAGTTTTCATTTCAACTAGCGCAACGCCTAGTACCGGTAACGCAGTACCGGTAACGCTGAGTACCTAGTTCCGCCGGGTCCGCGAAATATTATATTATTACTTTTGTCTCTCTCCCTCCTTCCATCTTCTTCTCTCATCCCGTTCCACCCCGTCCCTCGCTAAAGTAATCTCACTCTCACTCGGTGAATAGCGGGATATTGTACCTCGCTAAAGTAATCTCCGCTCTCCAACCCTTTTCTTGCCCGCGTGCGTGCAGTACTGAGTTCTTTCTGTGTAAATTGTTTGTTGTGGACGGCTTGAAATGCTGGGTCCGCGCAAATGTAAATTGGCTCATATCACGCGTTTTATGAATGGATGCTGTTGAAATTTTGCACCAAGATAGTCACTATCACTGGTCATGCACGTTCCAAATTTCGAGTCAGTGTCTGGTCTCGTTTCGCCGCGGTTTTTGAAAAGGTCAAGCGGCGCATATCGCGCGCGTTTATAAATCGATTCGCTTCCAGTTTGGCACACAGATAGTCACTGTCCCTGGTCATCTACCGTCGATATTGGAATGCAATCCGTCCATAAATACCGGAGATACGGGCGCCGAGAGGCTGGTGGATAGGCGTTTCGCGCATTTGCCAAACCGCGCAAATGACTCACGACCGCCTTGGTTGCCGTTGCCATCGCCCCGTTAGGGCTGATAGCAAATTTGAAGCGATTCGGTCGAAAAAAACGGCGGAGTTATAAGGCCCGTTCTGTGTTTCACACGGACGGACGGACAGTTGCCTCTTAATATAATGATGAATGTTTGTTGGAGGGTCGGCTGAGGCAGGGAAGGAGTAGAGAGGTAAGTAAAAGACAGTGAATGAAGATTTCATGAATTGGAATACGTGTTACACAGCTGTCATTATTATTGCTCCAAACGTTATACAGCAATCTGTATGAATGAAGAATTCATGAATTGGAATACGTGTTACACAGCTGTCAGTATTATTGCTCCAAACGTTATACAGCAATCTGTATGAATGAAGAATTCATGAATTGGAATACGTGTTACACAGCTGTCATTATTATTGCTCCAAACGTTATACAGCGATCTGTATGAATGAAGAATTCATGAATTGGAATACGTGTTACACAGCTGTCAGTATTATTGCTCCAAACGTTATACAGCAATCTGTATGAATGAAGAATTCATGAATTGGAATACGTGTTACACAGCTGTCAGTATTATTGCTCCAAACGTTATACAGCAATCTGTATGAATGAAGAATTCATGAATTGGAATACGTGTTACACAGCTGTCAGTATTATTGCTCCAAACGTTATACAGCAATCTGTATGAATGAAGAATTCATGAATTGGAATACTTGTTACACAGCTGTCAGTATTATTGCTCCAAACGTTATACAGCAATCTGTATGAATGAAGAATTCGTGAATTGGAATACGTGTTACACAGCTGTCATTATTATTGCTCCAAACGTTATACAGCGATCTGTATGAATGAAGAATTCATGAATTGGAATACTTGTTACACAGCTGTCAGTATTATTGCTCCAAACGTTATACAGCAACCTGTATGAATGAAGAATTCATGAATTGGAATACTTGTTACACAGCTGTCAGTATTATTGCTCCAAACGTTATACAGCAATCTGTATGAATGAAGAATTCATGAATTGGAATACGTGTTACACAACTGTCAGTATTATTGCTCCAAACGTTATACAGCGATCTGTATGAATGAAGAATTCATGAATTGGAATACTTGTTACACAACTGTCAGTATTATTGCTCCAAACGTTATACAGCAACCTGTATGAATGAAGAATTCATGAATTGGAATACGTGTTACACAGCTGTCAGTATTATTGCTCCAAACGTTATACAGCAATCCGTATTAATGAAGAATTCATGAATTGGAATACGTGTTACACAGCTGTCATTATTATTGCTCCAAACGTTATACAGCAACCTGTATGAATGAAGAATTCGTGAATTGGAATACGTGTTACACAGCTGTCAGTATTATTGCTCCAAACGTTATACAGCAATCCGTATGAATGAAGAATTCATGAATTGGAATACTTGTTACACAGCTGTCAGTATTATTGCTCCAAACGTTATATAGCAACCTGTATTAATGAAGAATTCATGAATTGGAATACGTGTTACACAACTGTCAGAATTATTGCTCCAAACGTTATACAGCAATCCGTATGAATGAAGAATTCATGAATTGGAATACGTGTTACACAACTGTCAGTATTATTGCTCCAAACGTTATACAGCAACCTGTATGAATGAAGAATTCATGAATTGGAATACGTGTTACACAGCTGTCAGTATGATTGCTCCAAACGTTATACAGCAACCTGTATGAATGAAGAATTCATGAATTGGAATACTTGTTACACAACTGTCAGTATTATTGCTCCAAACGTTATACAGCAACCTGTATGAATGAAGAATTCGTGAATTGGAATACGTGTTACACAACTGTCAGTATTATTGCTCCAAACGTTATACAGCAACCTGTATGAATGAAGAATTCGTGAATTGGAATACGTGTTACACAACTGTCATTATTATTGCTCCAAACGTTATACAGCGATCTGTATGAATGAAGAATTCATGAATTGGAATACTTTGTTTCACAGCTGTCAGTATTATTGCTCCAAACGTTATACAGCAATCCGTATTAATGAAGAATTCGTGAATTGGAATACGTGTTACACAACTGTCAGTATCATTGCTCCAAACGTTATACAGCAATCCGTATTAATGAAGAATTCGTGAATTGGAATACGTGTTACACAACTGTCAGTATTATTGCTCCAAACGTTATACAGCAATCCGTATGAATGAAGAATTCGTGAATTGGAATACTTGTTACACAGCTGTCAGTATGATTGCTCCAAACGTTATATAGCAATCCGTATTAATGAAGAATTCGTGAATTGGAATACGTGTTACACAACTGTCAGAATTATTGCTCCAAGCGTTATACAGCAACCTGTATGAATGAAGAATTCATGAATTGGAATACGTGTTACACAACTGTCAGAATTATTGCTCCAAACGTTATACAGCAATCCGTATTAATGAAGAATTCATGAATTGGAATACTTGTTACACAACTGTCAGTATTATTGCTCCAAACGTTATACAGCAACCTGTATGAATGAAGAATTCATGAAATGGAATACTTGTTACACAGCTGTCAGTATTATTGCTCCAAACGTTATACAGCAACCTGTATGAATGAAGAATTCATGATTTGGAATACGTGTTACACAGCTGTCATTATTATTGCTCCAAACGTTATACAGCAATCCGTATGAAGTATGAAGCCGAATGGAATGTCTTTTGGCGTATAATACCCTAACCTTCCAGAAGACAATTATAACAAGTGGACTAAACAGACAGACCAGCTAAGACCCTAAAATATCCTTCAAACGGAGAACAGACGGGTGAGTTGCCTTACTTTAGAGATGTCTTGGCTGGCTGAGCCTCGAGCTTTGCAGCCTTGGAGGTTGGAGGAATCGTCTGAACGGAACATGAAAAACCACTAGCATTTTATTAGGCACAAGAACACCACTTCTGTACGAGGGTTCAGTGTCAGACGGTAGGTACTATCTGTCTTCTCGGGTAAAAGCCAGAAAGTGCTATTAGTCTTCTGAATTTCTGCTGCGATATAGTACCTCCTGTCTTTCACCTGAGAAGAATGATAGTACTTTGTGGCACGGAACCCACAACTATATGCGTCATCTGCTTCGTCAGCAACTCAATTATCTACTGCTGTCAATAGTGAAAGGGTCTTTGTTGTTTGCATGAGAAAGGATTTTTAAGTAAGAAGCCCTGTGGATAAATTAGAATCCCTGTGAAAATCGAAGAGAAATAAGATCGAACAAAGGGGGCCAGGCTCGAAGTAAGATCAATCGTTCAATCAGTCAGCTGTTTAGGTGGAGTCATGGCCCTTACCCTTTGACACCAGGTGGAGTTTCATTCGAAGGTCGTTTCCTTGCGACAGCAAACTCACTCTCCTCTCTCTCTCTCTCTCTCTCTCTCTCTCTCTCTCTCTCTCTCTCTCTCTCTCTCTCTCTCTCTCTCTCTCTCTCTCTCTCTCTCTCTCTCTCTCTCTCTCTCTCTCCTGCGCGCGCCAAAGCTAATTTGCTTGCCTTCTCTTTGACAAAGGGATAATCGACAAGCTAGGAGGTGTTCAACGCAGGGCGCCAAGGTTTTTTATTTATAAATCAAACAGGACTACCGTTCGCGCAACCCAGGCTATGTTACAATACAACTATACTGCAAGACCCTATTGGCCTCCCTCCTCTATACAGGAAAGGAGAAGACAGCGCAGACTGACCGTTTTATTCAAAATCGTGAAAGGTCATCATCACCCAGGCTTACAAGTACTAACAGGCAGAAAACTGCCTTGAGCCTGCAGATAACACACGGTGTGTGTCACCAAGTAACCAGACATGAAAACGGAAGAGAGTAAGGAAATGTTGTCAAACAACAATATGCACGGAACAAACGGGTCGCAGTTTTACCATTGAGCCGTCCAGAACAGTGTTAAATAAATAACTCCCCCACTCTCCACCCCCGCGTACCATCAGGGAATGGAGCAACGTGGATGACACTATTAGATAATGGCCTTTATCATGACTGCAATTAATTATTGAACAAAGATAATTAGCTGAAAATGTTCATAAAATACAGCTTCATGTTTGGTAAGAAAGGCAAAAATGGAATTAACCGAGAAATGCAGGGGGGGGGCATTCTGTCAACTGGTAAATATGCACACCAGGGGTCCGTTTCACAAGGTCTAACATTACGTTGCGCTCACTCAAATCAGCAAAAACGGTCTAAGAAACACCCTTCGTTTGCCGATAGTTCGCGTGACGTTTTGTTCTTGCCAAACACCGAGCAAGCAGCGAACTATCCGGAACAGTTCTTGTTGTTGATTGGTCCATTAAAGTTTGGTTAATGTTACGGGGCCTCAACAGGTCTCGGCAGTGTAGTAGAGACTGGGAGTTAACATGTATGGCTGGGCCAAATAAATTTCCTTTCTAACTCGGCCCCGTTGGGTTTTTTTTTCTTATCCCAAGTCAGGCAGAACCCGTGTAAAGCGTGTGCGTGCGTGTGTGAGGTTGGTTTTTTTTTGTGTGTGTGAGTTCACAAGTTAGCTTTACTGAATTCGCATCCGGGGATTCATTCTGTTGCGGACACTCGAGGAGAGAAGATTCTAGAAGATTCGGCGAGACTCGGCACCTTCGGTGGTGTCGATTAGGGTTCAAACCCGCGTTCAAATCTTGAAACCGGTCGGCCTGGTAGAAAATACTCTCGAGCTCCGGGTCGTTCTTCAATGCGACGCCCAGAACAGAATCTCTTCATTGGCGCCTTGGGGAAATCATTGAATTTGGACGAGGCCAGGCCAATGCCCCATTTCACGGCTCGTTTGCGAGGTCAGTATCGGGATTATTATTCCGACAGTGTACGTAGGTTTTTTTTAATTTTTAGTGTGTCTAATTCATTTGAAGCCGCCACGGAGCTGCAAACTTCTTTAATTTTGGAAGAGGTTTGTTAATTTTTTTTTTTTAAAAGCTAAGTTTATACAATTTTACTCCATGTATTTTGTTTACGGCAGAAAGGCTTCGCACCTGTTCTTCTGTTGTATTGTATTCCCCTTGTAAGTCTAATATTTTAAGTTGGTGAGCATTATCTCCCTTAGTTTATTATGGTACGTTTTTTATGTCCCCACCAGCCGAGTCATTTTATTTTGTTTTCTACACCAGGGAGGTTGTTTTCAATGTTTGTTTTCCTGTTGGATGAATGCGTTAGTATTTAAGTTTTTGACTTTATCACTTTTTAATTTGCTATGCTTTGTATTTGAGTAATTAAGTTGAATTGTAGTGTTACTAATTTTTCACAGTAAAAATTTGCAACAATGTACATTTTCGCGAGAGTACATTGATGATTTTTATAATGTTGTATAATTTTAAGATAATTGTAAGGTTTAATAATTTTGAGTATTGACGTTTGTGTTGTTTACTATAAGTGGTTCGAATTTTGGTACAGTTTACTACGCTTATAACGAAGTTTTTGGTACATTCAAAATTGCTTCGTTCATTTATTTTCGCCCATGTGTTTTGCAAGTTTTTGTTTGGAATAATGTAATTTTTTAGTGAGAGAATGCACATTAGGGTAGATTTATTTTTTTTCCTTTTCTTCAACATTCTTCTTGGTCAGTTCAGTCTTTAGCAGTTTTGGTCATTTTGGACTTCATTCCAAATTCTAAATTGTTGTAGGTAATTGTTAAGTATGGAGGCTGACCTGTCCACTCCTGGCTGTCCCTCTTCTGGACTCCTAGCAATGACGCTAGACGAGGAGTGGCATTGGTCGTCTCACGCTTTGGGTTTGTTCAGAAAAACTCACCACTTCGCTCACTGTTCCAGCTTATTACGTAGGTTCTTGGTGAACCCCATCCTTCGACTCTGCGAGGACCAGTACGACCTGTGACCTGAGAGATGACCTTTTCCCCCACCTTACCAGAGGGCTGGGAACTGCTGTCACGGCATCTAGGACAGTGAACTGCGGACGGCGACGATTGAGACTCAGACTGGCTCGGCAACGTAACCCCGGTGAAGTGATTTGCCCAGCATGGGAGTCCTTACTGTCTATACTCTTCTTTTGCATGCACTTGAGAGGCTTCCCTTCCCCCCCATTCATTGAGTGGGTTAGGTGGGTTAGCGGGTAAGGTTGGGAGGGGTCTCAGGTTCGGTCGGTAGCTAGAGTCCCTTTTTGTTCATTCATATTTGTTAATAAATTTGTTCGTGTCACGTATTTAAATTCTTTTGTTCCATTTAGTGAGAGTGGGCATGAACGAGATGTGAGGGTTGCCAGCTCTTGCTTGAACCCTACCCTAGACAAAACGATAACATTTTTGGGCGCTCGTCCCGCATTTGTCTGGCAACTCACGCTCGTTCCGGCTTGCTCTCATGTAGGTAGGATATATTTTATTGTACAGTTTTTGTGGGAGGTTGGAGGTGATTTTGGATCCCCTCTCTGGCGTTTTTGTTTTGTTGTAGGACTTCATAGGATTTAAGATTGATAAATATTTTTGTTGTTACGGGTTTAGTTATTTTGGTTCCATTGTAGGTTTAGGTTAGTAGGATTGATATATTTATTACTATTTATTAGTTAAAGGTTTATTTGTGGTAATTTTACATTATTTTTAGACATTTATGGACTAAAGGTAAGTCTTTGGTCCCAAAAGTATTTTTGTAAATTTAGACATTCGGTTTGAGAGTTTTTATTTGTATTTTATAGGACACTTTGGTTATTTACAGCTGATTTATTGTCTGCCGTCAGCTGGATTGTGGGGTAAAATTTTCGACTTTTTGGAATTTTGTCGCGAATAATTTCGCGTATTTGCTTCGTGGCGACTTTTTTTTTTTTTTTTTTTCGAGTGTGTTTTGTATGCTTGTTACGCGAATAGGGGTAGATTAGGGTTGTGAATAAAAGTTAATTTGGAATTTTGTGTTGTGTGTTCACTACTGTTTGTACTCGCGCATTTTTGGTTAGGGTGACTATTTACGATAGTTTGAAATAGATTTTTTTTTGTGTGTGTAAAGTTTGTAAATACATTTCGTGTTTCGCGTTTGAAATGTCAAATTTGACTATTTTTACAAGCGGTTAAAACCGTTTACTTTTCACCAGTCGGTACTCCTGAAGTTGTATAATTTTGCGCAGTACCGTGTCAAGGCTCATCATGTCTTATTCTCCCCCGCGTACCCGTTTCGGCGGTAGGACTCAAGTTACTGTTGGTGGTGGAAACGGGATGTCTGCCACCACCACTTCTGTTGTGTTTACCACTAGTGGGGCAACCTCTGTTACCCCTGCTATGTTTCAAAGGAGCGAGAGATCAAGCAGATCGAATGCGCGTTTAGGCAGGGAAGGGCGGTTGAACTTACCAACCCCAGAGAGAACACCTTCACCGCCTAGTGGGAGGAGGACCCACAGAACTGATGTGACCCCACCTGACATGTTGACGGTTCTGTTACATATGGAACGGACAAGGAGAGAAGAGGAGGACAGGAAAGAGCAACTTCGTAGAGAAGAGCGTGAAGAACGCAGGAGAGAGAGAGAAGAAAGGGAAAGAAGGGATAGAGACGAAAGAGAGAGAAGGGAACGAGAGAACAGAGCTGAAGAACGAGAGAGATGGGGACAGCTGATGGAAGGATTATTGAGGCAGAATGAAGCTGAGAGACAGCCTAGGAGAGTAGCCTGCCCAGCACTTAAGTTCCCTGTACTTCAGCCAGACGATGATATCAGTGACTTCCTAGCACATATGGACACCATTGCTGATCAATTTGAACTTCCTCCAGCAGAGAGGAAAATGTATCTCATTGGAGCATTGACAGGAAAAGCAAGAGATGCACTCAAGGGCTTGCCCTCCGACGCTTCTTATGATGACCTTCAAGCAGCCGTCTTGAAACAGTATGAACTCAGTATAGGATCATACAGGAAAAAATTCAGAGAGATAAAGAAAAGAGAAGATGAAACCTTCAGCCAGTTTGGCGTCAGGATGATCCGTGCTCTTAACCAGTGGGAGAAGATGTCTTGCAACACCCTTCGTGACCTTGTGCTTATGGAGCAACTAGAAACTTGTGTTTCAGACGATATGGTCGAGGCGATTTATAAGCAGAAGCCTCAAGATTTCGATGAAGCGATACAGGTTGCTGAGACTTACGCAGAGGCTCGTCGAGCAGCTAAAGCTTGTGCTCAAACCAGGAACACAAACAGGAACAGGCTTCACACTCAAAACAGACCACGTCGAGGATTTCACAACCAGAATGATACTTCTCGCATGAGAGTACAACAGTCATCCAGTTCTGGTAGCACCTCTACTATGACTAATACTACAGCTGCTAACACAACGCAACAGAAGCAGACTGAGAACCACCAAAGTCATCCGAAAGTTTTTGCTACTGCACCCCAGAGGAAGCAGGCGTGCTTCTATTGTGGGAAGATGGGCCACGTCAAAAGGCACTGCCCCTCTTGGCGCAGAGACACGGCACATCAGAATCAAGGCCAACGTAACAGGGAGACAATCCAGCGGTTAGGAGTCCCGCAGGATGAACTTACTTGCCCAACATTTTTGTCTCGCGTAGAAGGGAAAGTAACCTGCACCGTGAGGGATTCTGGCGCAACTACCATCTTTGTAGATGCAGACCTAGTACCACCAGAAGCACCACGTGGACCCACTTGTGAAGTCGTAGGAGCTGAAGGGCAAATGAAAGTTCAGCGTGAGACAGCCCTGGTGGAACTTCACACCCCATATTTTCTGGGCAAAGTGTGGGCCGTGCTACTTAAGGACCCCGTCAATCCATTGCTGTTGGGCAATTTGGTGTTGTTCGAGGATGGGAAGAGATATACCCTGTCAACAGAAGTTCCTAGGGAAACCGTTGGTATGGTAACAACCCAGTCAGGATCTGCCAGCCAGAATCAGGAAGTCCTGAAGCCAGTGCTCCGCCCCGTTGATGAGCAGGTCGCAGCAAAGATAACACGAGTTGAGCTCATCGATCTCCAGCGTCATGATACCACTCTGTCTGGACCTAGGGAATTGGCAGCTCACCACCGGAAAGGGAAACCTCACAGCAACTATGAGTACAAAGACGGAGTGCTCATGAGAGTCTATAAGAAGGGAAAGACATATGCTAAGCAAGTGGTGGTTCCCAAGAAGCTGCGACCACTAGTTTTAGAGATTGGCCACAGCACACCCTTGGCAGGACACCTTGGAACGACAAAGACGCTTGAACGGATCAGACAAGCTTTCTTCTGGCCAGGGTTGGAGCGCGACGTGAGGTGTTATGTCAGAACATGCGATGTTTGCCAGAAAACATCTCCTAAAGGAAGAAATACCCGTGTTCCTCTTGGAACCGTTCCTACAGTGGACACACCCTTTGAGAAGGTGGCGATAGATCTGGTAGGACCGATTATCCCCGCCAGTGCAAAAGGGCACAGATACATGCTGGTGCTTGTGGATTATGCCACACGTTACCCGGAGGCTGTACCTCTGAGAGGCATAGACTCAGAATCGGTCGCCGATGCACTTTGGGATATCTGGTCGAGAGTGGGTATTCCAAAGGAAGTCGTCTCTGACAACGGGACACAATTCACATCTGAGTATATGAAGCAGGTGTTTCAAACCCTTCGCATCAAAGGACTGGTGACCAGCCCTTACCACGCTCAAGCAAACGGCCTTGTCGAGAGGTTCAATGCCACCCTGAAACTGATGCTTAAGAGACTATGCTTGGAAAAGCCCAAGGACTGGCACAAGTATATCACCGCTGTCTTGTTTGCGTACAGAGAGGTGCCCCAAGATACAAGCAAGTTCTCACCATTTGAACTTCTATATGGGAGGACCGTTCGAGGACCAATGGCGGTATTGAAAGCACTCTGGACAGAAGAAGAAACGAAGGAAGCAGACTGGGAACAGAAAGAAGAAGCGGAATATGTCATAGCGCTCAGAAACAAGATTGCGGACACTTGCGCAATCGCACGTGGCAATATTCTGCAATCACAAAAGCGTTCCAAACAGCGGTACGACCTCAAGAGCAAGCAGCGTACTTTCGAAGTAGGGGAGGAAGTATTGCTACTCCGGCCTCAGAAACATAACAAGCTTCAGATGGCATGGCAAGGGCCATTCAAGGTGACTGAAAAGGTAGGAGAGTGCGACTACCGTATCTCCATCCGAGGCAAGGAACGGTTGTATCATGCCAACCTACTGAAGAAATACCATCGCAGAGAGGAATGTCAAGCCCTTGTATCGCCTGTGGTAGTTGATGAAACTAGCAACAAAGAGGAAGATTACAACTTCGACATTCCGGCGATACCTCTTCATGCCTCAGAATCATGGAGGGATGTTAACACCTGCCCAGAGTTGGATTCAGCACAAAAGAAGGAAATACAGGAGATATGTAAGGAGGCCAGTGGAATACTGACCGACGCACCACTCCACTCCAAGGTTGGATCCTGTCAGCTTCACCTCACTGATTCAGAGCCGGTACGAGTGAAACAATACCCTCTACCTCACTCCCAGAAAGAAACCATCAGGGAAGAGGTTGAACAGATGAAGGAAATGGGTGTCATTGAGCCCGCAGCTTCACCATACTCAGCTCCCATCGTACTGGTGAAGAAGGATGGCACCATACGGTTCTGTGTTGACTACCGCAAACTTAACAAGGTGTTGAAATTCGATGCAGAGCCTCTTCCCAACGTTGAAGAGATCTTCGCCAGGCTCGGTCGAGCGCAGTATTTCACGAAACTGGATCTCTCCAAAGGTTACTGGCAGATCCCCATGGATCCCCAGCATCGCCAGTATACTGCGTTCACCACGCTGGAAGGACAATTCCAGTGGCTGGTCATGCCTTTCGGACTTAAGACCGCCGGCGCTGTATTCAGCCGCATTATGCGTTGTGTCCTGGAACCCCTCAAAGATGACTCCATACAAAACTTCATGGATGATGTACTCATCGGCAGCAAAGACTGGTCTTCGCACATCAGTACTCTGAAAGCCTTGTTGCAACGACTAGCTCAGGTGAACATGTCTGCTAGGCCCAAGAAGTGCTACCTGGGATACAAGGAAACTTCATTCCTTGGACACGTTGTCTCGGCTGGACAACTCCGGATGGAAAAAGACAAAGTCCAGAAAATCAAGGATGCCCCAGTTCCAGAGACCAAAAGGCAGTTGCGGTCTTTTCTCGGTCTAGCCGGCTTCTACCGGCGCTTCATACCACGGTATGCTGAGATAGCCAAGCCCCTTACGGACAAAACCAAGGGCAGACAACCCGAGAAAATCAAGTGGTCGGATGAATGCCAGACAGCGTTCGAAATGTTGAAGACTATGTTGTGTCAGGAACCTGTTCTGTTGCTGCCAGATAACGACAAAACATTTGTTCTGCGCACAGATGCATCCGGGGTAGGGCTCGGCGCCATACTGATGCAGGATCAAGGGCAAGGGCTACAGCCGATAGCCTACGCCAGCAAAAAACTCAATGACTCTGAGAAAAAATACCACACCATTGAGCAGGAGTGCTATGCCGTAGTGTGGGGGATCCGGCGGTTTTATCCCTATTTGTATGGCAGGGAATTCACCTTGGAGTCCGACCATCACCCTCTACATTACCTCGACAGGATTCGCCCTGTCAGCCGTCGGCTTATGGGATGGGCCATGGAGCTACAAGCTCACTCCTTCGCCTTCCGGACTATCCCTGGAAAAGACAACATTGGTGCAGACTTCCTTAGCAGGAGCCCATAGATTTTGCGATAATCCAGTGACACTTTTCAGTGTTTACCCCCCTTTTTGGGATAAGAATTCGTCACAATAAATTGTGACGTTTTGAGGGGGAGGTGTGTTACGGGGCCTCAACAGGTCTCGGCAGTGTAGTAGAGACTGGGAGTTAACATGTATGGCTGGGCCAAATAAATTTCCTTTCTAACTCGGCCCCGTTGGGTTTTTTTTTCTTATCCCAAGTCAGGCAGAACCCGTGTAAAGCGTGTGCGTGCGTGTGTGAGGTTGGTTTTTTTTTGTGTGTGTGAGTTCACAAGTCAGCTTTACTGAATTCGCATCCGGGGATTCATTCTGTTGCGGACACTCGAGGAGAGAAGATTCTAGAAGATTCGGCGAGACTCAGCACCTTCGGTGGTGTCGATTAGGGTTCAAACCCGCGTTCAAATCTTGAAACCGGTCAGCCTGGTAGAAAATACTCTCGAGCTCCGGGTCGTTCTTCAATGCGACGCCCAGAACAGAATCTCTTCATTGGCGCCTTGGGGAAATCATTGAATTTGGACGAGGCCAGGCCAATGCCCCATTTCACGGCTCGTTTGCGAGGTCAGTATCGTGATTATTATTCCGACAGTGTACGTAGGTTTTTTTAAATTTTAGTGTGTCTAATTCATTTGAAGCCGCCACGGAGCTGCAAACTTCTTTAATTTTGGAAGAGGTTTGTTAATATTTTTTTTTTAAAAGCTAAGTTTATACAATTTTACTCCATGTATTTTGTTTACGGCAGAAAGGCTTCGCACCTGTTCTTCTGTTGTATTGTATTCCCCTTGTAAGTCTAATATTTTAAGTTGGTGAGCATTATCTCCCTTAGTTTATTATGGTACGTTTTTTATGTCCCCACCAGCCGAGTCATTTTATTTTGTTTTCTACACCAGGGAGGTTGTTTTCAATGTTTGTTTTCCTGTTGGATGAATGCGTTAGTATTTAAGTTTTTGACTTTATCACTTTTTAATTTGCTATGCTTTGTATTTGAGTAATTAAGTTGAATTGTAGTGTTACTAATTTTTCACAGTAAAAATTTGCAACAATGTACATTTTCGCGTTTTTGTAAATTCAAAAATGCTGTCGTTCATTTATTTTCGCCCATATGTGTTTTGCAATGGTTTTTGTTGGAAAATGTAATTTTTTAGTGAGAGAATGCACATTAGGGTAGATCTTTTTTTTTCCTTTTCTTCAACATTCTTCTTGGTCAGTTCAGTCTTTCGCAGTTTTGGTTCATTTTGGACTTCATTCCAAATTCTAAATTGTTGTAGGTAATTGTTTAAGTATGGGAGGCGACCTGTCCACTCCTTGGCTGTCCCTTCTGGACTCTAGCAATGACGCTGACGAGGAGTGCATGGTCGTCTCACGCTTTGGGTTTCGTCAGAAAACTCACCACTGCGCTCACTGGTCAAGGCTTAGTACGTAGGTCTTGGTGAAACCCCAGCTTCGGACTCGCGGGCAGACGACTGTGACCTGAGAGATGACCTTTTTCCCCCACCTTACCAGAGGGCTGGAACTGCTGGCACGGCATCTAGGACAGGAATGCGGACGGCGCCCCCCTGTATTTAGACTCAGGACTGCTCGGCAACGTAACCCGGTGTGTAAAGTGATTTGCCCAGCAGGGAGTCCATTATCTGTCTATACTCTTCTTTTGCATGCCAATTGAGAGGCCTTCCCGTTCCCCCCCATTCATGGTGGTTATGTGGGTTAGCGGTAAGGTTGGGAGGGGTCTCAGGTTCGGTCGGTTAGCTAGTCCCTTTGTCATTATATTGGTAATCAATGTTCGTGTCACGTATTTAAATCTTTTGTTCCATTTAGTGAGAGTGGGCATGAACGAGAGGAGGGTACCAGCTCTTGCTTGAACCCTACCTAGACAAAACGCTAACAGTTAAAAATAATACTTTTTTTTTTAACCAATCAGACTAGCTGCAATAATCTTCCGCAAACGTTCTAAAGTGTTTCTTAGGAGACCCCCTTTTGGCGTAACAGAACTGAGGCTATGCGTGCGGCCGACCGTCTTCTAAAGAAACTCGACCCAGGTGGGATGGCCACAGGCATAAGCACAGTCAATGTGAAGCTGTCAGTAGGTGACCCAGCTCATTGCGGCCAAGTTCAGAAGTACAATGGAGCCTTTTCTGATTTTCCACTTATGCAGATTTTGTATCTAAATCTGTCCATAAGTTATATGGATGTGCAATCTGATGAATGTTATTTCAAATTGCTTCTAAATTCCTATTGGGGGTCCATGTATGCATCATTATGTGTATGCATTCCCTTTATTTCATGTAACTAAAGAAAGGGAAATAACAAACTCGAGAACCCCATAACACATACATATATGCAGGACACATGCAATATGTGTGTAGTAGGCACACTGATATACGTCCGTACAAACAGATCAAATGTACACCAGCGTGCACATGAATGAGTATGAAAATTAGCATTATGTGTGCTTAGACAATATAGTGTTGAAAAAAATGTGCAATTAAAAGCTTGCACAAATATACATGCATGGATACTTACAAGCATGCCTAGTACACAAGAAACACAACACACACACACAACACACGTGCATGTATGCGTACACACACACACACACACATACACACACCACACACTAGGAAGAAGGTGGCGAGTGGCGTAAGATGTTCGCCTGCCAAATTCAATGTGTACTGCAGCGTGAGTGACCAAGGTTCGATCCGGCCGCCCCTTTCTGATTCTAGTTCGACAGACAAGTGGACGAATGAAACAATCGAGCGCACTTCGGATGGACTTAGAGCTAGTCTGACCCATACACTTTCCACTTTATGCACATAAAAATCCCAAGGCAGTATTAAAGTCGGTAAGAGCATTGAGTAGTCCCCTGCCTGGTCCTGGTATGAAACAAATTGATAAAATAGTAAGTTTTTTCAAGGGGGGTCTGCCCCGCCCTCACACTGCCCCCCCAAAAAAAAGAAAAAAGGGGTAGGCGCTGTGCTTGCAGCGATGCGCTCTCCTCCCCGGGGGGAAGAGCAGCCGGAATTTCCACAGAGATAAGATCAACATGAATGTAACTTGTGTGACTCGTAGAAATCATAGGCTGCGTAGTAATCTGTGTCTCAAGCATCAGGACTTAATGGAGAACGTATGCAGCAGCCAGTCCACAGTTCCTAGTATTCCCTCCTTGTTGCTTCAGTAACACATCCCAATTTCAAGAGATCTGAAAGGCAGGGGCGGATCTGGGGGTGCCTGAGTTCTTCTTCCAATTATGGACAGGGACTATCGGCGGTGCGTTTTGAAGTCCAACTAACTGGTACATTAGGCAGCGGCAGTAAAACAGGATTTAAAAAAACAGTGCAGTACTGCATAAAAGTCATGCGTTAAACTATTTACATATATCTGCATGGATTTTTAGGGCCCGATGGCTGGGTGATGCCACCGATGGCCGGCCCTGAAAACTTCTGGACTGATGGGGTCTTCATGGCTGAGGAGAGTGAGTTCCATTCGCTCAATGTGCGAGGGAAGAAGGAATAGTAGAGGACCGGGTGTGATACGTCTTGAAAGAAGCTCTGTGATCCTCTTAGTTCTAGGGCAGTGGGGCGTAGGTACTTGTTGGGCGTTTAGTCAACGAGTCCATTATTGATCTTGTGCAGCAGCACAGACAGGTGATCTCTCCTTTCTTATAAGCTTGTCCCACTGCAGCTGCCCCAGCATACATCAACACAGCCAGGTGACCGAAATCTATAGCTGTGAAAGAGATCTGGCTCGCCTGCGTGAAACATCTCAAGTTGGTGCGAGTCTTTACGTAGGTGATGGAGCCCAGGCGGTTGAAGCGTACTCCATGATGGGCCATACCATGGTGGAAGGAGGCGGCTTGGACTCTGGTGGTAGTCATTAATGTTCCAGCGCAGGAAACCGAGGGCTCTAGCTGTGTTGCTTTTTCCGCCATCACCTCGGTGTGTCTACCAGGAAGGGTTGTTGGTTAGAGTGACGCCCCGGTATTTGCTATCCTCAGAGTTTCTAGGACTTCACCATGCAAGGTGTACGTTGTTTCACGGCCCCTTTTGTCTGTTTGGCATGAATCTGTGAGATTGCCTGGGTTAAACTCCATTTGCCACTCCTTCTCCAATCTCTCAAGCGATGACAGGTCCGACTGCAGGGCTTGTTGCGTCTTTGTCTGAGGAGAGGTTTAAAAAGCAGAAAATCATCAGCAAAGAACTTGGTTCTGAAGAATGTACAGCGTATGCGTTAGGCGTTGATGTATGCAGGAAGCGGAGGGCTCCTAAGGGACAGTATCCGGGCCACTCCCGATGTAACGTCGACTCGAGTGGGTGTTCACCTCGAGAAAGAATTACCTCCTGCTTCATAGACAGACCAATAAGGATGTATCCACTGTAGGTGTACTTCGGACACATAGAAGTCCGTTTGAGAAGGAGGCGGCATGCAGGCACTTTATCAAAGGCCTTGCTGAAGTCACGTAGGATGACGTCAACTTGTTTTCTGAGGCAAGACTGCTGGCCATTTCATGAACCGTGGCCACAAGCTGGGTCTCGCAGGGAGGTGCTTTCCGTCGAAAGCATGTTGACAATCAGTCCGGATGTTGTTTCGATCCAAAGTCGCCTCATGCTGCTGCTGTGGATGATGTGTTCCAGCATTTACATGTGATGGACCTCAGCGACCGGGGCGATAATTGAAAGCAAGGTGTTTCTCCCTTTCTTGAAGGACGGGTACAATCCATGCATTCGCCAGTCATCTGGGATTTCGCCCGTGTCAAGCGACTTCTGAAAAGCCGTGTAGGACGGAGTAATTTCTTCCGCTGCTGTTTTAAGCATAAAGGAGGTATGAGTCAGGTCCTGTAGCCTTCTCAGTCTTTCAGGTTCTTTAGCAGTTTGGTCACTCCTCTATGATCCACATGATGGTTATGCATTGGGGGCTTAGGTACGGACTTGGGCCTTTTCTGGCATGTTAGTTCTGTTCTCGTGGTAAACACTGACTTGAACTGCCTTGCAGACTTGCTGATGTCACTCTCAGAAAGCCGTCACTATTCTTGAGAGGAGGGACTCCTGAAAGTTCCTGCCGCGGCTCTTGGTGTCAACCCCAGAAGCGTTTTGAGTTTGAGCCTCCCCTCTACTCAATAGCCTATGTAGGCTATGCTATACAAGGGTGAAAAGTTATTTTTTAAAAGACGAGTTGTGCATCAATAATCCACTAAATTGCAAATTGTCCTGGGGCAAAGCCCCTGGGTCTTACCCCGTAGCCCAGGACCTTTGCCAGCTGCCCTGAACCCCGGGTACACCCCCCCCCCTCCCCCTTACGGAATGTTTTTTTTTTTTTTTTTTTTTTTTTTTTATTTGGTCCGCCCCTGGAAATAAGTCATTGGGTCGTTCGTCCGTCCGAGGGGATGACGACCATGCTTACAAAAAGAGTAGTATTTAAAAAAGGGGCGGCATATATGAATTAGAGTTAAGTCGCTTGCACAGAACTTCCAGAAGGCCGTGGAGGAAGATTTTACTAAAAGTTCCTAGGTAATTTTGATCGCCGGGACGGACAAGGGAGCAAAACTGTCGTACACTGATGCAGTTTGATTTTATATGGAGTTACCTCTCTTGGATGGGCTCAAGGTCTATATAAAAATAATAATAAATAATAATAAAGCAAAGATATGACGCCAAGTGATATCTGTAACAACGCACGCTACGCAGGAAGCCTAATTATAAAGTCGAGCAGATAGTTTGGACGAAAAGCGAGTTTTACGTCCTCTTGTCTGAATCAGACACATATGGGACAATTTGTAAATTACAAATATGGTGGGAACAATACTGAGGCAATGCCCGGAGGCAGTACGAAACCAGGTAAAGTCCCGATTTGTATAAAATGGAATACAGTAGGTGTAGCGGTAACCACGCTCGGTTAAACCTCAACGGCTTATGACACCGCTACAAGGGAGCTCAGAGAAGTTATAGTTTAAAATCAAGGAGCGGTTTCCTTTTAAATGCAATGAACATAATCAGAGTGGGGGATGTAGGTACATGTAGGTCATTTTTTGGTTGTTTTTCACAGCGTGTGTTAACTAACAATAATCCTATAATTACACTTTCTAACACTTTTAAATATGCAACTTTACGTTAAAAATCAGGACTTTTCTGTGTGCCCTGCCTTCGGGTTATTCGCCTCCAGATCGTCCAACATCTTTACATCTACTAATGATCCCACATGGTCGTTCCAGACCCGGAGGACGTTAACCTCCTCGCCACCAACGTCACATTTTTGCCACCGCAACGATTTAACACCCATGTCATCCATATGATTTTTGTGTCTTGATTCTGGGAGGTTAAAGATAGCCCTTTTTTAAACCTGCAGTAAAGGAATCCCCAATATTTCAGACAAAATCCGTTTCTTACCTGTGTAAGTTATTGGATAATTTTCGGCTAAAAAATGGCTGGAGGCGAAATGGTTTTTAAACAGATTCTCTTCAATACACCTAACTTTCATGTGAGAAATTCAACTGAATAGTTTGGGACTTATTAGTTTGAACCAGCGTAATATAGGTCTGAGAGTAGTAATTAAAATAAAACTGAAGGTTAAAATGATTTTTTTTTTTTTTAAAGCGAAAACAGCACAACAACAACAACACTAAAACACACACACCACACCCCAAAAAAGAAAAAAAAAAAAGTTTTTGAAACAGGTAAACCATTAGGTGACAAGTATAATATTTAAGTAAACTGTGGAAAAAGGTTAAAATGATTTTTTAAAGCAAAAAACAGCACCAACAGCAACAACACTAATAACAAGCCCCCCAACCCCCCCCCCCCCCCACACACACAAAAAACCCACCCAACACAACAAACAACAAAGAAAACAACTACAAGCAAGCAAACAAACAGGCCACTGACTAACAGGCCTATACATTCAAGCACAACATCTTTGCTAATGTAGAGAAGGTTTTACGGAAATCTTGTTTTGTAGCTTTTCAATGCTTGTGTAGCTTGTTATGCAGTTTGCCGTTATCATGATAATTATCCTTTTTGAGAATATCATTCTATGGCTTTTTTTAAACTTTTTACAATCGTTTAATCC
>JAGGCT020000035.1:7892742-7913180 GCA_017654935.2 Phymorhynchus buccinoides
ATTCTCTTTCCAAGGTTATAACATCAAAAGTTTACTATATTTTTTATTACATCATGTCATGAACATCACACATCCCAGGAGTAGATATGGGCAGGAGGGTTAGCTTGAATTAATTTTGCTTACACACACAAACTAGTAAATGTGTATGTCCTTGTGAGTGTTTGAGAGACCAATAGTCAAGTGCCTTGTCTCTTCGATGTTTCAACACTGACAAAAGTTTATCAAAATAACTTAATAAGTTTCGCATTTCTGGGAAAACCAAAATCTTCTTTAAATCTTACGTAACTACAATTTTGTTTGTTTTTTGGCCATTAAAATGTATAATAAATTCTTTATGTTACGGCCGGTAAGTCAATAAACAAGCACTCTGCCATATTTAGTGTCTTCATATATTGAATGTGATTGGGAGCAGTTTGTGTGTATATTGTCGGCTTCTGAATTTTCCATCCGTAAGGGATACGCTCACCTCCCTGTTAGAATTTCAATGGGTATTTTTTCACCACCAGTTTTCAAGGAGAGAGAAGCTCCATACGCCTCCAATCCAACAAACCCACCCCCTGTGCATGAGCTTTTCAACGTGTTGCGCTTTCTGCACGATCCCGTGGAACTGGATTTATCTACCCAGAACAGTTGTGGCAGAAAGGCCTAAAGACAAGTGAAATAGGTAAACGCATTAAATTACTGATAATAACGGTGTGTTCAAGCACAGACTCATCAATTTTAATGAGTCATTTCACCCAAAAATGAGATTTTCAGGAATCTAAATCAAGTGATATTCTAAGGGTGATTGAGAGCTCTAGTTGCGTAATATGCACAATCTGACGTTTTCAGAAGCCATATGTGTTGTGGAAGTGTGCATGGGGGGGGGATGTGTACATGTGTGGAGGAAGATGTATATGGACGGGTGTGGCTGTTGTGTGTGTACGCGACTGTGGGTGTGTTGTGTGTGTGAGTGCATGAATATGTCGGGTGTATATGGCTATACATCTTTGTATAAAATTATAATGTATAGTACTTACTTGAGTTCTTCTTCTCATTCTTTCACTCTGACAACTGCCCATCATCTGTTTGATGTTCTGTTTTTTTTTTTTTTTTTTGTTTTTTTTTTTTTTTGTTAGTAATGTTATGTTGTGTAGTCCCAACTCACAGTGTAGGTCTCTATTCATGCAGAAATTGTTAGAGGAGGTGCAGGCTCAATATGAACATGTATGAATCGTTTACTAGTTTAGTCGTTTATTACTATAATACTAATTTAAGTTTATGACTGTTTGTTTAAAAAACTTTTTTTTTGTTTTAAATACGATTTATGATGAAAAATTTAGTAAGAGGATTGTGTCAAACCCGCGCAAAGGACTGTCTTTATCTGAGGCAGTAATGATTTTGAACGCATGTAAACTGAATCTAAATCTAATAGCAGTATGCTGCCATAGTCTACTGATGACTGTATCTTACTATCTACTAACAGTTCCCGAGTTTTCAGTACTTGTCGACGAGTGTTACCTTCTCACTGTCCTCTCAGACTGAGTGTGTGCAAATTGGTTAGGTTTTGAAAATATTGAAAACAGAGCACAAAGGGAGTCATTTTTTGAAAAACCACAGAACACCTTGAACAACACAATCTGTATTCCAAAAATAAATCATCACCAGACCCATCATAACTACCCTATATGAATCACGCTCCTGTTCCGGTACCCTCGTCGTCATAATTCTGCAAGGTTGAAAATAGCGATCCGTCTGTACGCGGCAGCGCGCACGAGAATTTAGCGGTGTTGAGTATTCTTAAGTGTTCCCCTGTCAAATCGTCACAAGGCCATTATTGCAGTTCTCACATACACGTGTCGCCTGGGGGAAACAGAAGAAAACAACAAACATACAAAAAGGTGCGAAGGTAGTGTTTTCGTATGGAAAGAAACACTCCTCTTGTTTGTAAAATGGAGCTTCGCCCGGAAGGATCATTGCACGCCTGTGCCCATTTATCCGGCCATTGAATTCACCCCCCCTCCCCCTAAATATGTTTCAACACCCCCATCCATATAACAATGAATAGAGGTTGAGAAAACGGTTAAATGTTCAGAACCGGTTTTTAAACCGGTTTTTCGAGTAAGAACCGGTATTTTGAACCGTTTTTTTAACCAGTACTCGCATCAGTAGTTTTCACCTATGCAAACATAATAGTTTATTTGTCAGAATATTCACAACACCACACGGCACACAGACACACACAACTTCAAAACTAAAAACGTGGCTCAACTCCAACAAACATTTGAAGACACGCCCATCTGCCCGTTTCATAAGGAGGTGAGGTAGGGGTGAGTTGAAAAATATTATAATCAAAGGGAAATAATTAAACAAAGCAAACAAACGTCCATAGGCGGTTGAGTGTGAAGTATGGTGCACTTCACACGCAATGCACTACTTTGAGATAGCAGAGATGTAGACGGAGATAGAAAACAAAATATAATAATCTTATTTTTACATGAACATAACACAAATGAGAAGAGAATATTTCAACAATGCAAGGAAAAATAATCACACACATGTAAGCGCCGGAGCGCACGAGCACAACACACATAACACGCGAACCACCGCACACACGCGCGCTTTTACACGCACAATGCCCGCACAACACATTCTTTCTCTCCTCTCTCTCTCATCCCCAGGGTTGGTGGAGAAAAGCTGTTATTGCTACTATGCTCATTCTTACAACAGTATGAATACTTTTAGAAACATATCTTCAGTAAGCCTTAATTTGAATCGAGAAACTACGGGATGGAAGTTATAAGCAGTTTAATAAGCGTGATATGTGTGAAATAGGGTTGTTAAGCACTCGCCAGCATCAGGCCCATTGGGCATTGGGTTTATTTTAATGCCTATAAGTGTGTGTGTGTGTGTGTGGTGTGTGTGTGTGTGAGAGAGAGAGAGAGGAGAGAGAGAGAGAGAAGAGAGATGAAGAGAGGAGGAGAAGGGAGAGAGAGTATGTTTGTGTTGTGTGTGTGTGTTGTGTGTGTGTGTGTGTGTGCGTGTGCTGAGGTGAGTGTGAGGGTGTGTGTGGTATTTGTTTGTGGGTGGGTGATATCAAATTTTTTTCGAACATATTTTGCTCTATCTTCTGAGCATTCAGAATTTAGAAATGAAATAATAACTTCAAAGACATTGGTTTAAGGGGGTGGGTCAAGTCAGCAATCGATTGGTCATATTTTTCTTTCTAAAGTCACTCCATCCTCGTTCGATTTTTTTCTCTCAGGAGAAATGTCCAAATGTTTCGTTACTGGGTGTAGGCCTAATCATGGCCATACTTGCACCTTACAACACCAACACTAAAAAGCTACTCTTGGTTTACAAACACACAAATCTGCACTGAGATTCAGTGTTGTTCTTCAAAAGAATGCGTTTTATAAGAGAAACTTACTTTCCAGTTTGCAAGTGAAAAAACAGGTTCACAGCAACTACGAACAGTTTTTCGAACCGCGGCAATTTAAGACCGGTTTTCGGGGTCAAAACCGGTTTTGTCCCCCACTCGTACTAATGAATGCTAAAATGCATCACCCGAACAGGGTCTGGTCGTTCTGTCTCTGACACCCTGATGGTGATTGGCAGTCTAGGGGCGTCGCCCTCCAGAAAGCTGACACATCTATTTGGAAATTACGACTCATCTTGAAGATCAGTGTCATCAGCCTCATTTCCATTAATCATCCAAAAGTGTTGTCAAAGTCTCAAATTCTGTGGCCTTGCATTCCTGTTTTCATGGTTGAACCTTCAGTTTTCGATTATCAACTAATCACGTTTTATAACCCTTCGATCTTTTCTTCTTCACAGTCTTTTCTTTCTCCCATTGGGATGTTTATCATTCGCTGCCCAGCGATACACCGTCTTTCTCCAGACAATTATAGCGTCACATGATGAGTGCTATGTGAAATTCATGTCACCTCCCACCGACACACGGCCTCACTCGTATCAAATAGTGAATGGGCTTGACGTGTGCGCAAGATTGTGCATCGTTCGCACGACCGTAGACCTCGATTTTTGGAAAAGTCTCAGACGAAGATGTTCCCTAAATTGACGTCAGGTAACCATTTAACCTGGGTGGATGAGAAAAAAATAGGAGTTAAGTGGCCTTCCCATGAATGCCATGTCCCGGAAAGGCGAGATGGTTCAAACATGCGCACTCGCCATAACTAACGGATTCGACTATAGCGAACTAACCAACTAGCAGCAGTTACCCTTAGTGCATTCGGGTCAAAGACATGGGTATCAGTATCACCATAGGGGAAGACGGGTAAAAGCGCTGGGCCGTAGAGCCCCCCCCCATTATCTCATAAATAAAGATTTCAGTCAATTTTGTCCATAAGCAATGCTAACATTAACGCTCGTCTCATGGTCAAAATAAGACGGAAATTTGCTTCATTGCATGAGATAATTGGGGTGGGCTTCTTACCCGCCCATGCAGCTTTTGCTTCTTACCAAGCCTGCGCTTTTTACCCGTCTCCCCCTATAAAACACAGCAGCGCGTGTACCGTCCAACACACCGCCACACACCACACACACACACACCACACTGTTGCCTACACACTTAAGACACAAGATTAGTATAATTACCAATCCTGACAATATCGGTACCATGCCGATGATTTATCCGAGGCTATATGGTTACCGCTGCACATATCACTATTGTTAAGAACTCGGGACTTACTGATCTTGCACTGCCTCCGGCATTGCAGCCATATTTTTCCCCACCATCTTTGTATTTCAAATGTCCCATATTTTTCTATGACCGAGGCGTAAAACCTCATTTTTCATTCATTCACTGACAAACTGCACCTTATTTCTCTTTTAAATTTTTAATGAAGTTTCCTTAAGTCTATATAGGCCTATCACAATTTTGTGAAAAGTCTTTAAATAAATCAATCCAATCCATGGCCTCCAAACACACAGTAGGCTATAAACGCAAGCAGACAAAAAAACCTGTTTGTTTGGACTATTTTGATCAATTGGTTAGCACTTCGCAAACACACATTCACGATTTGCTTTGGGTTTTTTGGTGTTAGAATACATTACCTCACGCATAAACATTGCGTTGGGGTTATGAACAGCTGAAACAGCTTCCGCATTGGCAACGACGGCGTGAACACCATCCTCATTCCCAACGCATCCAGTGCCGCACCCGATAGGCCTATCGTCGATAATCTTTTCTCCCAAGGAACCATCAGGAGTGAACGACCTGCGGCGGACTCCTACCCTAGCCCTTCATGCTGCGCCTCATTGGCGTCAGTGGTGCATATCGAAGTGCACACAGCCACACCCCCTCCCTTCCCTCCTGACTCTGAAATCCCTTCATACTCCTTTCCCCTTCAAAGCATATCCTACTTTCCGTATACATCCCACTTCTCAGTGCTGGCGCAACATCTTAATCCCGCAATCGGTGCGAGCTGGCTGGTCATTCACCCCCGGCCCAGTCACGATGACAGCCAGTACTCAAATGATCGGGACCACCATTTTTCAGATCCTTTTCTCCACCTAAGAGCCGAGTAGTCATATAATGAGAAAATAAGAACAACATTTTCTCTCTATGCCCCATGGCAGAAAGGGCCCAAGAGGGCGTAAACTTTATTTTCTCTCAAACGTTCTCTTGGTCGATGCCGGTGAAATTCATTCTATTATAGCGTTGCTCTTAGAGGACAATGTTCGTGAGACGTGGTCTCCCGGCCGTGTAGATGACGATGAGACGAATCGAAGACGTCAGTAGCCCGTCCGTGGAAATTCGGAAACTGACGTTGCAGACCCCTTGAACATAGGGTTCGCCTCTGTTACAGGACCACATTGGACGGAGTACGCGTCGTGATGTTGTTTCTGGCCCTTGGTGCTGAGCATAGTCACTAGGCAGTCGCGTGCAGGAGAAGGTGAGCTTGTGAGACAGCCCAAGGTTGTCGTTGGGTCTCCGTACTGATCCATTTTCTTGTAATTGGTGTCGTGATCACCCACCATCAATGGCGTCTTCACGACCACTGGAAAAAACCATGATTTTACTCTATGCATCGGCGCTAAAAATTCGGGAAAGTTCTGGAGTGGCACGCCTCCGGGATTGGTTTCCCAACCATCGTTATATCTACGAGTCCCCATGTTGGCCTGTTTTAGACGGAGGACGTTAAACGGAAAATTTTTTTTTTCATTCACCGCCAGGACAACCGCTCCCATCAGGTCTGGCGTCGTCGACACACGGGAAGGAATGCACAGTGAGTAGAACAGTCTATGCGGCGGGTGATTCCACTCCCATAGTATTAGCTGCCTATCATCTCAGCCCACCACTGGGCACGCGGTCTTGTTGGACTCATATAGGCCAACGCCGTATAGATCAATCCAAGTCACTACTGCCCGTCGACACGTCCGCGCCAGTCAAACAACCCCATGGTGGGGAGTGACTGCGTACGTTGCCCTTCCTACTGTCTGCCACACTAGGACTTTGTGTGTACTGTATGCACCCAGTACATATGTTAATGCTTTCTTATTATAGTTTGCCTCCCAGGCCAGTACATCCCTCTTTGACCTTCCTGCCTCTCTGTCAAATCAATTTGACTCTTTGACCTTACCTGACTCTGTATCTAGAGCTGTCCAAATGATTTGAATACGGATTCGTTTTAGGGAGACTAGCTCTGATCTACCAGCTATAGAGGGAAAACTACTGAGACCCGTCGCGCCTGGTGGGTCTTTAGAAAAACCAAGAGCACTTCGAGTGTAAACCCGGCCTGAACTTAAGTTGAATCTTGCTACACCATGTATTTTTGACGGTCTTGTTTGTCCGTTGAATCTCAAAGGGGGGGGCAAGAGGGGGTAATTTTGTTTTTTTTTAGTGCGAGTGTTTGCAGTAACGGGTTGTTGTAATCGTGAAATATGCCGGAGACCAGCTAATTGTGAGGCCCGTTTTACGTGGTGCAATATCTCCTCCCCATTCCTCTCTATCTCTTGGTGGCGTAAAGTCTAATTAGGCGTGCCTCTTATAGCAGAAAATTCCTGCGACTTCCCCCTAAAATTATATCCCCTGCAGTGTGTGTGCGCAGATGTGGTAAGAGAGCCAATGGCAAAGAAGAGAGAGAGAGAGAGAGAGAAGAGGGAGAGAGAGAGAGAAGAGGAAACAAGCGAGAGAGAGATAGAGAGAGAGAGAGAGAAAGAGATGGAGGAGAGCGACAGACACAGGAGAGATAGAATAAGAGAAAGAACAAGAAGAAATACCGTAGCAAGTACAAAAAAGAAACACAATCAATCCATTGCTGTTTTGTTTTTACCAGAGAAAAACTTTTAATTCCAATGAGACCAATAACACATACATAGGCAGGTGACAATTTCAGTAATTAAAACGCATGATTAGCGGATACAGTGCATGTTTTAAAATAAAATAATCATACATCCACAAAGACACTCAGGAAAAGACAAATTCAGTCTTCAATAATAAAAAACCCAAAATCAACAATAATTGTAGAGAAGAAAAACTGCAAACATACACACTCACATGATCCTCTCAACACTTAACAGGTAAGAGGAACATTTACAGTTACATACACATTCACACAAAAAACAATAACACATTATTTATTATTATTATTATTATTTAATAGAAACAAGTTTGGGTGACATTCTTCTCTTATTTGTTATTTGTTTTTCTTTACTTACTGACAAGATTGGCTTGCAGTTAAACTGCAATAACGGTAGCTCTACTAGAATGTTATACACATCATCATATATCCAAGATTTTAGGCACACATTTTAACAAAGTTTTTCTTTCTTTACAACTTGATTCGGCTTCTAAGAAGAAATGTTTGAATAACAAAAATAACCTCCTAGACTCCTACACGGCACCCCAACGCCTAAAACCCTCAACATCAAAACCGGAAAACCAGTACCCCCTCCCCCATAAGCCCCCCCCCATGCCACCCACGGCCAAGGAGAGAGAAACCCCCGCCAACTTCTCCATAAAGAAAGAAATGGATCATGTTAGAAATTTTGATTCTATCAGCACACCATATTTATTGCTTAAAAGAGTGCTAGTAATATTAAATAAACAGAATTAGATACAAAAACAGTTTGTATGCAATTTTACACTGCATATTTTTTCAGGCATCTTTGTCTTGTATCATCTGAAAACTGCAATAAAATAGTCCCCCCAGTCCCCACACTACCCCAGAGGAACAACACTGGAAATCAGTTCCAAACAATGGACCAATAAGTGCTTGGACTTATTGTAATCAATATCTCATGTAAAATGCTATTTTAGACTGTCAAAGGATTAACTCCACGCAGCGAAAAAACAAACACAAAAACCCTCTACCACCTACAAATAAAATCCTCATACCTGAGGATTATTAATCCCTCTGGCAAAATCTGATGCCTCTGTGTTTTGGCCACAACGCTACTGAAAATCTGATGCCTGGTTTTTGCCACACTCCTTGAATTCCCTGAGTTTTCAACTTTTCTTCTTCTCCCAAGGACTTGAAACAGCTCCCTCTCTAAACAACATGGCTCGAGAGAGAGTGAAAGAGAGAGATAGAGAGAGAGAGAAGAGAGACAGAGACACAAAGAAAGACAGAGAGAGAGAGAGAAGAAAAGAGGGAGAGGGAGTGAGGGAGGGAGGGAAGGGGGGGGGGGAGGAGAGAGAAGAGAGAGAGAGAGTTAGAGAGAGGGGAGATTTCAGAAGGTAAAAAACAAGTTCTAAAAATGTATGGAATGTTTTTTTAAACCTCACAATCCATCGAAAAGACAACATTCCACTACTTGCCATAAAGTATTGGTCAAGTGCCTTTTTTTCACCCCCCCCCCTTTTCCCAAAGTCTATTAAAACCCAGTTAAAATTTCTTCCATAACTTTTCATATCTCAATCCTACCTGATAGATGTGGTGTTGATGTTATCGATAGAATCTGGTTGAAAACCCATTGCTGTCTTGTCAGTTTCATTTCCCTCCCAGAGTACCTCATGATATCAACAAGAAATTGCGTACTACTAGGGCACAGATTCTAGTTTCCTGAAGAAAAAATAGAAAGGAGATGCAATGTGCACTTGAAAACAACATTCAATTTATATCTTCCAAACTACATTTTATTCAGAAAGAAGCAAGGTCGCCCATAATACATGTGTGGGCTTTGTGATGTCTGGCAGGTGCTCTATCTTTTCAGCAACAAACACCAAGATTTCATCACACGGTGAAAATACCATTAAAAAAAGATTATTAAAAAAAAATTGAGGGTGAAAGAAGCAGTTTCCACAAGGTCATTGGATGATATTCTGAATTGTAGATAGGACCTGATTGTTTTTAGAATACATGTGATTTAAGACGTCCACTGATTCAGCCAGTGATATAGATATCAAGAACAATGCTTCACCTGAAACAGGCCAGTGCTTAAGATGAGAGAGGTTGACAGAGTCGGGGGGTTTGAGGACAGCAGAAAGCTGGCTAGAGGGAGGCGCCAGGGGCGTGTTTCAAAATATCCAAAATAAAGTGTGTATTTTTCAACACAATAGGAGTTACTCCCCAACAGAAAAGCTTCGCACAACAGTAGTGTAGCTAAGCCATGCGTACATTTTATAAACCAGATAGAAAGAAGAAAAATTTTTGAAATACTGTGTCAAAAGTATCATCTAATTAAATTTACAACACACACACAGACTGAGCACACCCATCCTGAATCAGGCAATAGAGTTCCTAAATTATGTACTTTTTTTTTTACACTAATTTCACCCATGTGCCATATTTATCATATTTTTGTCAAGTATATGTGTACAAAATAATGGTGAAATCTTATGGAGTAAACAGGTCTGAAGCTTGTACCCCTGGGAACTTTGCCAGTAGTTAGTTCTTTGTACGACGGTCTGGAATCTTTGATAGATGCACTGGCAAAATACAAATTTCCCCTTATAATCAAGGCATCAGAATAGTCTGAAGACCAATCCACTGAAAACCTGTGGTAAAAGAGCTATCAAGGCCCTAGCCTGAAGAGGGACGACACCGAAATGAGCTCCGAACACCACACAAAAAAAGGTTTAATTCAGTGATACAATTCACTTTAAAAAATGAAAAAAATGCCATTTAACACAATACAGAATACAACTCAATAAAAAAGGCAAAACCTCTGCCTTTTCTTTTTATTGAGTGTTATATGTGTTTTAAGATAGCATTTTTAAAGTAGAAGCATCCTCTGTCAGATTCGAATCCTCTACATTCTGATGCCTGCTTATTCAAGACTTAAAACATTTTTTTAGCAGTATACTAATACGAAAACGTTACTAGCAAAGAACGGTTTCAAAAAAGATGACAGCAGAATCTGCTAGTGCAGAATGATTCAAGGGTTAGGTAAGATCAGTATAAATGACTACTGTTAAAATGTAAGGCTGTTCTTTGTGTGATCAGGGTTTCACGAGAATGGCCGATGACCACCGATGGCTACCTACCCTCTGTTGCAGTTTCCTGGGACAAACTGCTTAAAAACTAGGGACAGAGACTTATTTTCAGGGACAAACATTGCGATGACATACAACAGTGTCAAAATGAACATTAACTTCTGATTATTTTTTTAGCAACATTTCTGCGACTGGATTTTCTGGTAGTCTTCTTGATGCTCTTTTAGTGTCGTTGTGCCTCAATAGGTCGAGAAGAGAAAAGTCCAGTGGTGTTCAGAGGTAGACCGTATGTGTAACAAGATGTAGCGTAGTGGGGAAAAATATCAACAGTTTATTGGTGTTGGTGGTGTTCGACATGTTCATACACAGTCGAGAAAATGCTGAAAGACTAAACAATGTGTTCTTAAACAATTTTTTTAAAATATTAATACTCGTAGGAGGGGAGTCAGCCAGGTGAAGAAAAGTGGATTCCACAAGTGGGAAGCAAGGGGCAAAACGCTTTTTGACCGTTTACCAGGGAACAATACCGCCCTTACAGGGGTGAAGTTATGTCAGCCCTGTACATCCCCCTTTCACATGATGAGTTCATATTGTCTACAAAATCTTTACGCTTCATCTTAATTCTTGATTTGCAGCGAGACACAGGGCCAACGCAGTCCCTTTCAATCAAATTGATTGACCATCTCGTCGGGCAAATGTAAAACAAACGACTACATCACACATTTACTCCTCGATAGAAGAATCAATGGCCCAAGTTTTAAAACGAACATAGGTTAAAGTTAGTCATGGAGCATAGATAGAAACAAAAAAAGGTTCAGAAAAAGGCATACTACACATTAGTATATCTTTACACCATTTGCATATTCAAGTACAGCCCAAAATGGCCAGAGGTCGAGGGTAAAGACAGGGTAGGGGTCTGCGGGTGGACACTGAAAGGGAAGTAAAGAGTGGGCATTTACAAACATGCTCAATCCGTGGCAACTGTCATTTTGGCACACGAAGAGAACAACACGATTTTACAAGTTACCACAACACAAAAGACATAAATATATGACCCCCCCCTCCCCCCCCACATAAGAAACCACAGTTGAGAGGCGTTTTAAAAAGACAGAAAATACTTTACGGTGACATAAAAAAAGTAGCACATTTCATCCAGACACTACCCAGAAAGGCCTCAGCGCCAACTAATGGCAACAACACAAAAGGCGATGAATTTCCACCAAAGTGTAACTCAGCAGCAGAGGGCAGATGTCTCCGGCTGGTTGGGTTAGCCTCACTGGCGATTTACATAAATTGAGACGCAGGTCCGCTTGGTAGCTGGCTCGTGTTCTTGATTCTTGTGTGGGACCGTAGAAAGCCGGTTATGGTGTACTGCGGGTCGCATATGGGGACTCGGTTATGAAGGCGCATTGTGGAAGCAACTAACGGCGACACATGAAGATGGACCAAACTGGACAGCAAAAAACTACAAAAAATGTTTTTAAGAAGTTCATGTGAAGCTCTGTCTAACAGGCAACATGGGTTTTGTGCGAAGCTTAATAAGCTGCATTCAATTCAGACATGATGGCTGCTGACATCGAAATCAGATAATGACTCCAGGTTTTTAAAAAAATCATGGGACACACTTCTTTTATGTTGGTGTTTTTTTTTTCAAAGCTTAGGGTACAGAACACGTAAGGCACTAGATGAGGTTGTTAAACATGTTCAAACAACATTCACAGATAATAAACACGCCACGTTACACAAACAAATGATCTTGTCACAACCAAAATAATTCCATACACATAGACATTAAAAAATGGATGCATGCCTAAACGACAGCTAAACCCTCTGGCAAGTGCAGACTAAAGACTCCTACTGAAATACTCATCCTCCCTGCCAGTCGATCCGAACCGCCCCCGCGACCAATTAAACAATAGCTTGTTCTTCATGGTTGGGTTTACTTTGCCTGAGACTTAAGGCCTGCTACACGTCAGCTAAAATATTGGTTGCGACTGTACGGATACGAGTTCGATCATGTGGTCTTGAAGGGGCGATCAATAAATTTCTGGTCTTTTTCGAGACCACGTGATCGAATCGTGATCGTACAATATTAGGCGTGAGGTGCAGCCTGCCCTTTAGTGAAATCTGATGAAAATGATAGTGCGCCACACGAGCACAACCAAGAAAACAACAGATCATTTCTCACAATAGAGAGACCCTGCAGTTTCAGAAACTGTGGTTCCCTGTGTCAGATCGCTGTCTTTCACGCATGATCGTTACTCCTCTCATTCTCTCCATCTAACAGCTGCAGAGGGATGTTCATACTGTCATTCACAACAGTGAATTATGACCTGAACTACACTCCATTCTCTCGTCACGAATCTCCTTTCCTCTCCATTCAACTTACCTGTCACTCACACTGATCGTGAAATCTTCCTTTTCTCTGTGTGTTTTAACCAACTTCACAGAACAGGGATCTTTCTGATCTTGAAAGTTCAAGGGGGGAAAAAAGTGTTGAATTCTCACTCTTACTAAGCCTGAATTAACTTCAAGCTGAGTATGATTTTGCTTTTTTCTTCAGTCCCAACAGAGCCGGTCTATCATGCAGGTTCTGGATTTGAACTCCTCTCTCTATGCAATCTATGGTTCGTATCGTGATATACACGATCTCCAAACACTTGTATGTGCTCGCCTATTATCTTCATTTGATTATCCGCAACATGATTTTTTTCACTTTTCTCTTCCCCCTGTCGGAGAGGTGAGTCCT
Source organism: Phymorhynchus buccinoides (assembly GCA_017654935.2). Classification (NCBI taxonomy): domain Eukaryota; kingdom Metazoa; phylum Mollusca; class Gastropoda; order Neogastropoda; family Raphitomidae; genus Phymorhynchus; species Phymorhynchus buccinoides. The sequence goes on from JAGGCT020000035.1 coordinate 7,905,873, forward strand.
TGTCACGCAAGACTATCCCTGTCTAAGATATGAGTGTAGTGTTCATAACCGTCTGGATCTTCACTGGCCGACCTAACTTTATAAAAAAGAGCACATCAAACTACCAAATCAAAAATCTCATGGACAGTAACAACCATTTTTAGTCAAATATCTTTTTGATTTTTGACGATTGATTTGAAAATCAGATGTTTCTTTACCGGGCAGTTCAATATGCAAAAACATGTAAAATAATTTCAAATGTATGGGACGTTTTTATAAGCCCGTGAGGCTTGAAGGCTGAAGGCCTGATCCCTATCTACCCTACCTACCGGACCTAGCTACCATGATTTCCACACGATCAGCCTCCTCTTTCTCTCTATCATGTCTATGCAATTCTATCATTCTCGAACATGATATCCGCACATGATTCAACTCTTCTCTACCTCCCACCACCACTCCCGTCCTCAGAAAAAAAGAGATTCCAGACTTGTTTCGAAGACAATGTTCATCATAACACACACATACCCTCTCCCCCCTCACAATAAAGACTTATACATACTTGATTCGAAGACGAGATCATCATCTCTTCTGCTCTCCAACCCCCGAGCCCCCTCTGTCTCGCAAGTCCTCTTTCTCTCGTCGTACATTATATCAGCGCTTCTCTTTTTTCTCTGTTCCAGCTCCATAGCATCGATCAGTTTCGTTATCTCCACATTATCTCAAATGCTTTTCTTTCTTCCTCCAACCCCATCCCAATCACATTCCCTACCTGTCTATTCATTCATGGAATGTCACTAACCGCTCTAAACTCACTCGTCCCTCGCGTCTTAGGTTAAACCCACTAACACTCACTACACGATTTTTACGACTCTCTCCTCCTCTCCCTGCTGCTCTTTAGTCATCAATCAGTTCGATTACTCCACATTATCTGCAAATTCTTTCCTCCTCCTAAAAGCCCGTTCCGAATTCACTCCCTACTCTTTCTTATTTTCATTCATTCATGGGCGAACGACGACTTCTATAACATCGGAACTCGTCTCCTTCTCGTCTTAAAAGTATAAACTCAGGCTAACGCACATTGACTTAGACACGATGCGACTCTCTATCACTCCCTCCTCTCTTCTTAAACATCCAATCAGTTCGATTATCGTCCTACATCTAGATTCAATCCTTTCCAACCGCCCTACCCCGTCCAATCAACTACCCCTACCTTTCTAATTTCATTCATTCCACACACGACAGCTAGCTCTAACATCGTTCTCCCTCTCCCCTCTTCTTAAGTTAAACCCACTAACACCATTCCATCACACGATTTAACGACTCTCTTCTCTCCTCACTCTCATTATGGTCTATCGATTCGATCATTCCACTCATGATTTCAGTCTCTCCCCTCCGGTTTAGGTTCTTGGCCGCAGGGGGCCGCGTCTGCTGCATCCAAAGGACGCGCTTCCGGTTCGCAGAAACAGATATGAGGGGCCCCGAATCTGCAACACACCACGTAGTACATGGATGCAACTCGAGTAAAATCTAAAAACAGGGCAGGCTTAGGGTCCACCAGAGAACCCCTGTTGTGCTGAAGAAAAAGCAAAAATCATACTCAGTTTGAAAGCTTATATCAGCTTGTAAAGTGATAATTCAACACTTTTTTCCTCGGTTCCCCCCTGGAACTTTGAATTAATTTTGTTGTTTTTGTGGTCAATAATATATGAAAAACAGGCGCCGCCATCGTATCCGAAGGGCAAGGTTGAATCCATTCATACACACACTATCAAATGCTTGCTCAAAAAATGAATCAACAAACCCCAGATGGTAATTTCCGGTTCCCCCACAGCAGGTATGTGTATCAGACCTGCCTACTTGGAATTTTTCCTCCCAATCAGTGGCCCAGCCTATCAATTTTCAGTAGCAGCATGGGCAAATTTTTGTTTTCCCAGTAGCACATCCAGACACAAGCGGCAATCAATTTGTTCTCTCTTGCCCGTCCCGATGCCGAAATGCTACGGCTTATGTTTTCGCCGATTTGAACGTGTTGACGGCAATCGTTTCTTTTCTAGTTTCTTAACCGCCTATGATTCACGAAAGAGAAGTCCTGCTATGCAGATGTTTGCACTGGCAGCGAGCATGGTTCGCACATGGCGAGTCGACTATCTGGACGGATGCAAGGCCACCTCCTCCGTGGGTAAGCTATATTTTGAAAGAAACTTGTGCGGCAAACGAGGCGCGATGTTTTTTCCTTAGAACAAGATGGTGTGCCGTGATGATTTTTCGCCTTTCTGGTTTGGGTTCGTTTTTTCTTTCTTCTTCGTTTGAATCACACTGCTGCTGGTTGCCGCCATTTTTTTTTCAAGAGAAAGTAAATAGAAACGCATGCCACAGTCACTTTGATAAAAGCGGAAGTGACTAGGTTTATCCGCGTGACACAGCGTCTGCTCTTAGAAAAACCGACAAAACGCGGAATGGGTGATAAGGCAAAAATAAAATGGGTCGCAATTTGTTTTTTTTCCGTAGCACATTAAGGTTGCCGTAGGCAAAGCTTTATTTATTTCGTACTGCTAACGGCAAATCGTATCAGAGGGCAGGTCTGGTGTATGTGTGCATGTGTATTTGCCTACAACACTTTCCTCCCCACGCATTCGGGAAGTTCTGGTGGCTGTGTTAACTTCCTCTAATCTGTCACTCTCTTTGAACTCTTTCCTTTTCCTTTGCTTACTGTCTACCTACTAATATTCTGTCTTGCTGGTGGTCCATTCTCCTGCCCTTTTTTTCCTAAGAAAAACTCTTAACAAAGATTTTCCTTCGCCGAATGGGGACTTGCTGGGCCTAGCTTATTTCCTAGTTGGCGCACAAACAGCAGCATGACATATCCGCTGGGTGGGGGTGCTACGGGCTCATGATGACACGGAAAACTGTCTTGACGAAGTCGGCGAAGGAGGAGGACCTAACGGCCTTAACACTGATGGGACACTTCAATGACGTTAATAATCAGGGGCATGAGTAGTGGGGGCAAAGTGAGTTTCGCGGAAGAAAATATCCGACCGATTCTGGCACTGTCATATTGAAAGATGTCGACTCAATTAAAATGATGAAGGTCGAGGGGCGTCCAAAATGAAGAAGAAGAAAAAGAAGCACTAGGATCACGGAATCTGGAAACGGTGTGGCGTGAGCTGGGCTACGCCGACTGCTGAACTTCGGCGGGAAGTTGCGACTTGTTCAGCGTCATTCACGCATCCGGTTCCACAATCCGGCGGTTTTCTGTTTTTTTTAGGAGGGTCGAAATTTTCACTGTTCCGCGGTTTTTCCTTCCGCGATTTCGCTGAGTTCTTACATGCCTGATAATTGCTGTCATCCCCCGTGGGGTTACCTGGGGGTCCTTTGTATACATCGTTCTCACCTTTCTGGAAGTTCCGGTGCTTGTAACTTTCCCTCTAATAGTGTCACTCTCCTTTGACCATCTTGGTCCTTCTCCCTTTGCTTGCTGTCGTGTCTGCTATCTTTCGTGCCGTCTCCTGCTTTTTTTCGAAGTGAACGTTCATAAAGATTTCCTCTCATCCAAAGTCTGTGTGCATGCTGGGCCCTAATTATTTTTTGCTTCTTGAGGGCGCATAAGTGACAGCCCTGACGCATCTGCGCTCATAGAAAGAAATGGACAGGAAACTGTCTGATGCGAATCGATAGAGTAGAAGAAAAGAATAATGACTGGTTTGACAGACGCGTTCGTTTCTTCTTTCGCAAATTGGGCTCGTCCGGTGGGTTGGCCTTTTGCTTCGTTGGCTTCCTGCTCGCACCATTGCGTCATAGCTGAAACAAATAAAATTCGAGTGTCCAATAATGCAGCATCACGCACACAGTTTTCAGCATAAAGAGACAAAGTTTCGCTTCTGATAGTGTCATCTCATACCACAGTGTTTACATGTTCACTGACTTGCATGCGAGTGCACACATACAAACATAAAAAACCAAAAAACCAATTCATTCTAAAGCATCTCATGCATGCACATCGCACACACACAACGTGCACCTGCAAGATGCAGCAAAACCACACACTAAACACGACACACAGACTTCCCAACAGCACCCTTTCCATTTCCAAACACTACATACACACCATCTGCGCGCAAACCCCTATACAACACACGCACCATTACTGTGGAAGTCTCAATAGTTCTTCAATAAACACTCGACAGACTGTCATTTAGTTTTTTTTTTGTCCCAATTTGCAGCCTACAGATATGAAAACCTCCGAACGTGTGTCAGGTATTTGTGTTGCAGAATCCGAATGACAGCCGTCCGAAGTAGGAAAAAGGACGCCCACACATTTAATACCCCAACCAATTTATAAAGGGCCCTATCATCACTCAACACGCCACGCTGGAAATCTCACAAACTCAGGGGTCGACGGTCGTTGGAGTTCCCCTGGGGGATAGTACTTCGCAAGTCAGGTGTGTTGGACTCGGATTCTCTTGCTCCGGATAACACATTGTGGGAGTCCTCGTTCAGTGTCTACGCTGTTGCTAGCCCGCAAAGGAACCCCGTGTGAGGCCTGTGTGTTTCTCCTGCGCGTGTATTCGACTGGGGGTGCGAACACAACCACACAGACTTTGTTCAATAGGGGTAGTGGGGTATGTTGTTGAAGTGTACACGGCGTGGGGGTGCCTGAACACATCCGACAGACTCTGTTCAATAGGGGTGTGGGATTTGTTGAAGGTGTACACCGGGTTGCCTGAACACAACCGCGACACCAGACTTTGTTCAATAGGGTGGTGGGATGTTGTTTTTGAAGTTACACCGGGTGTTGAGGCCTGAAACACAGTCGCGACAGACTCTGTTCAATAGGGGTGTGGATGTTTTGTTAAGGTGTAGCACTGGGGTGGCCTGAACGACAACCGACAGACTTTGTTCCATAGGTGTGGGATGTTGTTTGAAGTGTAGCACCGGGGTGCCTGAACACAACCGACATCGGTCAGACGTTTTAGTTTTTTCAACAGGGTTGTGGAAGCATGGGTATTGGGGATGTTGTTGAAGTGTGTCACAACCGGTGGTGTCCTGAACACACATTCGAGCACAGACTTTGTTCAACCATTGGTGTGGAAGTAAAGGGTTAGGTGGGATGGTGTTGCGTGTACACCGGGGTGCCTGAACATAACCGACACAGACTTTGTTCAATAGGGGTGTGGAAGAGGGGTAGGTGGGATGTTGCTGAAAGTTGAAACGCACGTCAAAATCTGGCCAAACCTTTGCAAGCAAGAATTGCAGTCATTGCTTCCAAAAATACTAAACAGTACAGCTTTGCTAATCGCATGACTGTCTTGCCCAGGCCGCGAGACCACCTCCGGAATACACACTGGATTTCTTTTCTTTTTTTAAATAACATGGCCCCAAATAATCGGTGAACGCATCTACATAACTGAGTAATTTACAGTCAAATGCGTGATGCAAAACGCAAAACACTGAACAAAAATGTTCCTGTCAATCCTAGGGACTGGATAAATTTCTGCTAGACTGATAAACTGTTTTTTTTAACAGAGCTTTGGATGTTCATTGTGATTTGTCTGTGGGTTTTCCACCAGGTTTTCCTTTCCTCCCCCTCCTGGGACAGTTTTTGACCAACAGGCTGTTTGGAGCTGATTTGACCACATGATGGGACTGGTCAATTCAAATTCTACTCCTAGCGCAATCAACTAAATAATAATCCCAAAATCGAAATCAATCTTGGGCAGACTCCAAAACCCGAAACCACATCTTTGGGGCATAACTCCCAAACATAAAAACACAATTTTGGGGCACGGTCAACAAAACCGGAAAGCCCACATGGTTGGAGCAAGTTCCAAAAACTGGACAGCCACATTTTGGGGCACCAACTCCAAAACTGGACAGTACCACTGTTGAGGCTGTAGTCTCCAAAAACGGAAACCACATATATTGGGGCACTTCAAAAAACGGAAAAACCAACATTTTTGGGGTCTGCTCCAAAAAAACGGAAGCATGTTGGGGCAATGACTACAAAACTCGGACGCAAGTGCGATGTGTAGCGCTCTAAGGTGAAAAAAAAACCGCCCAACAAATAGAAAGTTTGGACAGGGCACTGAAGAGCGAAGTGTTCTACCCACCATTGGAGAGGGCAGGATTCCTTGTTTGACGCATTTCTCGGGTTATCCACCTGGCCCTGTCCTTACCCCTGCGGGTGTGTCTTGACCGGGTGAAGCCCGACACAGGTTGGATATTTGAGGGGGGGGGATTCCCCAACTATGTCGAGCTGTCAAAAGTACACGGGTGGGATAAAAAGAAATGACAAATTTTTGACCGTTTCCCAAATATTATTATAATATGCCATGTGACATGTTCAAACGGTCTATTTCTGCAATACATTTTTATTGTACAAATTATTCCTTTCATTTTAAAAAGACAGCAATATGGTCATGGCAAGATTATCCTAGCTCAGTAGCTCACCCTCCCCTCTCTCTCTCTCCATGTTCTCAAAATGACAACTAGGGCGATAAAACACATGCTGTATATTTTCACATAATGGCAAAGAATTGAATGGTGGAGAAAAAGCTCATGTCGTTGTCGTTGGCTCAATATTTACACTTTATACTTTGGTGGGGCAATCTAAAAAACTGAAGCAGTAGAAAAATATCTTATACCTGTCGCTGGTTCTGAAGCAGTCACTGGAAAGAAAAATGAGATACAAAATTTTTTACACGGATCTCAGGCGCCCAATCATCCAGCTAAAGTGCGTGGGGTCCCAGGGACTATCCTTCACTACACGCATAGAGGTCCTAGAGGCAGGGATTAGAGGGTCCATAGTGCATTGGCGATTGGCTAAAATATTTTTTTCGTAGTGCATCCCTGGGACCCCTGCAGACATTCTTTTAGAGGGTCCTTTAGATTTTTAGGTACATGTACTTCATAGACGCGGCCCATATAGTGGGGGTGCCTGTAGCCTTGAATCTTTATCTAGCACCCGGTAATTTTAGCTCTGAACAGCATGAAGTATCACGAAACTATGTTTAGAATGGTGATATGTCTGGGTCACAACAAACAAGTCAATTGGATCAAACACAACAAAAATCACAACCAGTCGAACGAGACTGCAATAAAAAAAAGGTTATTTTAAGAATCATACTGCAAGTCATGGCAAAATTAGCTAAAAGTTAGCTAAATTCAAGTAAAAAACAACAAGCACAAAAAACCACCCAAAAAAAAAAAGAAAAAATAAAAAAAAAAAAAAAACCCTCGAACCCCAACCTATGTAAATGGTTATTTTCATGTAACTGAGGAACATTTAATTTTAACATCTTATAACAATGTACATTCTTGGATTGTTTGAAA
>JAGGCT020000035.1:7913680-7928923 GCA_017654935.2 Phymorhynchus buccinoides
TGTAATGATGAAGTATGATGAGGTATTTTTTGTTTGTTGTGCACTTCTCTATTTTTGAATGTTTAAAGATGAGTTGTTGAAAAGTTTAAGGATTGGGTTTATGTTCCCGTGTGTATGCGCTTACTTCCACACATTTTGAATGTTAATAATGAGATATAGTTAATAATTAAATAGGTTTGATTTTGTTATTGATGTGTTACAACATAGGATTTATTTGCATGCTTTTATATTACTTTCGTATGTAGTTTATTTTTCGTTTCCATTTTCTATTTATATAGTCTGTCCAGAGGATGGATGTAAAAAAGCATGTTGTTGCTTACTCTATTACCCTCTATAAATAAAATTCAATCTCTCCTCTCTCGCTCTCTCTCTGCTCTTCTCCTCTTTTCTCTCTCTCTCTCTCTCTCTCTCTCTCCTTCTCTACTCTCTCTCTCTCAATAGCAATGTACACGCGCGCGCGCGGCATGTTGGGAACATGCGTTGCCAATTTGTGTTTTGGGTATGTTTGCCGTGGTTTTTGTATCGGTCTGCATCTCAACGTGGGGATACGGGGAGTTCTTTCGAAAAAATAGTTTTCCCACTTCTTGAAGTTCTGTGCTTGTAACTTCCTCTAATCTGCCCACTCTCTTTTGACTCTGGCCTTTTCCCTTTGCATTTTCTATCATCTACTATGTCTTTCTCGTCTTATTTGGCCCCATTCTCCGCCTTTTTTCTCAAAACAATCTTCCAAAAATTTTCTCCTTTGAGCATCCTCGAAATCGGACATGTGTCGGCCGCTGTAAGGCAGGGGGAGACCAGTGAAAACTGAAAACCGTATCACATGCCTACCTTACACATTATGGCCAGTTGGTCTGGGAACGCAGAAGAAGAAGAAGTATCCGATATGCCATCGAACCAAAAATCAAGAAATCTTCTTGCCGCAATTGATTCGATCAATTTATTGAATAGCCTTAAGATCGATCAAATTTGCGCAGGACGATCGATGATCAGTTGTGAGTACCACTATGCTTGTTTTAAAAACACACATAAGCAACCAGACAATCCCTGTGTGGATTAACGTCGCTAATGTTTTCATAGAAAATGACGTTGATTTTCATCTATGATCAAATTAATTTGGCGCATGTGTGTGTTCGTTCTTTAGTTTTACGTCTGTTTGTGATAACAGACAATAATAGACAACAACAACATTAATAGACAACAAAACAAAACAAAAAAACAACAAAATGTGTGTGTGTGAAATTTTAAGCCTACAGCAGATAGCTTATTGAAGTATTTATGTGATTTCCCTACACATCTATTCATACAAAACTAACCGAGTGCATGTAAAAATTACATTAGCAGCATATTATATAGATGGGAGGACTCCCTACCGAGGGGGGTGGGACATGCAGTAAAACATTTCATAAAACTGACATGAAGAGTTTAAACAAGGATGTTTGATTATTTGAATTGGAGTAGCAGATTTGTTTCAAATTTTGTGTGATGGTGTATCATGCTGCAGATATGGCTCCATGGAAAATTTGAATCTCCAGTTCAAATCTCCGCCAAGGCAGACTCACTTTTCTGTAAAATATGTGTGCCCTGTAATTCACGCCCCATTTAGACAGAATCATTTCAAATTTTGTGTTGGAGTGTGTCATGGTACCTAAATGATCCCATAGACATTTTTAATTTCCAGTGCAAACTTCCGCCAAGGAAGATTCACAAAACTGAAATGTCCTTCTTTGTGTTACATATTTCATGTCCAAGCTGTATCATGATACCAGTTCGGAAATTTTGTGTGCGTGGTGTGGCAGGAATGGCTCCATTGAAACAATATAAAAACGTGCTGATATTGACCTTGGAGTTTTGACTTTGAAAACCGAACTTTTTCGTTCGCACCATTCGACTTACACTTTTAAAAATTGGGATGTGCGAGCATTTGCTAATGGTGATTTAGAATATTGGGAACCAATCACGGTCAAGGACACCTTGGCGGTGTCAAGTTGGTGTTTTGGCTACATCATTCACATTTTTTCAGTTACTGGCTTCAAAGTTGGCAGGTAGGCAGACTACCTTAAGGTCATGTGTGGTGCAAAGTATTGATTATCCTAATGACCTTGACCTTGACTTTTGAACTTCTCTTTTTTTACCTGTGGCTGTAGATCGGACACCACAAAACCATATATATTCCTGATCAGCATGACCCAAGGAATGCAGTTGGAGACATTTAAAAGCCACTTGACCTTGACCTTTACATTTGACCTTAAAGTCGTTATAATTATGAATTATGACTGTAACCCCCAAACAAATAGCCATAGCTTGAAAACACGTTGGCCGGCTGTAGACCACTTTAAAACATATATATTCACGATCATCATCACTGGGAGACATTTTGAAGTGCTATTATGAAGACCCGGGCCATTTGTATAAAATAAACAATTGTAGCATGTAAACGATTAGCCATGTATGTGTCACAGTAGAAACTGGAATCCAGCTAGGATTCGGAATCCTACTAGTACAAATTAGAATAATCGGAATTCTATAATTTCTACTGGATTGTCTTCTGGATTGTGTGTGTGTGTGTGTGTGTGTGTGTGTGTGTGTGTGTGTGTGTGTGTGTGTGTGTGTGTGTGTGTGTGTGTGTGTGTGTGTGTGTGTGTGTGGTGTGTGTGTGTGTGCTGTGTGTGTGTGTGTGTGTGTGTGTGTGTGTGTGTGTTTGTGTGTGTGTGTGTGTGTGTGTGTGTGTGTGTCTGTAGGCCTATGTGTGCAGGCACAAATAGCAATAATAATTGCTTAAATTTAGAGGAGACCAAGCAAAATGTAAAAGAAACGTAACATGACTTTTTCTCTGCAGCAAATTTCTCCATATTTACTCCCTTTGAGTCAAATTGCAACAAGAATACTTAGATTACTATTACGATGACGATTTTGACTAATGTTAATCCTCTAGCGTCGTATGTAACACCTGTGATATAAACATTTCATCTTCGCCTGACAAACACTGCTTTTAAACTGTACCAATCAAAACAGTGAGGTATTGTGTTTATTTTAACAACAATGCCACCACACTCCTTTGACACATGCATTGCAGACAGCTTTATGTTATCACTAGGTCAACCACAATCGCTACGTCGTTGGTCTGAGTCAGTTTTCACCCCTCATTATTTCAGCACATGAGTACTTCCAGACCAAGTGGTTTATTGTTTCTTGTCATCTACACACTAGTGGAGGGGGCCGTGGATCAAAGGTGCTTCTCACCAGGCAGTTTGATACCAGGAGGGGGGTGTCAAAACAGTGTTTCACCAGTGATAAAGTTGGAAGATGTTTTCCCCGTCCCGCGGCGGCTTTTCTGAAGTGCGAGAAGGAGGAGATACAATACGATACAACTTTAAATTAAATGTATTCTAAAGAAGTCAATCTCATAAGCATAGCCGCTAAAGAAAACGTCGAAAGCCTAAAAGAATTTTTACATATTTTTACGGACGGTTCAAAAATCAATCACAAAATAGGATGTGCATTTACCATTCCTGCACTCAAAATTACAAAATCTTTCCAACTAAATTTTAACAGGCTCGGTATCGAGGGCAATACCTTTAATTTCATAAAAACCTTCCTACGAAACAAAAAAAATGTGAGTCCCTTTCGGAAATTCATTTTTTAGATATGGGCGTTCCCCAACGTTATTCAATATTATGCTGCATGAAAAAAATAAAAAATATAAAAAAATCTATATGTACGCAGATGATATAGCTATTATGGAATTAATTGCAATTATTATGGAATGAAGCGCAGAATTATAGGCACTACTAGAACTTCCTAAATAATTTAGCTAACCCTCCACCAAACGTTGTAATTTTCAGACTCCCTACCTTCTATTCAGGCCCTTCGGGAAGAAAATAAAAACAGGCTGGAAATCGTAAATGAAATTAGAATACTATTACATCAAATATCAATAAAAGGTACAGCCCTACAGCTAACATGGATACCGTCCCATAGCAGCATAATAGGCAATGATCAGACCGACAGAGCAGCTAAAAGTGCAGCTATGGGAAAATCCGGTGGGGTAACAAATATAAAACTTTCAATTAAAGAAGCAAAGGGCAAATTAAAAACAGTAGCGTTCCAACAGGATGGTCTTTTTCTAAAACAAATACAGCTGTCACTACAATCCTTAATTTTTAGACTAAGAACTCCTTCATATCCTTGTAATTTTGTAAAAACCACATGGAGTGTGGGAAAACCTTCGATATAGACCATCTATTTGACTCCTGTCACTACGGTTTTTTAGCCATTAATATGTAAATTAAAAACTATAAACATTGCTTTTACAAAGTCAATCATGCTTCTAAATAGTACGGCGGGGTCTGGCTGGCGAAATCTCTTATATTTTGGCCACCATTTTTAAAGCATTCCAAGGGTTTGTAAATTTTAACTAAATTAAGGGACCCTCGCTCTCTCATAATTTACACGTCACACGCCAAGATATAATACGCTTTCGTAAATTATACTCTTAATTCTTTTAGACTTGTAAAGCCGAAACTTATACTATAAAATAATTGCGCTTATTTTGAAACATTGTCGAGAATAAAGATCGAATGTAAATAGTTGTCATGTGTCTTCAGACCTTAATCGATTTTTAAAACTTTATGATGTACTTTTAAAAGTGGTCCTGAAAATTTTAATCTCCTAGCTCAGGGAGCAATAACCAAAAGTTTTAGCCCAACATTTTAAAACAAAAGTGTAAATATTTATAGCCCAGAGTAGTCTTGTGCGAGCCATGGCACCTAAAGAAAAACTTGACCTTTATTCAAGAAAAAAACAGAATCAAAATCAAAATAAATTATAAAAGAAAAATATCTATATTTTGAGAAAATCTCTTTTTCTTGTCCCCTTCCCAATTTTCCCCCAAAATCTAAAAGTCACAGTAATGTCCCGTATGACTTTGCCAAGAGGACGAAAAACTTTAACTTTGGACGTTTTTCTCAGATCACTAATAAAAAAAACAAGCACTCATCCAGCAAAAGTGCACCACAAAGTGTTTTATGCACCTGTGTGGATCACTTTTTTGGACAGGTAAATATTATTTAAATTAATTGCAACAATCATCTAACATAATCTCATGTGAGTGACGTAGGCTACTTGCTTTTGCTTTTACCAGTCTGCCGATGAAAACGACACACGCTGAAAATATCAGTGCAGGATAACGCAAAAAAAAGAATACATTATATCAACGTGTCTGTTAAAAGGGTTCCAGCATTGTCTCACTATTTGCACAATATATATTTATTTGCCAGTTGACAAGCGGAATATATTTTCTTCAAGAAGTGAACGAAAAGAAATTACTGCTCTCCTCACTTCCACCCGCTCTCTTAAATCCTAACTGACATAATAAACAACTAAAACCAGATTTGAAGTAGTTATTTTCCCTTACTTCTGTCTATCCACTGTCTGCCTGTCTGTTTGAAACACCGTTGATTTGATTTATGATTGTTAAATCACATTTTGAAAAGAGAGAAAGTAGGATAAACAGCTTGTAACCGATGTTGTCAAACGTTTGCTAAAAGAAAATGAGTTGAGAGCATTGTATTCTTATCTACTCACAATCGGGTTACTAAATCCCAACATTTGAGAAGATAATGAGGCGTTAATCTGAAAGCCGGCAGCTATTGGAGAGAGGGAAATGATCAACTAAAGCTAAAGAATGTGAATGTTTAAGGCTGATGGCGTCTTCTTGTAATGCCACCCTGTCAACAGCTAGCGTGGTGAAATGATCAACTAAAGCTAAAGAATGTGAATGTTTAAGGCTTATGGCGTCTTCTTATGGCGTCCACCCTGTAAAACAGCTAGCGTGTATCAACGAACTCGCTGTGGTTTTCTGTCTTATTATAGTAAACTGTATTGCTGCATGCTTTTTTTTAAATAACAAACTGAATACCCGCTTCATGCCTTTTTTTAAATCGGAATTTTTAAAAAAACAAAAAAAACGTTTAGCTGTTTTCTACTCTTAATACATCTCTAAACACAAAAATAAACTTATTTTGCAAAATTATCTTCCTATATTTTATCTTCAGAACTAACTCCTGAAGTGTGAATGGTAACTAACTGGGTTGTGTTTTTAATGGCCACAAAGCAGCCAAACCCAAATTACCATCACCACCTACAGCCTCAGGACTTGGTGGCCTCTTTTGCCTTTTCATCTCCTTCCCCCATGCCTCTCCCACCCCCTCCACTTCTCCAAACTCTCAGCATACTTTCTAAACTTTTTCTACATTTTATGTCCTCTGATTCTTTGTACATGGTTCAACATTAGAAGAACACAGGGGTCATTTTGCCGCTCACAGCCGTAAGTGAACTGTTGTTGATTTTGATATTTTTTGCATGTAAGTAGTACAAGAATTACTCACCAAAGCATTTTCAGCAATTCTCAAAGATACGTTATTGAAGTAAATAAAATTGTCATATAAAAGATTTTTTCTTAAACAAAAAAGAACAAAAATCTAAATAAATCTAAATATTATAATTGATTTGACTATCTTTAAATTTTTTTATGTCGCACAGTTAAAATAATTCGACAATGACATTGAAGCAATAATATATTGATATGATAAAGTTTCCCTGACTCGACTTGGCTTGATATATATATATATGGTGGCATCACAGTCACTACCATGAACACAGGACGGCGGAGGAAAGCGTTCTTTAGTAGCTTGCTATTCTGCCAGTCATCCTGTGTGCAAAATAACCGTAACTAGTTTAATTTAAGATAGCACACAAATCAGGAGAGAGAGCAAGTGGTGGCGCCAGTCTATGCAAAGCTTGATTGAATGTGGTTGACTTGGAAGTTTTCAACACACGCACATCTCAACAGCATTTATTCAGGATTAATGGTGAACAGTTCATTTCCTGATAACAATAAAGGCAAATAGCATGCAGGAGCAACAAAGCGGCCCGGCATATTCTTACTGTCTTTATGCAAGTCATTGTTCATATGTTTACTGTCTTTGGTTTGCTGGTTTCGTTACAAACAAGCACAAGATGGAATAGATGGGCGTCTATATTGCTGTTTCCGAAGTCGGGCCGTAGTGGTTGACTGCGTGTTTTATCTGAGTGATGGGTTTTGGGGGGGCTTTTTGCCAATATACAACAGGGAAACTTTCCCACTGTGTTAAGGTGAGAAAATCCCACATGACTTGGGTAAGATCCTAATGCCGTGTTTAACTGACGAGATCTTCATGGATCGAAAACAGCCTAAAAAGGAGCAAAAACAGCCTAAAAAGGAGCACTCTATATTTTTTAGAACATAGATCTTGATTGCAATGTTCGATTATAAAGACATTTGGATAAAAATTGTTTTTTGTAATCAAATTTGCTATTTTATTTCAAATCTGCTTCTTCTCTCTCTCTTTCTTTTTTGTGTCTGTTGGTCTTTCTTTGTCTCTGCTTTCCTGCCGTTCTGTCTATCAGTCTGTCTGTTTATCTGTCTTTGACATTCCCTGTTCCTGTCTGTCAGTCTCTGTGCATGTTTGTCTCTTTCACTCTCTGCCTGTCTATCTGTCTATCCATATATATGTTTATTTTTATTTTTAAAGCAGCCTGTATGTATCCGAACATTGTCTATTTGACACTTCTATGCATGTACAGGAGTGTACATGTATGTGTGCGTGCATACATTTTGCATGTGGTCTGCAGGCGTGTGCATGTAAGGTGTGTGTGTGTGTGTGTGTGTGTGTGTGTGTGTGTGTGTGTGTGTGTGTGTGTGTGTGTGTGTGTGTGTGTGTGTGTGTGTGTGTGTGTGTGTGTGTGTGTGTGTGTGTGTGTGTGTGTGTGTGTGTGTGTGTGTGTGTGTGTGTGTGTGTGTGTGTGTGTGTGTGTGTGTGTGTGTGTGTGTGTGTGTGTGTGTGTGTGTAAACAATGAACACATTGTTTAAAGATCAAAGATTTAGGCTTAGGCCCATATCACTAGAGGTGAGATGCAAAGCACATTCAAATAAAACACATATGGGACATAAATAAGACATAACTAAATAAATAAGGCATCAACAATAATCGTCTTTTTGCCTAATACAAATATAAAATGTAGTTCATTTTCCACAACAGAGCAAAATGGACAGTTTAGATTGATAGCAGAAAGATTCTGAGCATGTCGCAGACGATGTGGCTGTTAACCGCCGTTTTGTCCAAATTCCGTCTGTAGACAAAACGGCGGGTTGAACAAAACGGCGCCCGATTTTTAACCGCCGTTTTGTCCAAGTGAAAGTTGGAGTTATAAAAACTCATTCTTGAAAAGTTCTTTTTTTTTTAAATCTTTGTTAAATAAAATGAATAACAAGCTGACCACTGACACTGGTCACTTTGGCCTAATTTTACCGTTTGAATGCTAATTAGTGTATTAGGAGATCATATGAACAATTGTTGATGTGGTCAGTGTCACTGACCAGTGGTCACTTTGGCCTATTTTCACTGTTTGACTACACATAGGAGTTCAAATGAACAAATTTTGATGTCGTTAACCAGTGGTCAGTGTCACTGAAGGGGCAAGCAATTATAGAAAGTCGAAGATGCTTCAGCGTTCTTTGAGGGCACTATTTTTGACATACTTGAGCTGGTCTGGTGCCATAACCATTTGGGTTGAAAGGATATCCACGTGTATGTGTTCTAGTGAGGGACTCTTCTAAAAGTTTGACTAGCCAGAAGGAGGATGCACACTGCCAGTTCTCCACATTGCAAAAGTGCCCCTCGTACAAGAGCAAAAGAGTTTAAGTCTCCTGGAACACAACATGTAACCAAAGGGCCAGCCACACTGCATACGATTCGATATCAATGCGATCGGATTGTGACATTTGTGAGGTACGATTCTCGTGAAATTCTGCTGTATAAATAAATCTGATGAAATCCTACTAGATATGTTCACTATATTTGTAGTCCTCCGTACACGAATCTGATGAAATATTTGGGTGTTTTTTTAATCAAACATTTCATTTGATTCATATACTGGGATGTACACGAGTATAGTGAGTGGAAATACCATCATTATTTTTTAGACAGGAGCATTTTCGCATACATCGTCACAATCGTATCGCATTTCGATTGAATCGAATGCGGTGTGGCTGGCCCTTGAGCCAAATATAAGACCTCCAGACAATAATGACTTTAATAAAAACAAATCCTGATCGCTTCTTGGCCTTTTGGCTAATTGATTCAGGAACATAAATTTTTGTTTATACCATGGTTGGTTTGTTCAGCCCGTCGTACATGGCGAAAGCCGATACGCGACGTTAAGCTGAACTTCCATGACTTTAATCATCTGTATGTTTTAGAACCGCACATAAAGTGACACATTAATATACCTTAAGGATTGTGGACACCTTATCATAGGAGATTACAAACACAAATACAGTATTGATGTTACTTTACACATGTCAATCACTATTATAAAGTATGAAGAACATTTTCTTGTATTCGAAATGCCTGCATGTAAAGCAAAGCATTAGTGCCATATACGAATTTACACTATCGAATATGCCATCGACCAAAAATCAAGCAATCTTCTTGCGCAATTGATCGATCAATTTATTGATAGCCTCAAGATCGATCAATATTTGCGCAGACGATCGATGATCAGTTGTGAGTACCACTATGCTTGTTTAAAAACACACATAAGCAACCAGACAATCCCTGTGTGGATTAACGTCGCTAATGTTTTCATAGAAAATGACGTTGATTTTCATCTATGATCAAATTAATTTGGCGCATGTGTGTGTTCGTTCTTTAGTTTTACGTCTGTTTGTGATAACAGACAATAATAGACAACAACAACATTAATAGACAACAAAACAAAACAAAAAAAACAACAAAATGTGTGTGTGTGAAATTTTAAGCCTACAGCAGATAGCTATTGAAGTATTTATGTGATTTCCCTACACATCTATTCATACAAATCTAACTGAGTGCATGTAAAAATTACATTATTAGCAGATATATAAGATGGGAGGGAGGGGGGTGGGACATGCAGTAACATTTCAAACTGACATGAAGAGTTAAACAAGATTGTTTGATTATTTGAATTGGAGTACAGAATTGCTTCAAATTTTGTGTGATAGTGCATCATGCTGCAGATATGGTCCCATAGAAAATTTAAATCTCCAGTTCAAATCTCCGCCAAGGCAGACTCACTTTTCTGTAAAATATGTGTGCCCTGTAATTCATGCCCCTTTTAGACAGAATCATTTCAAATTTTGTGTTGGGGGTTGTCATGGTATCTATATGGTCCCATAGAAATTGGGAACTCCCAGTGCAAACCTCCACCAAGGAAGACTCACAAAACCGAAATATCCTTCTCTGTGCTATATATTTAATGTCCGAGCTGTATCATGATCCAGTTCGAATTTTGTGTGGTGGTGTGCAGGAATGGCTCCATTGAAACAATATAAACGTGCTGACCTTGATCTTGAAGTTTGACTTTGAAAACCGAACTTTTTCGTTCGCACCATTCGACTTACACTTTTAAAAATTGGGATGTGCGAGCATTTGCTAATGGTGATTTAGAATATTGGGAACCAATCACGGTCAAGGACACCTTGGCGGTGTCAAGTTGGTGTTTTGGCTACATCATTCACATTTTTTCAGTTACTGGCTTCAAAGTTGGCAGGTAGGCAGACTACCTTAACGTCATGTGTGGTGCAAAGTATTGATTATCCTAATGACCTTGACCTTGACTTTTGAACTTCTCTTTTTTTACCTGTGGCTGTAGATCGGACACCACAAAACCATATATATTCCTGATCAGCATGACCTAAGGAATGCAGTTGGAGACATTTAAAAGCCACTCGACCGTGACCTTTATATTTGACCTTAAAGTCGTTATAATTATGAATTATGACTGTAACCCCCAAACAAATAGCCATAGCTTGAAAACAGTTGGCCGGCTGTAGACCACTTTAAACCATATATATTCACGATCATCATCACTGGGAGACATTTTGAAGTGCTATTATGAAGACCCGGGCCATTTGTATAAAATAAACAATTGTAGCATGTAAACGATTAGCCATGTATGTGTCACAGTAGAAACTGGAATCCAGTAGGATTCGGAATCCTACTAGTACAAATTAGAATAATCGGAATTCTATAATTTCTACTGGATTGTCTTCTGGATTGTGTGTGTGTGTGTGTGTGTGTGTGTGTGTGTGTGTGTGTGTGTGTGTGTGTGTGTGTGTGTGTGTGTGTGTGTGTGTGTGTGTGTGTGTGTGTGTGTGTGTGTGTGTGTGTGTGTGTGTGTGTGTGTGTGTGTGTTGTGTGTGTGTGTGTGTGTGTGTGTGTGTGTGTGTGTGTGTGTCTGTAGGCCTATGTGTGCAGGCACAAATAGCAATAATAATTGCTTAAATTTAGAGGAGACCAAGCAAAATGTAAAAGAAACGTAACCTGACTTTTTCTCTGCAGCAAATTTCTCCACTTTTACTCCCTTTGAGTCAAATTGCAACAAGAATACTTAGATTACTATTACGATGACGATTTTGACTAATGTTAATCCTCTAGCGTCGTATGTAACACCTGTGATATAAACATTTCATCTTCGCCTGACAAACACTGCTTTTAAACTGTACCAATCAAAACAGTGAGGTATTGTGTTTATTTTAACAACAATGCCACCACACTCCTTTGACACATGCATTGCAGACAGCTTTATGTTATCACTAGGTCAACCACAATCGCTACGTCGTTGGTCTGAGTCAGTTTTCACCCCTCATTATTTCAGCACATGAGTACTTCCAGACCAAGTGGTTTATTGTTTCTTGTCATCTACACACTAGTGGAGGGGGCCGTGGATCAAAGGTGCTTCTCACCAGGCAGTTTGATACCAGGAGGGGGGGTGTCAAAACAGTGTTTCACCAGTGATAAAGTTGGAAGATGTTTTCCCCGTCCCGCGGCGGCTTTTCTGAAGTGCGAGAAGGAGGAGATACAATACGATACAACTTTAAATTAAATGTATTCTAAAGAAGTCAATCTCATAAGCATAGCCGCTAAAGAAAACGTCGAAAGCCTAAAAGAATTTTTACATATTTTTACGGACGGTTCAAAAATCAATCATAAAAGAGGATGTGCATTTACCATTCCTGCACTCAAAATTACAAAATCTTTCCAACTAAATTTTAACAGGCTCGGTATCGAGGGCAATACCTTTAATTTCATAAAAACCTTCCTACGAAACAAAAAAAATGTGAGTCCCTTTCGGAAATTCATTTTTTAGATATGGGCGTTCCCCAACGTTATTCAATATTATGCTGCATGAAAAAAATAAAAAATATAAAAAAATCTATATGTACGCAGATGATATAGCTATTATGGAATTAATTGCAATTATTATGGAATGAAGCGCAGAATTATAGGCACTACTAGAACTTCCTAAATAATTTAGCTAACCCTCCACCAAACGTTGTAATTTTCAGACTCCCTACCTTCTATTCAGGCCCTTCGGGAAGAAAATAAAAACAGGCTGGAAATCGTAAATGAAATTAGAATACTATTACATCAAATATCAATAAAAGGTACAGCCCTACAGCTAACATGGATACCGTCCCATAGCAGCATAATAGGCAATGATCAGACCGACAGAGCAGCTAAAAGTGCAGCTATGGGAAAATCCGGTGGGGTAACAAATATAAAACTTTCAATTAAAGAAGCAAAGGGCAAATTAAAAACAGTAGCGTTCCAACAGGATGGTCTTTTTCTAAAACAAATACAGCTGTCACTACAATCCTTAATTTTTAGACTAAGAACTCCTTCATATCCTTGTAATTTTGTAAAAACCACATGGAGTGTGGGAAAACCTTCGATATAGACCATCTATTTGACTCCTGTCACTACGGTTTTTTAGCCATTAATATGTAAATTAAAAACTATAAACATTGCTTTTACAAAGTCAATCATGCTTCTAAATAGTACGGCGGGGTCTGGCTGGCGAAATCTCTTATATTTTGGCCACCATTTTTAAAGCATTCCAAGGGTTTGTAAATTTTAACTAAATTAAGGGACCCTCGCTCTCTCATAATTTACACGTCACACGCCAAGATATAATACGCTTTCGTAAATTATACTCTTAATTCTTTTAGACTTGTAAAGCCGAAACTTATACTATAAAATAATTGCGCTTATTTTGAAACATTGTCGAGAATAAAGATCGAATGTAAATAGTTGTCATGTGTCTTCAGACCTTAATCGATTTTTAAAACTTTATTATGTACTTTATTAAAGTGGTCCTGAAAATTGTAATCTCCTAGCTCAGGGAGCAATAACCAAAAGTTTTAGCCCAACATTTTAAAACAAAAGTGTAAATATTTATAACCCAGAGTAGTCTTGTGCGAGCCATGGCACCTAAAGAAAAACTTGACCTTTATTCAAGAAAAAAACAGAATCAAAATCAAAATAAATTATAAAAGAAAAATATCTATATTTTCAGAAAATCTCTTTTTTTGTTTTCCCAATTTTCCCCCAAATCTAAAAGTCACAGTAATGTCCCGTATGACTTTGCCAAGAGGACGAAAAACTTTAACTTTGGACGTTTTTCTCAGATCACTAATAAAAAAAACAAGCACTCATCCAGCAAAAGTGCACCACAAAGTGTTTTATGCACCTGTGTGGATCACTTTTTTGGACAGGTAAATATTATTTAAATTAATTGCAACAATCATCTAACATAATCTCATGTGAGTGACGTAGGCTACTTGCTTTTGCTTTTACCAGTCTGCCGATGAAAACGACACACGCTGAAAATATCAGTGCAGGATAACGCAAAAAAAAGAATACATTATATCAACGTGTCTGTTAAAAGGGTTCCAGCATTGTCTCACTATTTGCACAATATATATTTATTTGCCAGTTGACAAGCGGAATATATTTTCTTCAAGAAGTGAACGAAAAGAAATTACTGCTCTCCTCACTTCCACCCGCTCTCTTAAATCCTAACTGACATAATAAACAACTAAAACCAGATTTGAAGTAGTTATTTTCCCTTACTTCTGTCTATCCACTGTCTGCCTGTCTGTTTGAAACACCGTTGATTTGATTTATGATTGTTAAATCACATTTTGAAAAGAGAGAAAGTAGGATAAACAGCTTGTAACCGATGTTGTCAAACGTTTGCTAAAAGAAAATGAGTTGAGAGCATTGTATTCTTATCTACTCACAATCGGGTTACTAAATCCCAACATTTGAGAAGATAATGAGGCGTTAATCTGAAAGCCGGCAGCTATTGGAGAGAGGGAAATGATCAACTAAAGCTAAAGAATGTGAATGTTTAAGGCTGATGGCGTCTTCTTGTAATGCCACCCTGTCAACAGCTAGCGTGGTGAAATGATCAACTAAAGCTAAAGAATGTGAATGTTTAAGGCTTATGGCGTCTTCTTATGGCGTCCACCCTGTAAAACAGCTAGCGTGTATCAACGAACTCGCTGTGGTTTTCTGTCTTATTATAGTAAACTGTATTGCTGCATGCTTTTTTTTAAATAACAAACTGAATACCCGCTTCATGCCTTTTTTTAAATCGGAATTTTTAAAAAAACAAAAAAAACGTTTAGCTGTTTTCTACTCTTAATACATCTCTAAACACAAAAATAAACTTATTTTGCAAAATTATCTTCCTATATTTTATCTTCAGAACTAACTCCTGAAGTGTGAATGGTAACTAACTGGGTTGTGTTTTTAATGGCCACAAAGCAGCCAAACCCAAATTACCATCACCACCTACAGCCTCAGGACTTGGTAGCCTCTTATGCCTTATCGTTCTCCTTCCCCCATACATCTCCCAACCCCTCTCACTTACTCCAAACTCTCATAATACTTTCTAAACTTTTTCTACATTTTATGTCCTCTGATTCTTTGTACATGGTTCAACATTAGAAGAACACAGGGGTCATTTTGCCGCTCACAGCCGTAAGTGAACTGTTGTTGATTTTGATATTTTTTGCATGTAAGTAGTACAAGAATTACTCACCAAAGCATTTTCAGCAATTCTCAAAGATACGTTATTGAAGTAAATAAAATTGTCATATAAAAGATTTTTTCTTAAACAAAAAAGAACAAAAATCTAAATAAATCTAAATATTATAATTGATTTGACTATCTTTAAATTTTTTTATGTCGCACAGTTAAAATAATTCGACAATGACATTGAAGCAATAATATATTGATATGATAAAGTTTCCCTGACTCGACTTGGCTTGATATATATATATGGTGGCATCACAGTCACTACCATGAACACAG
>JAGGCT020000035.1:7929423-7947102 GCA_017654935.2 Phymorhynchus buccinoides
GATGTATATTATTAGAATGTATGCCAGGGGCTGCGTGATATGGGGGGGGGGAAGGGGGCCGCTTGCTTGCTTAGGAGCATAGGTGTGTGCGTTTCGTGTGAGTGTGTGGGTTAGTGCATCGTCACATTAACTGTCATTTACGTTTACGTGTTATTGTGAATATGTGTGCATACATGGCAAATGCTTCAGGCCTATTGCGCTTTGAATTTACTTTTCATTATAAAACTCATATTTCTGTTTCAATGTATTAAATACTCACGTGCATTTTTTCGTTAGTACGTATATTTAAATTTAATTCTACATGTCGTTGCTATTAATGTGGGTAAAGGCTATTGTCATTTTGATTTTGCATCCTCAAGGACAAACTATGTTAGATTGTCTGTGTGGAGGAATGTGTCTACCATTTTCATGGAACTGGGGTAGTATATCTGTATCAATGGCCCTTTATTGATTTACATACCTTGTTGCACCATTTCCACCAGCCCTTTGTGACCAAACTTAACAGGATCAAGTACTTGTAATTTAAACTAGGTTGTAATAGTCTAATTTTCTTTTTCTTATTTTATCAGTTACTTCCTTTCCAGGTTACTGAAAACTTTCCCAGTCTGTCGAGAGATTTGTTTGTTAGTCCTTTTTGTGAAGTTTGTTTGTCTTTTTTTTAATCTCTTGGTTCGTTGGTAAAGCTCAAGGAGCACTCTTTTGGTCTACTGTTACAATTTAAAAGGTATGCATTGAATTTAGCTATGACATTAAAATCTTCATGCAAAACAATTTCACAACTCTGTCAAGTGAAACTATTTGTTAAATATGACTGTTCCAATCTGCATTTCGTAGTAGTTCACAGAATTTTAAACGGAGTCTATATTATCATTATAATTATATATGGTTCTTTTGAAATAGCCTTGTGTTTTGTACTACCAGTGGTGTCAACACAACATCAAGGAACACTGTTGATCACGCAGGCGGGTGGACACTCCATGTCAAGTGATACTATCTGTTAAATATCTGTTCACGCTCATAAGATAGAAGTGCCTAATCATTTTACAGTGTTTTGAGAAAATATGACAAAAAAAAACGTCTCCGCTATTTTATTAAGAAACTACACATCTAATTTTTTTTTATATAAAAAATGCAATGCTGCTGATCTCAATCCGATTGAAAGCCAGTGAATGATACATAAAAACAACAAATAAGATGAACATAACTGAGTTTATCAATCAGCAAACAATGCATAAACAACATGTAAAAATGTTGTGTGCTTACTTCGCACGTGTGGGGCAAGTTAGTTGTCTATCAAAAACGAGCTTATTGAATGTTGAAAAATCTCACCTGACTTGCGCCGCCACTTTTGTACAGAAGTATACCAATAGTCAGATCAAGAGAACGGCATTATTTTGCAACGTATGCTATGGTGAGTCACTTACGCTTTTCATAGGTGCTTCTGTGAGTTTTCTGTGTCATGATAGATACCAGTCAGCCGGATGTCTATATGCACGCCTTACTGCAATAAATTGCCTAAACTGATTGAGTTAGGTAGTTTTCTTGTATGAGCGTGTGCCAGATAATGCTATTCCAATCTCATTTTCCTAGTAGTTCACAGAACATTTATACGAATTTCTAATTTATCATATAATTTATATATGGTTCTTGAAAAAGCCTGTTTGTACACCATGTGGTTTTAACACAACACGCAGGAACACTGTTGATTCATTGACGCAGAATGGTTTTCCTCTGGTGGGGGAGCACAAAACATCAAGTAACTTAATAAGTCAGGGCTTTGTGTAATGATTAGATCATATGCATGTTCTAGAAGTATCAGTGATTCCTGTGGGGTATTTATACTTGTTTAAGATGATGGATGGATTAAGGCAGGCTGTCAGAAATGTGTTAGCTCGGGTTTTAGTAGAGAAAATCAACATTGAAATATCCTAATATAAAAAAAATAGTTATTTTTCTATCAGCTTATTATGCTCCGTTCACTAAATTCTCAAATCAGTTATTATCAGTTCTGCCTATGGTGGCTGATAAAACGACCAACAAGGCGATTTTCTTGGTTTATCTTTGTTTTCAACCACACTCGCTTCCAGACTATCAACCTGTAATCACAGTGCGTGGTTTTACAACAGAGGAGTGTCTCTTTAACAAATTGCTACTCACCATGGGGGTCATCAGCTCTATCTAGGACGAATCGGGAGGGTGAGAGTTCTTTACGAGTAGAGAATTATTAGAAATCTGCAGGACTTAGCCAAGCTTTTGCGAGACAGTTATTAATATAAAAGAAGTATGAGAGTTGTGCTCCAATCTAACTCAATTTTTTTTTAAATGACGAACATATTGGACATGCAATGCACAGAAGTCACCATTAATTTGTTGGACCAGGATGTATTTTCACATGTCACTGACTTCATGAAAAATAATATACTTCATTGTCAAGTTCAAAACAAACAACTAGGTTTGACAATCAATGTCCGCAAGAGACGAACATATAGAGGAATGATGCACCATTGTGTGGGAAAAAGAATGGGCACATATGTTTGTTCACTAGGTACGGCATGAAGTAAAGCTGTGATGTGTATTTTGATTTTCTTAACTTGAAAAAATACATAGAATAGTTAAAATGCCGAAGAACACACACTAGCCAATTAGAGTGTGCTGTAACAACATCTCAGATCTTTAATACGTAACATTTACGCCCCAATCAGTCTGTGGATGAAAATAAATTTAGTTAGCAACTTACTAGTTAAACCTGGTGAACGAACACCTGCGCGGCAAAATGTAAACATTATGTGTTGATCTTAATTGAGTATTGAGAAACACAGCAGATGTTACATCGGTAACCCTTTCAAGTGCGGCAGAGGTATATGTCCTGACAACCAGTTATACAAGCACTGCTACACAGAATGTGGAGAAATTCCAGCCCAGATGGACAAAAATTAACACCTGTGATAGAAATAATCCCTTATTGCGCGTCAGCTCGATTACTGCTTTGCATCGTCATGGTCTTCATGTTCTTCTTGTGAGCATCATACAATTCCCCAATTCAGACATAAAAAAAAAAAAAATAAATCAAAGTCGTTGTCCTAGAATTATATGAATAGTAAGTTTGAGCTTCGGTCAGTGTGTGGAAGTTTAACAACAGTTTCCTTAAAAAACACGATACCATTTTTTTTATGTGAAAAAAATATGTAATGAATACCTTGAAGCATGCTCTGGAACGTACGAAGTAATACGACCTTGATCCAATAATAATAACTAAAACACCAAAATGGGAATTGGTAAAAGCGAAAATTCTCATTGTTTGTATAAACCATGGTACGCAGTAGCATGTCAAAAAGGAACGAAAGGATTAATATTATAATAATAGAAGAACCAAATAATGAGCAAATGTTACAATGCAAACTTACCAAAATAAAAAACAAATAACTTGAAATTACGATATACAAAAAAAACACACGAATATCTGCCCCAATGATACAGATCGCGGATGAAAATGATTACATGGAGAAGGGCTGGGAGGAAAAAACCCCTAAGTAGCTTGTCTGATAATTTACAAATATGTTAAGAAATAAGTGAAAAAACCCAGAATCTGGGGATGTGTTGATGAACTTAAGAATAATGTCGCATCAAGTGTTCTTACTATAAGATATTGATACTATAATCTAGAAAACAGACAAAGAAAATGTGTCAGTAGAAGCATCTAATCCAATTCATAGATGATGTAAGGTCGCCAACCTCAATGACACCGCATCTAAGTTTAGTGTGAAGGCCTTGTATCAGTAACAGAAACAACCTCAGCTCTAGCCTAGTATGAACGGAAAATGGGGTTTGCCCCAGGCACATGGTAGACACTCCATGGATAGAATTCCTTAATTTTTTTAATATATTTTTCTGGGCTAAACATAGAGTATTGATCCCTTCGTATAAAGGTAAAATAATCGTACACGTCAATGCCAAGAGGTATATAAACATTATCCTTAAAGGTAAAGGACCTAACAGAGAAACAGCTAACGAGTTGGAGCGATACCGTTAACTACAATGATTATAAGATCTTAGGTAAAGTCTGGCACGGTGATAGGATACAGTTCTTCATAAATTACTAACGATGCCGGGCTGCATACACATTAACGGGCCGTATTATTGTTACCATGATTCGCCACAATCGATGATGTTATAACCCTTTCACCGCCAACCATATTTCAACCAAAAACTGTCATTAATTTACCTGGATGAGAACAAAACCCCAAAAAGACAATAGGCGTCTTTAGGTAATGCGACATCAAATTGACGCATTTTAGGTGACTAGGTGTTAAAGTCACTTGTGGTGCAAAAATGCGACATTGCGCGGTGAAAGGGTTAATTATTTGAACAAAATCCGAAAATGAGGTTCCTTCTTGCACTTATTATGCCAGGGCGCTTGTTGGTCTATCTCAAAAACCATACCTACTACCACTTTTTAGAGTTTTTGGATTTGGAATGAACTTTGTTTTCCAGGAAGTGGCTAAAATTATAATGAAATACCAGTTAGCCAATCACATTATGGAGTGCAGGATTTCAGAGACTGTGGCATTAATTGTTGGGATAAGACAGGGCTGTCCATTTTTCTGTCCAATTTGTCTTGTCCGGCTGTTGAATTTACAGGCCTCGTTGCACTTTATACATAGCCAAATATACAGGGATAAAACGTCCAAGGACAATATCAGGATAAAAGCACCATGTAATTTAAAATTCACAACAACTTGCTAGATGATACGACCAACAACGATATCTATCTGCAAAGTAACAATATTGAACAGAATGTTCATATGTTCTGCATTAAAGCTACAAATTATGCCCCAAAAAAAGCTCATAGCATAGGGCCTATTACTGATGGCAACAAGAAACTGGCCTTTTGAGAGTAGGTTACAAAATAAAAATTCATTAGAATAGTTCGCTTAACACAAAATATTAAGGAACTTGGGAGGGAAGTAATATAAGTAAATTGATTGCATATGATAAAAGAATGTGGGTAAAAAGAAACAACGTGTTTTGGATAAACGTACACAAACGTCAGCTACTATAGCAAAGTACCATGGCTGACTTATTGGGCATAACAGCATATTTAACAACAGAAATATTTTAAATAACGAAGCAAAAATAATCAACTATGCAAAAATGTGAAACGATAAAAGCATTATACTGTCAGCGCCTAGATCGTATGCCCAAAGAAAACATCGCAAGTAATATCACTAAAATGTGAAGAGCAGAAACGATTTGACTATCAAAAAGGGCTGTTACTCTGTTCCAGTACAATGCTTTTATAAAAGCTATTCCGCAAACTTGGATCGACATTGATCAAAACAGTAGCTCAGAGCAAAAGGTAGGGAAAGACTGTGTGCGTCCTGAGGCAGCTTTTACATAAGCTATCCACAAAAAGTTAAGGATCACTTGCAAACTAATTCATAACTTTCCAAATAAGAAAGCCAATGCGTTGAATTTTGGCCAACATTTAATTCAATGCTTTAGTGATAACGATACACAATTGCCTTCAATTTCGAGCAATCGTTTGGTCTGTACATTTGATCAAAGTGGGTACGTATCGAAATTTGATTTCCCAAAGTCATTGAAATCACAAGACAGGGCGTGTATCCGCCATGGCTGTTCTGGCACTCGACGCAGCGAGTCCTCATGGAGTTGACCAGGGTGGTGAAGATCCTCTGTGGAAGCGCCTGCCACTCAGCCTGCAGCATCTGGTAGAGGTGCTGGGCATCCCTGGGAGGGGGGTGGTTGCTCCTCACTTTGCGATCCAGCTCATCCCAGAGGTTCTCAATCGGGTTGAGATCGGGACTGCATGCTGGCCACTCCATTCTGTTGACTCCAGACTGCTGCAGGAAGTCGTTGACCACCCTTGCCCTGTGGGGGCGAGCGTTGTCATCCTGGTAGACAGCCGGCGGTCCCATCTGCTGCAGTGTAGGCACAGCCAGCGGTCGAAGGATCTCATCCCGGTATCGGAGGCCAGTCAGGTTACCCTGTACATGATACAAGGGTGTTCTGTGGTGAAGGCTGAAGGCCCCCCAGACCATTACAGAACCTCCACCAAAGGCCACCTTTTCTTGGACAGTGGCGTCAATAAAGCGTTCCCCTGGGCGCCTCCAGACCCTCAGTCGGCCGTCGTTGTGGTTCAGGGTGAAGCGTGATTCATCACTGAACAGGACCTGGGACCATTGCTGACGTGTCCACCTCACGTGACGTCTGCAGAAGGCGCGGCGTGCTGCCCTATGGGCTGGAGTTAAGCGTGGCCGTACAGCTGGGCGACGAGAACGGAGGTTAAACCCATGAAGGCGGTTCCGTATGGTCTGCTGGCTGATGTTGATGTTAGTAGCCACCCTCAGCTGCCTTCGAATGATGCTGGAAGAGGCTGTTCTTGTCTGCAGGGCTTGTCGTTCAATGAGACGATCTTCACGTGGAGTTGTCTTCTTCGGTCGACCAGATCTGCGTCTTTCATGGACCCTCCCAGTGGCTGTGAAGCGTTGAATCAGTCTGACAATGACCGAGATGGACACCTGAAGTCGCCTGGCCACTTCTCGCTTGGGAACACCATCTTGGAACCATGCAACAGCTCGTCCCCTATCCAACTCGCTCAATTTTCGTCGTGGAGGCATTGTCAAATCAGGCCTAATACTGGTGGTATGTCTTCTTATAAAGCCAAGCAAGAGACAGCATCTCACACATAAACAGCAGTGCTTGCACGTGCATAATGGTTTTTCCATCTGGCTTGTGCAATGTGTTCATGCAGAACGATCCAAAACAAGGTCCTTTTTCGCAAGTTTCCGCTTTTTCTTTTGCTGCCAAGCTCAGTAATAGAGAATCACGTGCAATGTGCTTAGAAACCAGGTATGCAGTTATCTGCTTCACTGTGTACTCTTCGCGTTACTATTCAAACAATCGTATCAGAAAACATGAACCAGGTGGATGAAATAAAAGGTCATAATTATTGTTAGGCAAAATGTGCTATTAGTGAAAATCAAGAAAACCAAATCAGTGTTACCAATACAAAAGTACGCCTTTGACACCAAGAGGCACACATAAGGAAGCTAGTATCAGAAATAAATTTTGGGTGTAAATAAATATGTATGATGTGTGCCTGCATTAATGAACTTGTTCATGTGATCAAACCGTGGTAGTGACAGGGGTGTGAAGTAGTAGGATAATGATGGCAGTAGTAGGCCAAACACAGTAAAATAAAGATTATTGGCCTTTTGCTACAACACATCAGCCACTGAAATGTTGAAGTGACTGTCACTGGTACCTGCCCCTATCATGGTTTCACAATTGGTCAGTTAATACTTAAATTGCTACCATGACAAAGTTTCCATGCATGTATTTGCTAGCGTATAAACTGTGAACAAATGATGTCTCTGGCCTGCGTTTATTGCGTATCGCGGGTTGTGCCATGCTTGGATTTTTTGTCAAATAACTCAAATTGACACCACATTTTTTCAGCCCCTGTCACCCATCGGATTTTACAAATCAGCAATGAAACAACTGAGGTGAAAAATTTCAAAGAAAACGGACCCTTGTCATGAATACATTGCAAGGTGGTCATGTCTTTGATCCCGCGGACTGAAGATCCATCAGCACCCCATGGTGATGGGGAGGAAGACTGTTGTTCGCCCATTCTCCTGTTGCCTGCCACCCAATCACCCCCATAGGACTTCTGTGTATCAGACCTCACACCCAGGAACCAATAATGCCACATTGGGTGGAGAGGAGTGCGCTATATAAGTGTTTCACCGTAGTAGTAGCAGCAGCATTGGTAGTAGTTAGTAGTAGTAGTAGTTAGTAGTAGTAGTAGTAGTAGTACTCATACACAGTAGTAGTAGTGAGTAAGTAGTATTAGATAGTAGTAGTAGTAGTATGTAGTAGATAGTAGTAGTAAGTAGTGAGTAGTTTGTTACACTGAAGTACTGTCATAGATTTGTTATGAGAAGCTCTGTTTGTCGATTTTGTGAGCAATGTTTTAATCTATTTTAAGTTGGACAAACCATAAGTGTGATCTAGATTTATTTACCTTGGTTATTCTGTGAGAATGTCTTCACAGTCTGGTTTGTTTTGGTGTGAAACATCGCATGGTCACTATTTTTGTCTCAAAGACGTCACAGTGTGGAGCATTACCTCCCTTTGTCGCAATGCGGTTGTATCATTCCGCTGGTCAATAAGTCCATGATGTTTTTTAAATAAGTAAAGAATTTCCTTTTTTTTTGTACATAAATATCTTTCACCTTTGGGTTTCGAGAGCCACCTGAATCATATGATATGAGGTGGATTTGAGTAAGTGAAATTATATTTAGTAGCATTCAGGGGCGCATTGATACAGTGATTTTTGGGTCTCGATTCGAACATGTGTGAGCTCTGCAAAGGGGTGTATCGAGGCAGTTGTCTTGAGCCACTCACACTGAAAACATGCAACATTGCAAGGTCTTGTCTGTACTCTTAAATTCCAAAACCCTAACCCCAAGTTGCGAACGAGGTGAGCCTTTGAAGTTATATTTT
The DNA here is from genome assembly GCA_017654935.2 of Phymorhynchus buccinoides. Taxonomy (NCBI): domain Eukaryota; kingdom Metazoa; phylum Mollusca; class Gastropoda; order Neogastropoda; family Raphitomidae; genus Phymorhynchus; species Phymorhynchus buccinoides. Next base: position 7,937,953 of record JAGGCT020000035.1, read on the forward strand.
TGAATGTCTAAAGCGTCAGGTCTTTCTCTTATAACGGTACATGTACAAGAAAATCTGTGCCATGAAAACGAAGGGTTACATTTTTGGGTGAAAAGTGCTTACTCATGGAGTTCTGTTAATGAACTCTATTTTATATTTTTTGACTTAGGCTCATGTTCTCTGAAGGTCTTGAGCATCTGGTCTTTTTGGGTCTGGGTCATGGCATGAGCCCTTAATAACTAATTGGCTTTCAGTTTTGGCAAGCCGGTAGTCCTAGTCATGTATAAATGTTCTTGTGTGAACTTAATCGATGTGTGTAAAGATGGACATTTAACTAATTTTAAATGGATATATTTTAAACCTAAGAAGTAATGCCTAAATGATGTAGTCCAAGTGAGCAAGACATGAGAATGAATTATTGGTTTAAAGTGTAAAATATGTGATATTAAGGCTTTGGAAAGAATGTTGTTTTAGACGGTGAATTTAATCGTTTGAAATTTATCTTACGGAAAATGTTTTGGATACTGGAGACTTAAGGATGGTGTTTTCTCTTGTTTTTGTCTCCAGTTTTTACGGCATGTCTTCGTGATGGAATCAAAGATTGATGAATAAAGGATTTGAATTTCTACGAGGACTGTCAGTGTCAACGTTTGCTAGATTGTGGGGCGGAAATGCGAGAGCGCAGCAATAGTAAAAACTCGTGGTTGCCGTAGAAGGACCCAACGTCAACGAAGAATTTGGACTTGCCTTCCTTGGTAGCAAAGACACGGCTCTAAGCGAAATTGTATCTCTGGAGGGACCCAACGTCAAGAATACTGGGACTAGCCTTCCTGAGAAGAAAATGTCTCTTTTGTAGTAAACTTTCGTGTCTGTGAAGGAACCCTATGTTGGGAAGTTCTTTAAGTTAGCCATTCTCCTGCTAAGGAACATTTGGGACTCTCTTTCTAGAGAAGTTGTTGAAAGACGTGTAACAAATCATTCAGACACTCAAAGAAAGTGTATGTTAAGCAACTACCTGCTCCTCATCACGCTGCTCAGCTCAACCAGCAAACGATCTGGTCTTTGAATTGTGCTTCCCGGCGTGACCTTCGCCTCAACCAGCAGAAGGCATGGTCTTTGACATCGCGCTGCCTAGTGTGACCTTCGCCTCGACCAGCAAACGGCCTGCTCTTTGACTTTGTGCTGCTCGGCGCAGTCTTCACCTCAACAAGCAGACAGCTTGATCTCCAGCATCGCGCTGCCCAGCACGACCTTCGCCTCGACCAGCAAAGGCCTGGTCTTCGACATCGTGCTGCCCGGCGCGGCCTTCGCCTCAACCAGCAGACGGCTTGGTCTCCAGCACCACGCTGCCCAGTGGGACCTTTGCTTCAACCAGCAAACGGCCTGGTCTTCGACATCACGCTGCCCGGCGCGACCTTCGCCTCAGCCAGACGGCTTGGTCTTCGACATCACGTTACCCAGTCGACCATCCTTGCAGTGACGTTGACCTTCATCTCTGTTGGAATTGGAATTCCTGGAGTGCTAATATCCTGCTGCTGTAAGGGGTGAGAAATAACTTTTAGATCCCAGCTGCTTGCACTACAATAAGGTTAGTTGTTAATTTTAAGAATTCCTATTGGGAGAGGAACAATTTATTGTTTACTAAGATTAATTTTTAGGACTGTTTTTTAAAGGACTTTCTTTTCAGCCTAATTTTTGTTGATTGTGTATTTGTAAGATTGATTTGTTCGGTATGGAAGGGCCTAGTATTGAATGTTTAGAAGAAGAAGCCTCTGGCCCCAGACAGTCTGGGCACCAGATAAGGCTTACAGAGAAAGGAAAAGAGTATCAAATAGACATTTTGTCAGAGACCTTTCATGCCGAGCAATCAGAGCTGCTGGATTTGCTGGCAGACACAGAAAAGAAGCTTAGACAGGAAAAAGTAGATGGCAATGCGATAGGTTCGAGGAGGATGGAAATCTCCTCGAAATTCCACTCTCTACAAAAAATAGCAAACAGATTAGAAGAGCTAGGCTGTGAAGATATTGAGAAGGAACTCGCAGAACTCTCAGTGCCAGTTGTTTCTACCATAAATAAGACAGTGGCAGTCACTGCACATCAGAATAATGTTCAATCAGCTCGTAGTGCAAGGTCTGTTTCAACTAGTAGAAGGTCAAGGACCTCCTCAGTGTCTTCAAGAAGGTTGGAAGTAGCTGCAGAGGCAGCTGCTCTGCGCGCAAGACTTGAGGCACAACAGAAGGAAAACAAAAGAAAACATGAAATAGAACAGTTAGAAAGGGAAGAACAAATCCGTAAAAAGGATGCAGACATAAAAATGTCAGCTTTGAAAGGACAGCTGGAAGAGGAGAAAATCTTGGCTCAGATCGAAGAAGAAGAGGCCAGGTTGAGGGTTTGGGAGGAAGCTGAGTGTCCTCCTCGAAGTCAAAGCTCTAACTTGTCAGACAAGCCTGCAGAGCTTGAGAATGGGCCTGTGATGAGACAAGAGAACACTCTTCCTTTGAATGAGAATAAGGCTGGTGTATGTTCTAGCCATTCTGATAAGAGGGAAAATCAGGGATCGAACAATGGTAGTTTGCCAGAGAACAAAGTTGAAAAGACCTGCAGTCATAGTTCTAACGACAAAGCAAAGGATTGGTCAAATAGACAAAATGAAATGCATAAAAACTGTGACGGAGCAAGAGCTTCTACCCTAAGACACGATGCCCTTCCCTTTCAACTCGCTCAAGCAGGAAATGCAAATGAAAATTTAGCTCAAGCCTTGATCCAGGCTGTCACACTTAGCCGCTTGCCCACCCCAGAACCCATGATTTTTACTGGAAATCCCTTGCAATACTCAAATTGGAAGGCTTCTTTCTCCTTCTTGGTAGAAAGCAAAGGAATTCCCCCCTTAGAGAAAATGTATTACCTTCAGCGGTACTTGGGAGGCATAGCTGAAGAGGCAGTTAGCGGCCTCTTTATGCTGCGTGGTGAAAATGCCTATCAGCGAGCTATCAACATTCTTGAAGAGAGGTTTGGAAACACATTCATTGTGTCGGAGGCATTTAGGTCGAAACTTGAAGCTTGGCCAAGTGTGAAGAATAAAGACAACCGCGGTCTGCAGGGCTTTTCTGACTTTCTTTGGCAGTGCATGGTGGCTGCTGATGAAATTGGTGGTTTGGAGATCTTGAACGATGTGCGAGAAATATGGAAACTTGTGGAGAAGCTTCCAGATTGGATGTCGCACAGATGGAATCACGTTGTAGCCAACACAAAGGAAGAACAGCAAAGATATCCATCGTTCAGCGAGTTTGCAGGCTTCGTCGCTAAGCAAGCGAACATTGTAAATGACCCGGTGTTTGGACAAGGTGCCTATGGAAGTTCTGTGACCCACAGGCATTTCACAACCTTTCGACAGGAACAGACAAAACTAAAGACTACTCTGGCAACTGGAGCAGGAGAGACGACTCAATGCGCATTTTGCACAAGACAAAACCACTCTTTGAAAGAGTGTCGGAAATTCAAAGGAACCCCTTTGGAGGAGAGGAGAAAATTCATATGGAAAGAGAACCTGTGTTTTGGCTGCCTGAAGCAAGGGCACAGGTCTCGACAGTGTACCTCTCGCAGTGTGTGTGAAAAATGTCAGAAGAAGCATCCAACCGTGTTGCATGATGATAACTTTCCAAAGTCTGACTCAATGATGTCGACTCCTCAAGGCTCCTCTGAAGAGTTCTCCACTACAGCTACGAAAGAACTGAGGGAAAACAACCATGCAGACTCTCAAGAGAAAGGGTCTAAGAATGCAAAGGGAACAAACACTGGAAATCCTGTTGATAAAGCCAACAGTCGGAAAGTGCATTCAGGTGCCAAAGGTTCCTTGACTTCAATGGTGGTTCCAGTATACCTTTCCAGTGGGACTAATCCTGACTCAGAAGTGATGGTATATGCCCTGTTGGACACAATGTCGGACTCGACCTTTGTTTCAAGTTCTGTGGCAGAAGATCTTGGCGCTCTCTCTCGACCAGCGATTTTGAAGCTGACAACTTTGACAGACGAGTGCTCCACCGTTTCCTGCAAGAAATATTTAGATCTCCAAGTGAGAGGTTTAACATCTGAAGAGAAAATATCCCTCCCTGTCACCTATTCGCGAGACCAGATTCCAGTTGATGAGTCGCACATCCCAACATCTGAGACTGCAAGAGGGTGGCCTCATCTCCAACATATAGCATGTTCATTGCCATCCAAGCAAGAATGCCCCATCGGACTCTTAATTGGATATAATTGCCCTCAAGCATTGATGCCACTTGAAATCATCCAAGGAAAAGAAAATCAACCATTTGCCATTGAGACACAGCTCGGTTGGAGTGTTGTTGGTGGAGCCATAGAGGTTGAGGCTTTCGACGCATTCGGAAGCTCACATCGGTTGGCAACCAAGGAAATCCAGCAAGCTGATGGTACAACAGAATCTGTAGTTCACGTCTACAAGACTCGAGTGCTAGAAGTAACGACTTCTGATCTTGTCGATCTCATGGAAAGAGAATTTTGCGATGAAAATACAGGAACTCTCTCTCAAGAAGACATGAAGTTCATGCAGATCATGCAAAGCAACATTGTGAAAAGAGAAGACGGCTATTATCAGATGCCTCTCCCCTTCAAGAGCGATGACCCCAACCTTCCGAACAATCGGCAGGCAGCTTTTCAAAGAGCTCTTGGACTGCAAAAACAATTCCAGAGGAAGCCGAAATACAAGGAGCACTATGTGGCATTCATGAAAGAAATTCTTGACAGAGGTGATGCAGAGAGAGTACCTCTAGAAGAGATAAATGCCGCTTGTCGGTGGTATATTCCGCACCATGGAGTTTATCATCCGAAGAAGCCAGACAAAGTGAGAGTCGTCTTCGACTGCAGTGCAAGATACCAAGGCACCTGCTTAAATGATCATCTCCTTCAAGGTCCCGACTTGATCAACCCCCTCATAGGGGTTCTCTGTAGATTCAGAAAGGAACCCATTGCCTTCACATGCGACATTGAGAAAATGTATCATCAGTTTCGAGTGGAAAGGCGGCACCAAGATTATCTCCGTTTCCTGTGGTGGGAGGACGGGGATCTCTCCAGACCTTTGGTGGATTACCGTATGAAAGTACATCTGTTCGGTGCCACATCGTCACCTGGATGTGCCAATTTTGGACTGAAACAAATTGCCACTGACCACAGACATCTTGGAGAGGAGGCTGCAGAGTTTCTGAAACGAGACTTCTATGTGGATGATGGTCTACGGGGAAAGTCAACAGTGGAGGCAGCCAAAGATCTCCTCTGCAAGGCTAGAACAATTTGTGCTGAAGGTAATCTGCGATTACATAAGATTACTTCGAACGACACAGAAGTGACTGATGGGTTTCCAGAGTCGGAAAGAGCAAACTCTGAACGAACAGATATCGACTCGGGAAGTCAGATTGAGAGAACCTTAGGACTTCAATGGCAGTTGGAGTCGGACATGTTCCGTTTCAAGATCAACTTGAAAGAAAATTCTGCAACACGAAGAGGAATTCTGTCGACTGTGGCATCAGTTTATGACCCCTTAGGCTTGATTGCCCCCTTCATCCTCATTGGAAGACAGATTCTTCAGGCCATGTGTAAGGAAAAGTTGGGGTGGGATCATCCTCTTCCAGAGAATCTTCGGCCCAGGTGGGAGAAATGGATTCAGGAACTGAGCAGACTGGCAACTGTCAAGATTCCTCGCTGCTATCTGCCGGAGGCCTTTGGAGCACCCAAAGTTGTTGAGCTTCATCATTTTTCAGATGCATCATTTACCGGACTTGGCCAGTGTTCATATCTGCGTCTGGAGAACGCACGTGGGCGCGTTCATTGTGTTCTAGTCATGGCAAAAAGTCGAGTGGCACCACTGAAACCAACAACAGTACCAAGACTCGAGCTACAGGCTGCAACTCTTTCAGTCAAAACAGCAAAGTTCCTTGAAAAGAAACTAGACTATGCAAACATGACGCATCATTTCTGGACTGATTCGAAAGTGGTCTTGGGCTACATCAAGAACGAAACGAAAAGGTTTCATATGTTTGTGGCCAACAGAGTTCACCAGATCAGACAAGGTTCTCAGCCAGAGCAGTGGAAATATGTTTCCACTTCCGAAAATCCTGCTGACTGCTTCACGTGGATTGACTGCAGATGGAATTTCATCTTCTGACTGGCTAACTGGTCCTTTTTTCCTCTGGGAAAAGGATATTCCAGCAAGGAAAGAAGAGTTTGAGATTTCTCCTCAAGATGCAGAGGTAAAACGATCTACAGTCCATAAAACTCAAAGGTCACCCTACACATGCTTTGAGGAGAGGATCCGGAGATTTTCAAGCCTTGAGAAGGCTGTTCAAGCGGTCTCGGTCATCATCAAGGGTTGTGCACGGAAAACAGGAAAGGACATTTCAAGCATTGAAGCTAGAAGTAGAGCTAGGAGAACCCTGGTACTCTGCATCCAAAGGGAAGCCTTTGGGAAAGCTCCGACCTCATCGAGAAATACAGCTCTACAGGATTTGGACTCCTTTGTTGATGAAGAGGGTCTCCTACGGGTGGGAGGACGATTGCGGAAATCCCAAGAGGTGTATGGGTTGAAGCATCCTCTCATTCTACCCAAAGATAGTCATCTTTCTCTTCTCATTGCAAGACAAGCTCATGAGAGGGTTGGTCATCAGGGACGCACCTCAACAATCAGTGAGATTCGCTCAGAAGGCTACTGGATCATTGGATGTCGAAAGATGGTGGCATCCCTCATTCACAAATGCACAAAGTGTCTACGACTGCGTGGACAGTGCTCAGGTCAAAAGATGGCAGATCTTCCTAGGGAGCGGACCGAGCCTTCACCTCCCTTCTCTTACTGTGGATTGGATTGCTTTGGTCCCTTTGTCGTCAAGGAAGGAAGAAAAGACATCAAGAGATATGGACTCGTTTTCACCTGCCTTGCATCTAGAGCAATTCATATTGAGGTCCTTGACGATATGACAACGGATTCCTTTCTAAATGGTCTCAGGTGTCTCATAGCTCTTCGTGGAAAAGTATGTCTAATCCGCTGTGATCAAGGCACAAATTTTGTCGGCGCTGAGCGTGAGTTGAGGGAAGCCCTGAAAGAACTTGATTTTGATTCCATTACAGCTAAACTGCTTGAAAGGGAATGTGAATTCAAGTTCAACCCTCCCTCATCCAGTCATATGGGCGGAGTCTGGGAAAGGCAGATTCGCAGCATCAGGAATGTCTTGGCAGGGATTCTTGGCCAGTATGGGACGCGGCTAGATACGGCATCTCTCAGAACTTTCATGTATGAGGTCATGTCAATTGTAAATAGCCGACCTTTGACAGTGGAAGCCTTGGAATCACCAGATAGCCCCCTTCCGTTAACACCAAATCATGTTCTGACAATGAAGTCTGGAATGATTCTGCCACCTCCTGGAAAGTTTGAAAGAGAAGACTTGTTCTTGAGGAAGAGGTGGCGTCGAGTTCAGTTTTTGGCTGATCAGTTTTGGAATAGGTGGAAAAAAGAATATCTTCTTTCACTTCAGTCAAGAAAGACTTGGCAACATCAGCAGAAAAACGTTGTTTTGGACGACATTGTGTTGTTGAAAGATGAGGGGACCTGTAGAACAGACTGGAGATTGGCTAGAGTCGTTGAAACCCTTCCCAGTAGTGACGGTTTGGTACGTAGGGTGAAGCTCTTGCTCTCAACGGTTGATTTGGACAAGCAAGGTAAACCCACACAGAAGCGCACAGTTCTTGAACGTCCCATACATAAACTGATTGTGTTGGTCCCGAGTACAGATAGAGAGGGCGAATGCAAATAGATCTATTGTTTCGAAGTGCTCGACAACTAAGCAAGATCTCCACATTTCTACCTAAAATCATTAAGATGATTTGGGTGGGAGTGTTACTGCTGTCATAGATGTTGGATTAACTTTTAATGAGAAGCTCCGTTTGTCGATTTTGTGAGCAATGTTTTAATCTATTTTAAGTTGGACAAACCATAAGTGTGATCTAGATTTATTTACCTTGGTTATTCTGTGAGAATGTCTTCACAGTCTGGTTTGTTTTGGTGTGAAACATCGCATGGTCACTATTTTTGTCTCAAAGACGTCACAGTGTGGAGCATTACCTCCCTTTGTCGCAATGCGGTTGTATCATTCCGCTGGTCAATAAGTCCATGATGTTTTTTAAATAAGTAAAGAATTTCCTTTTTTTTTTTGTACATAAATATCTTTCACCTTTGGGTTTCGAGAGCCACCTGAATCATATGATATGAGGTGGATTTGAGTAAGTGAAATTATATTTAGTAGCATTCAGGGGCGCATTGATACAGTGATTTTTGGGTCTCGATTCGAACATGTTTGAGCTCTGCAAAGGGGTGTATCGAGGCAGTTGTCTTGAGCCACTCACACTGAAAACATGCAACATTGCAAGGTCTTGTCTGTACTCTTAAATTCCAAAACCCTAACCCCAAGTTGCGAACGAGGTGAGCCTTTGAAGTTATATTTTTGAATGTCTAAAGCGTCAGGTCTTTCTCTTATAACGGTACATGTACAAGAAAATCTGTGCCATGAAAACGAAGGGTTACATTTTTGGGTGAAAAGTGCTTACTCATGGAGTTCTGTTAATGAACTCTATTTTATATTTTTTGACTTAGGCTCATGTTCTCTGAAGGTCTTGAGCATCTGGTCTTTTTGGGTCTGGGTCATGGCATGAGCCCTTAATAACTAATTGGCTTTCAGTTTTGGCAAGCCGGTAGTCCTAGTCATGTATAAATGTTCTTGTGTGAACTTAATCGATGTGTGTAAAGATGGACATTTAACTAATTTTAAATGGATATATTTTAAACCTAAGAAGTAATGCCTAAATGATGTAGTCCAAGTGAGCAAGACATGAGAATGAATTATTGGTTTAAAGTGTAAAATATGTGAGATTAAGGCTTTGGAAAGAATGTTGTTTTAGACGGTGAATTTAATCGTTTGAAATTTATCTTACGGAAAATGTTTTGGATACTGGAGACTTAAGGATGGTGTTTTCTCTTGTTTTTGTCTCCAGTTTTTACGGCATGTCTTCGTGATGGAATCAAAGATTGATGAATAAAGGATTTGAATTTCTACAAGGACTGTCAGTGTCAACGTTTGCTAGATTGTGGGGCGGAAATGCGAGAGCGCAGCA
>JAGGCT020000035.1:7947602-7966493 GCA_017654935.2 Phymorhynchus buccinoides
GGTTGCCGAACCCAACTCCTGTGGGATGCTACAACACACCGGCAAAGACACTCTACATAGAGCTGAACAACATAGGTTAGGGCCAGTAAACACCCACTCTGTGGGACGCGCTTGCACATCACAACGCAAATACAATCTACAGAGAGCTGCAACAGAGGTTATATCCAGGACACCACTATGTGGTACTCTGCACCACCATTCAAGACCACTCTACCGAGAGCTGTACAACTAGAGTTAATACCAGAAACACCACTTCTGTGGGACGTCTGCACACACGCAAGGACACTCTACATAAGCTTACAACAAAGGTTATGTCCGAACACCACTCGTTGGATGCTGCACACAACGCAAGCACTCTACAGAGCGCTGGACAACAGAGGGTTCTTGCGTCATTACACACGCTGTGGGACGCTGCCCACACAACATGCAGATACTCTACCAGAGAGCTGACCACAGAGGGTATATGCCGCAGGACGCCTCTGTGGGACGCTGCACACTACAACGCAAAGACACTCACAGATAGCTGCCCCAGGGTTATTTCCCAGGAACACCACTTCTGTGGGACCTGCACACTACACAAAACGCACAGACACTCTACTATTAGCAGAGAGCTGACAACAGAGGGTTATGTCCTGCACGCACCACTCTGTGGGACGCTGCACACACAACGCAAAGCCTCTAACCGTCACTCGCTGGACAACAGAGTTATGCCCAGTACCACCACTCTGTGGACTCTTGTCACACAAACGAAAGACCTCTACAATAGAGCTGGACACAGAGTGTTATTCCAGAACACCACTTCTGTGGACGCTGCACCACGACAATGCAAAGACACTCTACAGAGAGCTTGGACAACAGAGTGTTATGCCCAGGAACCCAAACCACTCTGTGTGACGCTGCACACACATGCAAAGACCCTCTACAGATAGCTGGACAACAGAGTGTTACACCCTGAACACCACTCTGTGCTGCTGCACACACAACGCAAAACACTCTACAGAGAGCTGACAACAGAGGTTATTCCAAAACAACCACTCTGTGTGGACGCGCACCCCAGCGCATAACACTCTCTACAAGCAGAGCTGGGACAACAGAGGGCTATTTCCCGGAACCCACTCTGTGATGCTGCACACAAAACTGCAAGACACTCTTAACAGAGATCTGGACAATAGAGGGTTATGTCACATGAACACCACTCTGTGGGAATGCCGCCACACAACGCAAGACACTCTACAGAGAGCTGGACAAACAGAGGTTTCTTCCAGGAACAACCACTCTGTGGGACGCTGCACACACAACGCACAAGACACTCTACAATAGAGCTGGACACAAAGGGTTTATGTCCAGGACCACTCTGTTGGGACGCTGCACCACACAACGCAGGAGACACTCTACAGAGAGCTGGGACAACAGAGGGTTTATGCCGATGCCACCACTCCTGTGGGCGCTGCACACAACGCAAAGACACTCTACAGAGAGCTGGACACACAGTTTTCTGTCCAGGCACCACTCTGTGGCGCTGCACACACGACATGCAATACACTCTCCATGAAGCTTTACAACCCAGAGGGTTATTGTCCATGACCCCACTCTGTGGGCGCTGCACACACAACGCAAAGAACTCTAACAGAGATGCTGACAACATCTGTGTTATTTCCATTGACCACCCACTACTGTGGGACGCTGCACACAAGCAAGCAAAGCCACTCTACATAGAGCTGGACAACAGAGGGTTAATGTCCCAGGAAAACCCCACTCTGTGGGACGCTGCATCACACAACGCAAGACACTCTATCAGAGAGCTGGACCCAGAGGGGTAGCCTAGGCAACCCCAGCTCTGTGGGACGCTGCACACAACCAAAGACACTCTACAGAGAGCTTGGACAACAAGTGTTATGTCCAGGACCACCACTCTGTGGGACCTGCACACACAAAACGCAAAGACAATCTACGAGAGCGGGACACAGAGGGATGTCCAGGAACACCACTCTTGGGTACGCTGCCCACACAACGCAAAGACAACTCTACGAGAGCTGGACGACAGGGTTTATGTCCTATGAAACACAGCTCTGTGTGGGGGGGTGGGGGGTTGGGGGGGGGTGTGCCGCTGCAGCACACAACGCAAAGCCGCTCTACAGAGAGCTGGACAACAGTAGGGTTATGCCCAGGAACCCCCCTCAACCCACTCTGTGTGACGCTGCACCACACACATACGCAAAGACACTCTACAGAGGCTGGACAACAGAGTGTTATGTCCAGAACAACACTCTGTGGGACGCTGCACACACACGCAAATACACTCTACCAGAGCTGGACAAAAGAGGGTTATGTCCTAGGAACCACCACTCTGTGGTATGCTGCCACAACGCAAAGACCTCTACAGAGAGCTGCCAACAAGGGTTATATCCAGGAACACACTCTGTGTTACGCTGCACATACAATGAAAGACACATACAGAAGCTGGACAACAGAGGGTATGTCCAGGAACACCACTCTGTGGGATGCTGCACACGTACAACGCAAAGACACTCTAACAGAGAGCTGACACAGAGGAGTTTATTCCACCAGGAACATCCACTTCTGTGGGGACGCTGCACACTACAACGCAAAGACACTCTCAGAGGCTGGACAACAGAGGGTTATATCCAGGAACCCACTCTGTGGACCGCTGCACACACAATGCAAAGAACTCTAACAAGAGCTGGACACAGAGGGTTATATCCAGGAACACCCCGCTTGGGGAACGCTGCACACATCGTCCAAGACGCTCTACAGAGAGCGGACAACAAGTGTTATGTCCAGGAACCCACTCTGTGGGCTGCTGCACACAACGCAAAGACACTCTACAAGAGGCTGACAACAAAGGGTTATGTCCAGGAACCCCACTCATGTGAGACGCTGCACCCACATAACGCAAAGACACTCTACAGAGAGCTGAACAACAGAGGGTTATGCCGCAGGAACACCGACTCTGTGGGACGCTGCACAACCCAACGCAAAGACACTCTACAGAGAGCTGGACAACAGAGGGGGAAAACAATGTTCCGAGGAACACCACTCTGTGGGACGCTGCACACACAGGATCGCAAAGACACGCTATCCAGAAGCTGGACAACGAGTCGGGAGATTTGGACAACAAAGGGGTGTGTCCAGGAACACCACTTTGTGACCGCTGCCCACAACAGTCCGTCTTTTTTTTTATTGACTTTTTGGGGGGGCACATTATTTCACAAGGAATAAAAAAAAATATGGCAAAAATCAAATAAATACATAAAGAAGGACAAACAAACGACCTAGACGCAGACACATTTAACACACAACTCTGCCCGTGGAAGTTCATTGAGCCAATGTTATCAACAACATCTTGAGGTAACATTTATTCATCACTTGTGGGTAGCTAAAAAAAACAAAGCTCAACATTCAATTGTGATTTTCAAGCTCGGACACAGGTATTACTCAAAAAAATCCCCATATTTTAAAATGTTTTCAATTACATGCTCTATTCCCGACATATCAGTAACAACAACATAACAAACATGACACCAGACCCGTTATAACTCCATCTTCTTGTCTCTAAGTGGTATCCATAATCATGGGCACATTGTACTCTGTTCTCCATTACACCACACCCAGACCCTGTTTCTAACTCCATCGTATTGTCTCTAAGATGGTAATCATTGCACATTGTACCTGTTCTCCATTACACCCAACCCTGTTATAACTCCATCTTATTGTCTCTAAGTGGGATCTTGCCATTGTAACTCTGTTCTCCATTATCAACCACCAGACCCTGTTAATAACTCCATCTTGTTTGTCTCAGTGGGTAGCTTGCACATTGTACTTTGTCTCCATTACAACACACCCGAACCTGTTTACCTCCATCTTGTTTGTTCTCTAAGTGGTATCCTTGCACTTGTTACTTTGTTCTCGCATTACATACACCCAGACCTGTTATAACTCCATCTTATTTGTCTCTAAGTGTATCATTGCCATTGTACTCTTTCTCCATTTACATACACACCAGACCCTTTATAACTCCATCTTGTTTGTCTCTACGTGGTAGCATTGCACATTTGTACTTTGTTCCCATTACACCAGACCCTGTATAACTCCATCTTGTTTTTGTCTCTAGTGGTATCATGTGCACATTGTCTACTCTGTTCTCCCTTACACCCATGACCGTTTCACTCCACTTATTTGTCTCTAAGTGGTATCATTGCACATTGTACTTTGTTCTCCATTACCCCACCCCTGTTATAACTCCACTTGTTTGTCTCTAAATGGTATCATTGCACATTGTAACTTTGTTCTCCATTACCCCAGTACCCTGTTATACCTCATCTTTTTGTTCTCTAAGTGGTATCATTGCACATTGTACTCTGTTCTCCATTACACCCAGACCCTGTTATATAACTCATCTTGTTTGTCTCAATGGTATCATTGCACATTGTACTCTTTGTTCTCCATTATAACACTCAGGACCCTGTTTAACTCCATCTTGTTTGTATCTAAGTGGTACATTGCACATTTGTACTCTGTTCTCCATTACAACCCAGACCCTGTTATAATCCATCTTATTTGTCCTATAAGGAGGCGTCATTGCACATTGTACTTTGTTCTCACTTACCCCAGACCCTGTTTATAACTCCTCTTGTTTTGTCTCTAATGTATCATTGCGCATTGTACTTGTTTCTCCATTACACCCAGACCCTGTTATACTCCATCTTGTTTGTCTCTAAGAGGCGTATTGCACATTGTACTCTGTTCTCCATTACACCCGAACCCTGTTGTAACTCCAATCTTATTTGTCTCTAAGTGTTATCATTGCTCATTGACTTTGTTCTCCATTAACCAGACCCTGTTTACTCCTCTGTTTGTCTCTAAGAGGCTTCATTGCACATTTGTACCACCTGTTCTCCCTTACACACCCAGACACTGTTATACTCCATCTTTTTTGTCTCTAAGTGGTATCAGTGCAAGCACATTGTACTTTGTTCTCCATTACACTCAGACCCTGTTTAACTCCATCTTGTTTGTCTCCAAGTGGTATCATTGCACATTGTACTCTGTTCTCCATTACACACAGACCCTGTTATAACTCCATCTTGTTTGTCTCTAAGAGGCGTCATTGCACATTGTACTTTGTTCTCCATTACACCCAGACCCTGTTTAACTCCATCTTGTTTGTCTCTAAGTGGCGTCATTGCACATTGTACTATGTTCTCCATTACAATACAGAACCAATACAAAATTCCAAACACAAACCCAAAAACCCAGGAAACCCGAGGCGTCATTGCAGGGTTGTGACACCCTGTTCTCCAATAACCTCAAAAAAACTAAAAAACATCCATCTTGAATCTTGTTTGTCTCTGAAGAAGGAAGTGGTATCATTGCAACAACACCATTGTACTTTGGGTTCTCCTCGTGTCCATTACAAATTACGCTACAAACACAAAAAAAAACAACCCAGGACCACCCCTGTTATAAACTACTCTCCATCTTGTTTGTCTCTAAAGTGGTTCATTGCCAAAACCTTTGTACTTTGTTCTCACATTACAACAACAATAACAAAAAAATCCACAAAAAACAAAAACACAACAAAAACAAATTACACCCAGTAAAACCCTGTTTAACCACATACACTTAGACACCTGTTATAACTCCATCCCTTTGTTTGTGTCCTCTGTCGAAGAGTGGTATCATTTCATTGCCCATTGTAACTTTGTTTCTCTCTCTTCTCCATTACAATTACAACAAAAATAAAATACAACACAAAAACTATACAAAACCCAGACCGCCCCTGTATATAACTAAACTCCATCTTGTTTGTCTCTAAGAGGCGTCATTGCACATTGTACTCTGTCTCTCCATTGGTACCTGTACTCCTGTTATAACTCGTGTTCTCCATTACCAAAAATTAACAAACAAACAAATAACACCCAGGAAGACGACCACCTGTGTATACTAAACTCCATCTTGTTGTCTCTTAAAGTCTAGTCTACTAAGAGGTATCAATTGCACATGTTGTGTACTCCTGGTTCTTTCTTTCTTGTCTCTCTCTCTCTTCTTTCTCTGTTTTTTCTTTCTTTGTTCTCCAATTACAACAAGAAACAACAAACATACCAAAACAAAAATGTAACTAAAAATAACAAACAAACCATTACAAACATTACAAACAATAATTACAAACAAAATACCAAAAATACAACAAACAAATACATATGTTCCTCCATTCATACAAAAAACAAAACAATACATTAACATACCATCAAAACAACTCACTAAGTGGTTCCATTACAAAAAAAAACTCTGTTTTCCATTACACCCGAAGACCCCTGTTATAAAACTCCATCTTGTTTGTCTCTAAGAATTGTCTCTAGTTGGTATCATGTTTGCAGCAAACATTGTACTCATGTTTCTTTTCTTTCTCTTTCTCTCCCCTCCATTACAAAAAACAACACCCAGAACCCCTGTTTATAAACTCTCCATCTTATTTGTTTCCCTCTAAGGTCTCTACGAGTGGTTATCACCTTGCAACATTTGTACTTTTTGTTCCTCCATTAACAACAACAACCAACACCCAGGACCCCTGTTATAACTCCATCTTGTATGTCTCGAAACTGGTACTAACTCCATCATTATTGATCTGTCTCTCCATTGGTATCATTTGCAAATCATGTTGCACATTGTACATCTTGTTCTATCTTTTTGTTCTTTCATTGTTCTTTCTACTCTGTTCTCCATTACCCAACAACACTAACAATAACAACACTGTTTAACCTTCATCCTCGTTTCTACCCATTTTTACAAGAAAAACAAACAATATTACATTGTTTTCACATTACAAAAATTACACTGTTTAACTACAACTTGTTTGTAACCAAAACCCAGGACCCCCCACTGTATAAACTTAGAAAAACTCCATCTTATTGTGTCTACTGTTAAGAGTCTAAATCTTTTTTGTCTCTAAGTGGTAGAAGAGAGGCCAAATCTACTTTGTTCTCCAAGGGACCCAGACTAAGGAAGAGGGCCGTCTTCTAAGAGGGCCCCTCCTTTGTTGCACAATTGTAATTTCTCAACGATTGTACTTGTACTTTCTGTTCTCACTCCATATAACATATACCAACAACAAAAAACAACAAATGTACACCATTACAGGAGGGACCCTGTTTCATAAAACTCTTCCAATCTTGTTTGTCTGTAAGGAGTGGTATCATAAGCAAAGAGTACTCTCAAATCCATTCCAGGGAGAAGAAAGGAAAGGACCTTAAAGAGGGGCGGAGGGACAGATCCTTTCTCTCTAAAATTTGCACATGTACTAATACTGATCTTCTTACTCAATGTTGCTTCCATTACAACATTAACAACACCCAGACGACCCAGGACCCTGTTATAAAAATAAACAATCATTAAAACTCTCTTAGCCCAAAAACTACCTCCAACTCTTGGTTTTGTCTCTCTAAGAGAATCCTAAGAGCCTGGTTTGTCCCTGTCCTCTAAGGCCTCTAAGGATGGTATCACATTCATTGCCAACATTTTAACTCTACTACTCTCTAACTCTTACTTTAAACTCTAGCTGGTTCTCCTTCTCTCCATTATACAGTTCCTCCATTTACTAACCCAAAACACACAACCAAAAACACCAACCAAACCTCATGTTCTCCTTTCCTGTACTTCTGGTTCTCCTCTCCCTGTTCCTTTCTCTTTCTCTCCTCCTGTTACTTTTCTCACATTACACCCAGACCCTGTTATAACTTAACTATAACTATACATAACTCTCAAATAAAAACGGGCTCCTCCTCTATAATAAACTATAACTCCATCTTATTTGTCTCTAAGTGGTTTCATTGCACATTGTACTCTGTTCTCCATTACACCCAGACCCTGTTATAACTCCATCTTGTTTGTCTCCAGAGTGGGATCATTGCCACATTGTACTGTGTTCGTCCGATTACACCCAGGACCTGTTATAACTTGCCATCTTGTTTGAGTCCCAAGTGGTATCATTGCACATTGTTAAGCTACTGGTCTCCATATTAGAGACCAGACGCCTGTTATAACTCCATCTTAGTTTGTCTCTAAGTGGTGTCATTGCACATTGTACTTTGTTCTCCATTACACCCAGACCCTGTTATAACTCCATCTTGTTTGTCTCTAAGTGGTTACATTGCACATTGTACCCTGTTATATATTAAACTCCGAGACTGTTATGTCTCTATAGTGGTATTCATTCGCCCCATGTACTTTGTTCTCCATTCCAACCAGACCCTGGTATAACTACCCTCTTGTTTGTCTCAAGTGGTATCATTGCACATGTAACTTTGTTCTCCATTTCACCCAGACCCTGTTAACTCATCTGTTTGGTCTCCAAGTGGTATTCTTGCACATTGTTACTTTGTTTCACATTACCACCCAGACCCTGTTTAACTCCATCTTGTTTGTCTCTAAGTGGCGTCATTGCACATTGTACTTTGTTTTCCATTACACCCAGACCCTGTTATAACTCCATCTCATTTGTCTCTAAGAGGCATCATTGCACATTGTACTTTGTTCTCCATTACACACAGACCCTGTTATAACTCCATCTTTTTTGTCTCTAAGTGGTATCATTGCACATTGTACTCTGTTCTCCATTACACCCAGACCCTGTTATAACTCCATCTTTTTTGTCTCTAAGTGGCGTCATTGCACATTGTACTTTGTTCTCCATTACACACCCAGACCCTGTTTAACTCCATCTTGTTTGTCTCCAAGTGGTATCATTGCACATTGTACTTTGTTCTCCATTACACCCAGACCCTGTTATAACTCCATCTTATTGTCTCTAAGTGGTATCATTGCACATTGTACTATGTTCTCCATTACACCCAGACCCTGTTATAACTCCATCTTATTTGTATCTAAGAGGCGTCATTGCACATTGTACTTTGTTCTCCATTACACCCAGACCCTGTTTATAACTCCATCTTATTTGTCTCTAAGTGGTATCATTGCACATTGTACTCTGTTCTCCATGTACACCCAGACCCTGTTATAACTCCATCTTATTTGTCTCTAAGTGGTTTCATTGCACATTGTACTTTGTTCTCCATTACACCCAGACCCTGTTATAACTCCATCTTATTTGTCTCTAAGTGGGTATCATTGCACATTGTACTTTGTTTTCCATTACACCCAGACCCTGTTATAACTCCATCTTGTTTGTCTCTAAGAGGCGTCATTGCACATTGTACTCTGTTCTCCATTACACCCAGACCCTGTTATAACTCCATCTTGTTTGTCTCTAAGTGGTTTCATTGCACATTGTACTTTGTTCTCCATTACACTCAGACCCTGTTATAACTCCATCTTATTTGTCTGTAAGAGGCGTCATTGCACATTGTACTCCTGTTCTCCATTACACTCAGACCCTGTTATAACTCCATCTTGTTTGTCTGTAAGTGGTATCATTGCACATTGTACTCTGTTCTCCATTACACCCAGACCCTGTTATAACTCCATCTTGTTTGTATCTAAGTGGTATCATGGCACATGTGAACTCTGTTCTCCATTACACCCAGACCCTGTTATAACACCATCTTGTTTGTCTCTAAGAGGTTTCATTGCACATTGTACTCTGTTCTCCATTACACCCAGACCCTGTTATAACTCCATCTTGTTTGTCTATAAGTGGTATCATTGGCACATTGTACTCGGATTCTCCATTACACTCAGACCTGTTATAACTCCATCTTGTTTGTCTGTAAGAGGGTATCATTGCACATTGTACTTTGTTCTCCATTACACCCAGACCCTGTTTAACTCCATCTTGTTTGTCTCTAAGTGGTATCATTGCACATTGTACTCTGTTCTCCATTACACCCAGACCCTGTTATAACTCAATCTTATTTGTCTGTAAGAGGCGTCATTGCAAATTGTACTTTGTTTCTCCATTACACCCAGACCCCTGTTATAACTCCATCTTGTTTGTCTCTAAGAAGGCGTATCATTGCACATTGTACTCTTGTCTCCTTTACACCCAGACCCTGTTATAACTCCATCTTGTTTGTCTCTAAGAGGTATCATTGCACATTGTACTTTGTTCTAACCCAGACCCTGTTATAACTCCATCTTATTTGTCTCTAAGTGGTATCATTGCACATTGTACTCTGTTCTCCATTACACCCAGACCCTGTTATAACTCCATCTTATTTGTCTCTAAGAGGTATCATTGCACATTGTACTTTGTTCTCCATTACACACAGACCCTGTTATAACTCAATCTTATTTGTCTCTAAGAGGCATCATTGCACATTGTACTCTGTTCTCCATTACACCCAGACCCTGTTATAACTCCATCTTGTTTGTATCTAAGTGGTATCATTGCACATTGTACTTTGTTCTAACCCAGACCCTGTTATAACTCCATCTCATTTGTCTCTAAGAGGCATCATTGTACATTGTACTCTGTTCTCCATTACACCCAGACCCTGTTATAACACCATCTTATTTGTCTCTAAGAGTATCATTGCACATTGTAACTTTGTTCTCCATTACACCTATACACCAGACCCCTGTTATACTCCATCTTGTTTTCTCTAATGGTATCATTGCACATTGTACCTGTTCTCCATTACCCCAGACCCTGGTATAACTCCATCTTGTTTGTCTCTAAGTGGTACTCATTGCACATTGTACTCTGTTCTCACATCTACACCCATACCCTGTATAACTCCATCTTATTTGTCTCTAAGTGGGTATCCTTGCACATTGTACTTTTTCTCCATTACCCTCATACCCTTTTATAACTCAATCTTGTTGTCCTCTAAGTGGTATCAGTGCATCATTGTACTTTGTTCCCCATTACACCGACACTGGTATAACCTCCATCTTCTTGTCTCTAAGTGGTATCATTGCACATTGTCTTTGTTCTCCATTTACACCAGCCCTGTTTAACTCCATCTTGTTTGTCTCTAGTGTTATCATTTGGCACATTGTACTTATGTGCTCCATTACACCCAGACCCTTTATAACTCCATCTTGGTTTTGTCTCTAATGGTATCATTGGAAACATTGTATTTGTTCTTCCATTACACCCAGACCCTGTTATAACTCCATCTTGGTTTGCTCTAGTTGGTATCATTGCACATTGTACTCTGTTCTCCCTTACACCCAGACCCTGTTTAACTCATCTTGTTTGTCTCTAAGTGGTATCATTGCAACATTGTACTCTGTCTCCATTACACCAGGACCCTGTTATAACTCATCTTGTTTGTCTCTAAGTGTATCATTGCCATTGTACTTTGTTTCTCCATTACACCCAGACCCTGGTTATAACTCCCATCTGTTTTCTCTAACGTATCATTGCACCTTGTATTTGTTCTCCATTACACCCACGACCCTGTACTAACTCCCGATCTGTTGTCTCTAAGTGGTATCATTGCACATTGTACTTTGTTCTCTCATTACACGCCAGACCCTGTTGTTATAGCTCATCTTGTTTGTCTCCTAAGTGGCTATCCTGTCACATTGTACTTGTTCTCCTTTACACCAGACCCTGTTATACTCCAACTTGTTTGTCTCTAAGTGGTATCATTGCACATTGTACTCTGTTCTCCATTACCCCCGACCCTGTTAATAGCTCCATCTTATTGTCTCTAAGTGGTATCATTGCACATTGTACTCTGTTTTCTCCACATTCACCCACGACCCTGTTATAAACTCATCTTGTTTTCTCTAAGTGGATCATTGCACTATTGTACTTTGTTTCTCCATTACACACCCATACCCTGTTTATAACTCCATCTTGTTTGTCTCTAACGTGTTATCATGCACATTGTACTTTGTATCCCATTACACGCAGCAGACCCTGTTATAACTCCATCTTATTTGTCTCTAAGAGGCGTCCATTGCAAATTGTCGGCTTTGTTTTCCATTAGTCCAGGTCATGATTCCTAGTCAACATAGACATCTTAGGTACTAAGTTACATACTAAACCGCAAGTACATATATATAGATATTAATATAGACTAATCATTACTAGGGTATCTTTAGTAAAAGTTTTATAATATCAATTTTTATAATTGAATATTGCTGTGAATGGAGCCCACCTGGCCGTTCAAATCATTATACAATAATTTTTTTGTGAGATATATTCTTCTATCTTAGCCATGATCTCTCTTTGCAGAAATAGCCTGCAGCCCCTGGCAGGGTAAGGGGTCAGACAGTGACCCCTCCCCCTGGTGATACCAGGGGGCCTTTTGCATAAATAGTTCCCCCACCTTCTGGAAGTCCTGTGCTTGTAACTTTCTCTAATCTGTCACTCTGCCTTTTCGCTTTTGCTTGCTGTCAATTACTTCTTTTCTGCCTTACCTTCCATTCCCTGCCCTTTTTTCAAGAATACACTTTCAAAGTGGCATAACTATTTCTTACTTGTGTGTGCACTAAACGGCAGGCATGATGCTCTGCGCTCATCATTGACAAGAACTGTCTGAGCGATCAAAGAAAGAAGACGACAGTGAGCCTCCCTTTTTGGTGACTGGTACAATACCTGCTCCTTGTCCTTATCCCTGACCACGCCCAGGGTGATGTCCAGACAGACCCCAAACTCAGGACCCTGGGTTGTCCATCAGCTGCTGTAGTCACGCTCGCACTGTGGCCACCTCGCATGGTACTTGCGCACCAAGGCCTTCCAGGTTCTGTCCTTACTGGCAGGCTGAACAGACCACCATACCGGAAGAAAAAGAAAGGTTTACAAAAATAACTGTACAGGAAAGTCTAATAGTTGAGTCCTTTGATCAAACACTTATAGATTTTGGATTTAAATTTGTTTTTTTTAAAGAAGAGAACAACCGCCCTCATCTTTCTCTTGAATCATGCACGACAACAAACACACTCTCTCGTTCTCTGTCCTCTTTTCCCGGTTCTCTCTGCTATACATCATGGTTCCAAACCTGTCCTCTCTCCCCTTCTCTCTCTGCTTTACCTCATGGTTTCACACTGTCCTCTCTCTTCCTGCTCTCTCTGCTATTACCTCATGGTTCCACACTGTCTCTCTCCCTTCTCTCTCTTCTATTACCTCTGGTTCCCACCTGTCCTCTTTCCTGCTCTCTCTGCTATTATACCTCATGGTTCCCATTGCACTGTCTCTCCCCTGCTTCTCTCTGCTATTCCATCTGGTTCCACTGTCTCTCCCCTGCTCTCTCTGCTATTACCTCATGTTCACACTGTCCCTTTTGAAAAAAAAATGCTCTCTCTGCTATTACCTCATGGTTCCACACTGTCTATTTTTCTTCTCTCTCTGCTATTTACCTCTGGTTCCACACTGTCTCTCCCTGCTCTCTCTGATTATTACTTCATGGTTCACCTGTCTCTCCCCTGCTCTCTCTGCTATTACATCATGGATTCCCCACTGTCTCTTTTCCCTGCTCTCTCTGCTATTACCTCATGGTGTCCACACTTCTCTCCCCTGCTCTCTCATGCTTATTACCTCATGGTTTCCACACTGTCTCTCCCCTGCTCTCATCTGCTATTACCTCATGTTCCACACTGTCTCTCCCCTGCTCTCTCTGCTATTACTTCATGGTTCATCACTGTCTCTCTCCCCCTTTCTCGTCTGCTATTACCTTCATGGTGTCACACTGTCTCTGTTTCCTTCTCTCTCTGCTATTACCCTCTGTTCCACACTGTCCTCTCTCCCTTCTCTCCTCTGCTATACCTCATGGTTCCACACTGTCTCTCTCCCCTTCTTCTCTGCTATTACCCTCATGGTTTCACACTGTATCTCTCATCCTGCTCGTCTCTGCTATTACCTCATTGTTCCACATTCCACCTGTCTCTGTTCCCTGCTCTCTCTGCTATTACATACCTCATGGTTCACACTGTCTCTCTCCCCTGCTCTCTCTGCTATTACCTCAATGGTTCCACACTGTATCTCCCCTGCTCTCTCTGCTATTAACCTCATGGGTCCACTGTGTCTCTCTCCCCCTTCTCTCTCTGCTATTACCTCATGGTTCCACACTACTGTCCTCTCCACTGCCTCTCTCTGCTATTACCTCAGGTTCCCTGTGCTCTCTCCCTGCTCTCTATGTATTACTCATGGTTCCACTGTGTCTTCTCCCTGCTCTCTCTGCTATTACCTCATGGTTTCCCACTTGTCTCTTCCCCTGCTCTCTCTGCTATTACCTCTTGTTCCACCTGGCGGATTACTCTGTGCCTGGGGGAAAGCGAACCTTCATTTTCTGTGACATCTCTCTCTCCCCCTCTCTCTCCCCTTCCCTCTCTCCTCTTTTGTCTCTCTCTTCTCTTCTTTGTCTGGCAGTCTCTTCGTGTCTTACCCTCACTCCCCTGTCCTCTCTCCTCCGTCTCTTTCCCTCCTTTCCCACACTTCGCCTTCCTGCCCAACCCCACCCCTCTCTCTGTCTGTCATCTGTTTCTCTCCCCCTTCCCTCTCTCCCTCCTTTCCCCCACTCGGTCCTCCGTCTGCCCACCCCACCCCTCTCTCTCTTGTCTGTCCAGTCTTTTCTCTCGGCCCTTCCATCTCTCCCTCCTTTCCCCCACTTCTCCTCCTGCCCACGCCCACCCCACCCCGCTCGTCTCTTTGTCGTCAGTCTGTTTTCTCTCCCTCCCTCGCTCTCATCTTTCCCTCCTTTCCCCCACTTCTCCTCTACGCACCCACCCCTCTCTCTCTTTGTCTGTCATTCTGTTTCTCTCCCTCCCGTCGCTCTCTCTTTGCCCTCCTTTCCCCCACTTCTTCCTCCTACGCACGCACCCCAACCCCTCTCTCTCTTTGGCTGTCATTCCTGTTTCTCCGCTCCCCTATCCGTCTCTCCCTCCTTTCCCCCACTTCTCCTCCTACCCACCCACCCCTCTCTCTCTCTGTGTCTGTCAGTCTGTTTCTCTCCCCTTCCCTCTCTCCCTCCTTTCCCCCACTTCTCCTCCTTGCCCCCACACCCCTCTCTCTCGTCGTTTGTCTGTCAGTCTGTTTCTCTCCCTTCCCGCTCTTCCCTCCATTTTCCCTCCACTTCTCCTCCTGCCCACCCACCACTCTCTCTCTTTTTCCTGTCTCTGTTTCTCTCCCCTTCCCCGCTCTCTCTTTCCCTCCTTTCCCCCCTTCTCCTACTGCCCACCCACCCCTCTCTCTCTTTTGTCTTTCAGTCTGTTTCTCTCCCCTTCCCCCTCTCCGCTCCTTTCCCCCGCTTCTCCTCCTCCCACGCCCACCCCTCTCTCTCTTTGTCTTCCTTCTGTTTCTCTCCCCTTCCCTCCTCTCTCTTTCCCGCCTTGCCCCCACTTCTCCTCCCTGCCCACCCCACCGCCTCTCTCTCTTTTGTCCCTTGTCAGTCTGTTTCTCTTCCCCTTCCCTCTCTCCCTCCCTTGACCCTACTTCTCCTCCTGCCCCACCCCACCCCTCTCTCCTTTGTCTGTCAGTCTGTTTTCTCGCCCTCCTTCCCTCTCTCCCTCCTTTCCCCCACTTCTCTCCATCCCACCCCACCCCCTCTCTCTTCTTTGTCTGTCAGTCTGTTTCTCTCCCTTCCCATCTCTCCCTCTCTCCCCTCCTTTCCCACTTCTCTCCTGCCCACCCGCCCCCTCTCTCTCTTTGTCTGTCAGTCTGTTTCTCTCGCCTTCCCTCGCTCTCTTCTTTTCCCTCCTTCCCCACTTCTCCTCCTACCACCCCACCCCTCTCTCTCTTTGTCCGTCTGATTACTCCCCCTTCCCTCGCTCATCTCTTTCCTCCTTTTCCCCCACTTCTCCTCCTAACCACCCACCCCTCTCTCTCTCTTTTGTCTGTCATCTATTTCTCTCCCCCTTCCCTCGCTCTCTCGTTCCTCCGTTCCCCACTTCTACTTCTGTCTGCCCCCCCACCCCTCTCTTCTCTTTGTCTGTCAGTCTATTTCGCTCGCCTTCCCCTCGCTCTCTCTTTCCCCTCCTTTCCCCCACTTCTCTTCTCTCTCTCTCACCTCATGGTTCCAGACTCCGTCTGGTTGCTGTGTGTCACGGGGGAAAGCGGGCCTTCCTTTGGCGAGATCCATGTTCAAATCCGTGCGCGTTGAAGGCGGGCGTGGGGTTGGGGTTCAAATCCGCAACCCACTTTGCTTTGGACCCCTGAAAGGGCAGAAGAAAAACAATTTATAAATAGTAACTACGCCCTAAGTCTTAGTGGGGCCTGCCCACGTGCGGGGTAATCAAAAGCGTACACTCACGTAATGTTTTCATCCCTAGCTGATGGATTTGTACCATAGTGTTCAAATGCTTCGGCTGTTGGAGATGATCCCTGAGTCTTTTAAACCAGGGTAGGACAAGAACAAGAATCAATAATTACACATACACAAGAGGTCGTTGTCAAAGCACAGTCTGTGTTGCACTCACACCAAAACTCACATACACGCCCTATTCTCGCCATAACGTAACTATACTGGATTCCTTGACACTGTGACACAACACAACACAAAGCAAAGTAACCGCACTGGCAGTTCATTTTCATTCACAGTTTGCACGCACGAAACTCAATTGCATCCAACTCGCAACGAAAACAAATGGGCAGCACACTAAATCAGATACGTAATCACAACAAGCACAAATGCGCCTGCTCTTTTCATTTATTGGCTTCTTTGTGAGTTGGTTGCATGCATTCAGCAAGTGTTCCATTGCAGGATGCTATGTCAGTTTTAAAACGTTTTATTTTCCTTCCTCTTTTATTCTGCCTCTCCTCATTCCTTCTTTCACACACACTTCATCATCAATATTGGTTTGCAACGAGACAAAGGAACAAAGGCTAATGTCCATTTATCATTTTTTCGCAAAGGACTTGCTTCTCACTTTCTTTTTGTAAGTGAGACCAATCCTTAGTTTTCAACTCAAGCTTACTTTGCATTTTCGCTTGCAGAGTTCGTAAAGATCGAACTACGACCGCACTGGTTCAGTTTCAAACGTTGATCATACGCTGCTCAGTGAAGCAAATGGTGCTTAAAGTTTAAAATGTAGTGGTCATCGCTGACTAATTCCTCAGTTTCGGCCTGAAAGTTTCGTTTTTTGCCGAAATGGCGATGTCAACACGCGCAAGCTGCGTTGACGGCCAGCCTAAATACTGAAGGGAATTTCACAAATTAGCCGCAATCATTGTTTTAGCCGCAGGGTCAAGTGGTTTTTTAAGTCTCGGCTTATGCTAGCCAGGGCCTTATTCACATTGAGACAGCATTAACTTAGATCATGCTAATCTTAGAAGCTCTCCAATGTCCTATAGATTTGATAGGACTTTTGGAAGAGCTTCTAAGTTAGCACATCTAAGGCCTCATTCTGTCTCAATGGTGAATACAGGCCCTGGAAAATATGGTATTACCGTAAATGTTCGGACTTATAAGGCGATATTTTTTTCTCATCTCCCATTTCGACCTATGCGCCTATAACCAGGGCGCCCTATTAGTGAACAAAATCGTGAGAAGTAGATTTACGATTGCCGTAACCGTACAGTCCTACTGTGAGTCACAACATTGAAAGTGGCAACGAGTCCCCCGATAAAAGATGATACTCACAGTTAAATTGCTCAAAATCCCTATTATCATCCGAGATACTGTCCAACAGAATGCATAAGCCCTTCATTGATGTAAAAAGCATCGTTGTAAGCTTAAAATTCATAATTCTATCATTTTTCGCAAAGAGAAGGCCAAACACACACAGCAAGCAGCTCAAACGGAAGTTCGATTTTAGTTGAAAGGAGCCCAACTCTCGTTTAAGGACAGAAGTAGTGCAGTCGGTAGACGTTTACAGACCGTACATGCTTCAAAGTTTGACTTTTCTTTTGTGAGGTGCATTTATAAACGAGGGCCTTATAAATTATGGCGCCTTTTAATTTAATTTGTTTTTCATCCCTAATCACCTTATACACAGCAGCCTAATGATCGCGAACAATACGGCTTCCACCCCAAAGGTTGAATCGCAATAGAATTAACTGACCATCTCCAGCAGCGTCTGTTTCAAGTCAGCACAGCAGGGGTTTGGCTAGGGTGCTAATGTCACATCAGAGGCAGCTGACCGGTCAGTGTTGTTGTAGCAACAGTAACTCTCGCGCAAAGTTTCCAACCCCCCTCTGCGCCTTCTCTGAAACACACACACACACAGTGATACACCACACACTGTACACCACACATCACAAACACACACACACAACGTGGATACACACACACATGCACAACAACACACACCAGTCGCACACACACACACACAGTGACATGCACATATGCACAGTGGCACAGACACCCCCTTAAAAGTAAATAACAATCACAACTAAATTAATGCTACAGGTATTAATTTCTGGATACTATATTACATCTAAGATTTCTTTTCTTGATCTACAGTTGGAACATGCTAGGTGAATCAATCAGAAAATCACTTAATCTTTCTTAAAGTATTAGTAAACAAGTTGGGGCCAAGAAACACAAACCGTATATCATTTGTCGTCCGCATTAAGTTAGATTTAATTGTCATATGCACAGGTCTTTTTTTAATGCCCCCAAAATACCTTTCTGAAAAAAACTTCAAAGCATAGATTGGTAAGGCATTAGATTAGCCCTTGGTGTTCTCTTCATGGTTTTCGATCTTAGGAACTTACCATGAAGCAGGTGTTTTTAGCCTCTTGAAGATCATCGCAAATTAGCGTGTGCAGAAATCCATTTTATGATGCTCGACAGTTCCAAAATTCAATTAAACGGGAAACTCGGTATAAGGTCTGAACATCCTTTTCCTAACGTGCTAAACGCATTCGTTCTAATGAAACTATATTAACTTTTCTTCTAAACTGTTTGACAAAATCAGGTGTAAATCAAATAATGTTGGCTGTGGCGTTTTCAGTAAGTCCCATTCCAAACTGGGAGCTTTGCAGGCAAAATTTGATTATAACTATAAAAAGAAAACAACAAC